>NC_061159.1:13417652-13482652 GCF_022113875.1 Hydra vulgaris | reverse complement strand
GTTTAAAATAAAAAATTAACTGAAATATTGTTAAATACAAAAATAATTTTTTTAGCAGTCTACCACCTTAAAAGTGTGATATTTAAGAACATAAAATACAGCTCACGTTCAAAATTTATAAAGTTTAAACCCTTCGATTTGAGGGGATTACAAGTTGTACATGGTCAAGATTTTAGAACGCTGTGAGATAATACTATGAAATTTGAAATTTATCGATGAATATATATCTAATTGAGAATAGTACAAAAATAATTTTATCAACTTGTTGCCCCTCGTATAAGGAAGGGGGTGAGGAGGGTAAAGAAGTCATAGGGATCTTTCGTTCCCGGCTTTTAATAATAGCAATTTTTTGCACAGCCTCATTATTTTTCATATGTTATATTTATGTGTAAACATAAAATGTTTGTAGTTTGCTCCATGTCTGAAAGTAATCTCAATCACTAAAAAACAATGGATTTGTCGCTGTCGGACTCTCTCAAACTTTTCTGTGATTTCTAAATGATTTGCAAAATAAATGCAGTTGATATTTTTCTTGTTGTTGATATTTTTTTACTTTACAGTTACAACAGTTTGCATCTAACTAATAAATTATTTGGTATCAAATCTGTATATTAGATTAATATCAGAAAGCAACGTTTTTAGCAGAATTTGTACTAATATTTTGCGTTTTTAAATTATTATTTTGTTTTATTTTACAGTTGCTATCAGAAAACGTTGATTTATTATAACTATTGTTACTTAATGTTAATAGTATTTTATCTAATAGTCTTAGGTTATTTATTTTATCAAATAGTCTTAGGTTATTTAAGAGGTAAAAAAAAATGATTTCATCTCATACTTCAGAAAAACACAAATGTTTCCATATAATACCAAGATTTAAATTTTTTTCCTCTTAAAAGGTACTACCACCTTAACGAAACGGTAATTTTTTTCTCTAAACTAGATTTTATTTACTTTATTAACTGAAGAGGAAGCATAGTGGTAGCAGAGCTAATCAAGCTGAGCTCCCTTTGCACTGAAATTCTACTCACACACTGAGTTTGCAGAGTTGGGATTCAAACCTACAAACCTGCTACGGGCGTTTCGGTAACACAAAAGACAAAAACCTGCTACGGACATTTTGGAGACAAAAAAAAGGTCCTCAATTTTTGCAATTTGTCAACTATAGTTCAAAACTTGCTAAATAAGCCAACTTAAATGCTTATAAGACAGCTTTGGGGAGGTGGACACCCCTACATACCCCGTTCGGGACGGCTCTGCTTATCTCTACTAGTTTAACTTATCCCTACCTATAGTTGCTACTTTAAACAGAAATCTACTAAAATTAAGCTTCCATTACTAAAACCCTTCAAAAAACTTTTATTTTATCTACGTGGGTGAACGAATTTGATTTCAACAACTCTATAAAATATAAAAATACTTGAGATATAAAAAAAAAAGTCAAGAGTGTTTGTAGACACGTAGGCACCTCCAACATCTGTTTAAAATATTGTGTTTAATTAAATAGTTTTTTTCAGTTTAGAATACTTTATATAATTGTAAAGTATTTTAAGCTATCATTTTATTTAGAAGTACATTTTGTACATGCACATGCAATAAAAATGTCGCGACTCCGACACCGACTCCACACCCCTGACAAAAGTCAGAAAACTTATTTGCGTTAAGTTATTTTTTTATTAATTTTTTTGAATAGTTATTTATAGTTTTAATTTTATAAAAACTTTTTAACATTAGTTTTATATTTTAACGCGGCTGTTTCAAGCTTAGACCATTAAAACTGATAGACGCGGCGTTTTCGTAAATTTTTAAAGCCAAAAATTTTCAGAGAATGTGACGTCACTGTGTAGCAAAAAATATAGAAAAAACAAACTTGAATAAAAATTTTATTCAAATTCTTTAGAAAAATTATTTTTATAAGGAATATATAGAATATGATATTATGGAATATATTCTAATAAAGACTGAATATTGTAATTACTATGTTATTTCTTTAAAACTATTTATTTATTTTATTGATTTTTTTTTTTCAGTTTTTTAGGTGCCCCAAGAAGTCCTTACGGTCTTATCACAGGACACCGAGGAAGAGCATTTAATAGAAAGTTCACGCCTCCCTCCCAACCAATGTCGCATAACTTGCCCAGAGGTGAGGTTTGAACCACGGATCTTACGTTTCTAAGTCAAGTGCGCTACCACTCACCACGGTTTATTAATTACTATTGTAATAAATACAAACTCTTATCCGTGAAATAATATATCTTTACCAGTTTTACATCTTTTTGTGCAATTGTATACCCTAATTAAGATTAATTAAAAAATATAAGATAAATGCGAAAGCAACCTTGACCTAAAAAAGATTTTTTTGCCACAAACTGACGTCACTAAGCAAAACTTTCTTTGGCTTCACCTTTAGATTAGCTTTATATAGCTAATGCCGCGTTTATCAGTTATAATGGTCTAAGGTTTCAAGCGAGATTTACGGCTTTATATTATTTTTAAAAGTTATTTACTTTTTATTATTATTATTATTATTGTTATTATTATTATTATTATTATTATTATTATTATTATTGCTATTATTATTATTATTATTATTATTATTATTATTATTTGTTTACATTTTTGTCTCTGTTTACAAAAACAAACAAACAAGGCTTCTGAAAGAAGATCATAATGATCTTATCATCAGAAACTTTTACAAGTTTTTAACAACAATACATTAACAAAACTAAAAAATTATATTAAATCGTGATATAAATTGGAAATATATATCAAACCACTAAAGTTATATATAATAAAAAAGTCTGATCTTATCGTCAGAATTTATAAAAAAAACAAAAATGTAAATACATATATAAATATATATACATACAAAGTAAATAAAGTAAGACATCTCTTTTTAATAGGCAAGAGAAAATATAACAGTCTTACAACTAAAAAGACAAATACGTAGGTGATAAAAGATAAGGTACTCGAAATGTAATACAAAGTTTTAATTTAGCTTACTTTTTTTGGTGCTTCCCCAAGCTATGTTGGCATAATTAATATAGGTGCGAATAAATGAGTAATAAAGTTGGGTCAAGGCATTTTTATTTTAAAATGATCTGGATTTATAAAAGATTCCATTACTTTTAGATATTTTTGAGCAAATATAGTCTATATGCGGTTTCCATGTAATGTTCTTGTCGAGAATCACTCCTAAAAGTTTAGTAACAAAATCTCTTTTTATTTCAACTTTATCAATAAATATTTTGGGCAAACTTTGGGGTAAATAGCGTTTTTTTAGAGAGTGAATGGAAAAGAATCCATTTAGTTTTATTAATGTTAAGAGTTAACTTGTTACATTTGAACTAAGTAGATATGTTTTTAAGATCATCATTCATTATAGAAAAGTAGAATACTTCGTACATACATTATATGTACATACAGTAGAATACATTGTAGAATACTTAATGAGCTACTTATACTCTTATAACTTTTAAAGTACAGGAGATAAAAAAATGAAAACTGAAACGTTAACTGAAACGTTAACTGAAACGTTAACTGGAACAGACATAACTTAATTCAGTAAAGCAAAACTGAATTTTTGCAAAATTCAAAATCCATTACAAAATTGCCTTTAAGATCAGCAAAACTTTTTTATTTTTTTATTTTTTATCTAATATAATAAAATAAATAAAATAGTAACAATTTTCTCATGTTTCCCATCTTACATAAGGTGGGAAACATGAAAAAGTTAACTTACGCTAATGCCCCGTAAGCTTACTATACATTTTTTTTTTTTATTTAAACTAATTTTAGCTTAATGATTTTTTATTTTTTTTTTAATTTCATTTAGGTTATGTTCTTACGGTTACATCACAGATTCTCAAGATGTTCTTACGGTCTTATCACAGAGCACCGCGGATAAGCACTAAATTGGAATTTCACGCCTCCTTTTTAACCGATGTCGCAAAATTTGTCCAGAGGTGTGGTTTTAACCACGGATCCTTAGTTTCTGTGGCAATTGCCTCTCAGAGGCTGCTTAGTGTTTTTAGCAATCGCATAGTTCAAAATTTTTTTTTTTTTTAGTTTATTTAGGTGCTCCCAGAAGTCCTTACGGTCTTATCACGGAGCACCGCGGGTGAGCATTTAACTAGAAGTTCACGCCTCACAGTGACTCAAATTGAAGAAAAAACGGCAAAAATTATATAACCATCGCATGTTAATTTGTATTAAAGAAATAGTTATTATTTTTTAGTCAAAAGATCAATTACGTATTTTTAAATTATTTTTACGCGCAACAACCAGCAAAACGTGCGCGTATCTAAAAAATACGTACGTAAGAAATTTGATACGCGCAAGCAGATTTTTTTTTTAAATTTAACTTCGAATCAAGTAATAGTTTGCATAAATACATAATTTATTTTTAAATCTTTTTTTAACTCTCTCCAACTTGTAATCAGGCGTGATCACTCGGTACACTACCATCCAAATTTGTCATAATTATTACCGGGCCCCTCCCCTTTTGTTAAAAACAATGATTGAAAGAACTTTAAAAAAAATAAATAAAAAAATTCATTCCTCAACAAAAAGAATACAATAAAATTCATTGAGCATTACTATTATAACTATTTCAAATTTTAGTTCATAAAATAATTTATTTTTAATTATTTCAAATTTATTTCATCAATTATTACCCTCCTCTTTTGATAAAAACAATGATTGAAAGTTAAAAAAAAATTCAGACATCAACAAAGAGCATATAATAGTTATACTCTGAGAATTAGAATATACTTTGAAAATTACTATTATAACTATTCTAAATTTAAATTTTTGATGCAAATTTATCTATAAAAAATAAAATTCTCAAAAAAATCACGACTGTTTAAGAAGAGAAAGAACTTCTATTGGGAGCAATTTCCCATTTTCACATCTATGGTTAGTGAATTGAATGCTCGATATAACTGGATCACTCCTTATCATAAGATAGTTAAATTGGTTTTTCATAACATTTATCCTTGAAATTTTGCATGAATGGTTTATTCTTGTATTTTTAATCTCTTTGTTAAGAGCCTCTAGTGATTCTTCTGAATAAACTCCAATGGGAAGTTCTAATGCATTGGCAATCTGTAAACCATGTTCTAAAAGTTTGTGAACGCTTGGAGGAATAACATACCAATTATATTCAGAAAGAATTTTATCTGTTGTATCATTGCAATAACTTTGAAAAGAGCTTGGATCTAAATCATATCCTGAACAAACTGCTTTTAAAATTGTTTCAAGTCTAGAAATGATGTCAACATCTACACCAATTATCTCAGAGAAGGTAATCGATTCCTCAAAGGCTCTTCTGGCAGTATTACCATCATTAGTGTTTCCAAAACCTTGTTTTGGCATGTCAACAATAAGACTTAGTTCTTCCCTAAACTTCTTTTGAATAAATGCTTTTCTTTCTTTAACTGATTCTTTCTGCTCAGATGTTTTAGCATAAAATGACCTAATTTTCAATTTATATCCAAGGTGAAGAATGTACTCAAAGCATCTTATCCAACAGTGAAGAGGTGAAAGGCCAAAAAATAAAGCTTCTTTATTGACAGGTTTAGATCTAATCAATTTAATGTCATTCATCTCTGTTGGCTTTGCTGAACATACATTACAGCTTTGAGAAGAGGTAGTACTTGTCAGTGCATTAATAACCTTACCATCAAACATAGTCAAATCCAAATTATACTTTATAATTGCTGTCATCATAGATGACTCAGTCGGTTTTGATTCTAAACTTACTACAAATGGTTCAAGTTTCTGAATTTCAATCCGTAATCGTTCTTCTTCTTCTTTAATTAGCACATTTGTTTCCTTCTTGTACTGCAAACATACTGGTCTGCAGAAATGTGTACTAGATGGTTTTTTGTTGTACCAGATTACTGTATCATTAACAGTCAGTTTAAGAGGCACAATAGATGTTTGGAAAATACTCTCTTCATTTTTAATAACTTCATCTAGAGTTGTATCTAAATATTTTTGTTTATACAGACTCTGGCTAGACGCTCCATCAAAACCACCTTTGAAATGCATAATTCCATGTTGATTGATATCTTTAACCGATAATTCAGAAAATATTTTGTTGCAACTATTTAGACTCAAGACTCTACACAGTGTGTGATTAAAAAGAGATTGAAGGGAGCAAACTGCAGATGTTTCTGAAAAAATCATATTATCAGGATAGTATTTCTTTTTTTCAGTTAAAATTTTATGAAGAGACGGATAGATGTTTGCATTTTGTAATAGGGAGCTATTTCTGATTATCTGATATTGTTCATCGGACAGATCACATTGAATTTTTAGGCTGAGAGCATCTTCAACTTTCATTTTAACAGGTTCATGCATAGACATGATTTTTCTAATTTCATTTGCTTTATATGGGTCCAAAGCCTTCTTTACTATAAAGATAAAATTGTTTTTATTAATGTTGGATTCAGTTGCAGCACTTTTTAAAGAAGCTAAAGCCAATGCTTCATGATTGTTTTCAGCCAAATGGGCAATTTTAGCTCTTTTGCTTCTTTCACCAAGATTTTCCCAAACTTTATTTTTTCTACCTGGACCTTCTTTAGATTTAATTCTTTTAACAAGATCTGGAAAAAACTCCTCCTGTAAATAAAAACTTAATTAAATAAAATGAGTGCATAAAAAATATTTATTAAGAAATATTATTGTTTCTTTACCTGTAGCCAAACACCCTCTTTTAAAATCAATCTGTCATAGTTTCTATTATGCTTTTCTAACTTATTTCCCACTTTTGCTTTAAAAACAGACAACTTATTCTTTAAGTTGGTAAGCTCTGATTTATTGAAGTCATCTTCATGAAGATTATAAACATTTAAAACTTCTTTAAACAAAGATTCCAGCAAATTAACTTTATTGAAACCTAGTCCTTTAATTTTTTGAAGAAGATCAATTCTTTTCATTTTTATATATTATCTATTACATAACACACAAAAAGTTATCAATAGTTTAACAATCTTATTGTCATTTACATTATAACTTAATAGCTACAAGTATTTTGAAAATCCATATATATATATACAAACTAAAAGTATTAGGTAACGCTAATACTCTTTTTTTAAAAGAGCTTATATTTAAAATAATTAAATAAAATTTACTTTCTTCAATTTGCTCCAACCTTTTATCATATACTCACTGATTATAATACTTAGCAAGTAAATCATAAAAGCTCTATTTTAGATTGGAGCAAATTGGAGCAGGTAAATTTTATTCCATTAAATAGTATATTGCTGACAGTACTCAAAAACACTAACATAAGCGTGGAGTTATGTGGAACATTTTTGTTCTTGTACCATAAATAATGTGTTACTAATAAAAAAAAAATTTTTTTACTAATATTTTTCTTCATGCTGAGTAATGGCTTAAACCTAATAAACTTAAAAAAAAATCTTTCATTTACATTGTGAATTGACACAATTTAAGTAAATTAATAAAAAATACTAACACCTTAACTTCTATGTCTCCATAAAATAAATATCTAAAACTGACTATTTTATCGAACATTTCCGTTTTTTTTCCGTCATAAAAAAAGCATTAGTAAAGTGCTTCAAATTAATACACAACCTTGCAATAGCTTCAAAAAAAGTTTTAAATTGTTATGCATCTGGTCTTACCATAATTAAAAGTTATTTGTGTTTACAAACTAAAGACTTTAATTTTTTTTCTTTTTTTGCCACTTTTTAAGGATCTTGAACCACTGTGGTGCGCCACGGCTGCAAACGAACATGTTATTATAGAATATATTCTAATAAAGACTGAATATAGTAATTAGCTAAAAAATCGCCGAAAAAGTTACAAACAATACAAATCATATAATCATGGATCATAAAATGCTCAGACCATGGTTTACGCACAGATTTTAAAATTGTTTTTGACTTACCAAAATAAAGTTCACGGTACCATATTAGGCCCACCCGTTGTAAAAACTGTTTGCACTCCGGCACTCTGGGATTTTTTAAAATTTATATCAGCTAATAACGTTGCCAAACGAGCCCCTTAAAACTTCTATAAGATTATCACTTTATTATTATTGCCAATAGTAACGTTTTTTTAGCCAAAGCACGAATGTTTGAATTTTGTTATGTATGAATTTGTATAATTTTAAATTTGAATTTGTTAATGTATGAATTTTGTTATGCGATCCCTTTCGCATATAAATTGTTCAAAAATCTGTATCGTGTCTATGGCATATATTGTCTATATCATACATTGGTTTTAAAGAATATAAGAGGCGAATCACAGCATATGAGATGTTCAAAATCTTTGGTGTACACTGATAGTTAGATGCCGAGTTATGCATTCAAACCTGCGTTGATGCCAATAAAAAAGAAGTATTTTTTTTGCGCTTATCTAATGATATTGTGTACTAAAGATTGTGATAAAGAAAAAAAAACTTTATTTAAACTCTTCCTTTATCAATGATATTATAACGTTTAAGCATGTATCCTACTACATTACTGAAAAAGGTAATCTATTATGACTTAGAGTAAATGTTTTTGGTACTTCTGTATCATGAACAGAAGAATGTTAGTAAATCTTTTTAAACACAGTTAGGAAGTATCATTTTACAAGCGAAGCAATTGACGTCTATTAAATGCGTATTTAGAATAAGGTTCGCATTGTTTTTATAAGTTTTTATAGTTTATCATTTATATAATATATAAAAAATTTATAAATAAAAATCAATAGTACTTCACATCACATAATATGAATCAATGCAATTATATATATATCGTATTATAAGTGTTTATAAGTTTTTTAAATGTCGCTTTTGGTAATTATTTCTTTCAAAAAACTGTTAAATAAGGGAAATTTAAAAGTTATAAAAACTTAATGAACATGTTGATATGCTGATTTATGATTTGAGGGATTATATAATAAGCAGGTATATGACATGAGGAAAAAATAATAAAAGTACTGATCAGTAACTTTGTCAATAAAAAATGTTATTTGAATGAAACTTTGACAATGTATATAATTGAAACCTTGTATCAAACAAAATTATTTTTTTGTTTAAACCGTTTTTCATTAAAGCTTTTGCATTTTTTAAAATTTCAGCTAAATCATACTCATTTTTACTTTGATTTTATCCTTCAGCTAACTAAGCTGAAAAAAACAGTTTCTTGCACTGCTTGTCGGCTTCAAAATTATTACACAAAAGCAATTTATTTTTTTTGCCTTAGGTTTGATCATTTTTACCCCTATTCCTATCTTATTCTATATTCACCAGTTGCTACTCAAGACTAAACTTTAAAAGATTTATACACTGATGATAGGAGAGTTTAAACTACATGACAGGCAATAATACTAGAATTTAATTATGGCGGCAAACGTAAAAATTAAGAACTAAATTTATTTGGCATCAAGGAGCAAATCATATCTTAGGGCGCTAAAATCATATTTTTTATATGTCTAGTAACCCTACTTTTAAAGGTTTGATTTCGTAATAATCTTTGTAAAATTGATAAAGTTGGATAAGGGGTCGTACATAAAGGACGTCATTCAGAATATAAATACTAACCAGAAGAAGTTTATTAACTCTCTTCCGCAGAGATTTTTATTAAACATAAGACGCTATAATACTCTAAAAGTCTCTGCGCACGAAAGTAACTCTCTCCTACATCTTGCCATTAGTTGAATTTAACGTCCTTTATGGATGACCCCCAAGCTTTAATTCATTTTTGATCCA
The DNA here is from genome assembly GCF_022113875.1 of Hydra vulgaris. NCBI lineage: Eukaryota > Metazoa > Cnidaria > Hydrozoa > Anthoathecata > Hydridae > Hydra > Hydra vulgaris. Next base: position 13,472,922 of record NC_061159.1, on the reverse strand, counting down.
TCTTTAATTGCGTCAAAAAACGACGGTAATGAGGCATTATAAATGAATCGTACCATCGTCATTTCCAAACAGATTTACATTTCTGCTTTAGTTTTTCAATTAGATAGATGTTTTTGTAATTTTTAGAACCGCGTTTAAGTACGGTAATCAACTTTTAATATTTCTAGTTATTACAAAATGATTTTTGTTAATAGTATTTTAAAAAATATAATAAAACTTTATATAAATTAATTTTTTCTAAAAAATTTTAACTTAAGTGCACTCTGACTAAGAGTTTTACTTGCTATTGTTTCTTTTACTTACAAGTCTGTAAAAGAAGCAATATCAAGTAAATAGTTTAACTAAGTTTTTTCAAAAAATCGAGTTAGAATTCATTTTGTACTATACAATTTTAAATAAAAAAACTATTTTAAATAAAATAGTTAACTATTTAATTAAATAGTTTTAATTTTATTGGTTTATTTAATACTGATTTTTTTTAAATATTATTAACAAAAACTAGATAAGTAAAATATATATAAATATATATATATATATATATATATATATATATATATATATATATATATATATATATATATATATATATATATATATATATATATATATATATATATATCATTACAACCAGTGCCGTGCCAGACAGTTGGTAGGCCCCCCCCAAAAAAAAATTTTTGGGCCCTTGTAACACGTCAAGCCTGTTCCCCGGTTTAGGAGGGGGTAATTTGTTTTTAAAATCACTCCTTCCTCACTGCCCCACCCGCACCCCCTAAGAACTGTCAACCTTTAAAGTTTTATCAATAAAATTAAAAAGTAAGAAGAAAAAATAAAAAATTGGAATTAAATAATAATTTGATGTTTTGTAATTTAACTAAGCGCTGTGTCTAGAGCAACGGTACTGTTGCTTTAATTTTTGTGCCTAAAGTCACTAATAATCATTGTGACTATTATTGAACCAATCGGAATTCAGCAAGTAGTGAAATCTGATTGTTTATTTTTATAGGTTGCAAATATATACTTGTATACTGATATAGGGGTAAACACAATTTAGTGTACACACGTCTACTGACTATCTAGAAATTGGCGAAGTGGAGTGTGTATACATCGACTGACTATCTAAGGATTGGTGTGGTGGAACGTACATACATAGACGAAGGGTTTTGGCCTAGGCAGGCAATCTTTTGAATAAAAGATTGCTTTTTAAATTAAAAATCGGCAGCTGTATCTTTGCGCTGCTTAGACTAATTTAGTAATACAAAGCATCTTTTTTATAAGATTTAACTTAAACTAAGCTAAACAAAAACAAAACTTTCTAAACAAAAGTTTTACTAAAATAAAACGTCCACTAACTCAGCAATACAATCAATGGGGGATCCAGATCACTGATTGGTGCTAATGGAGGATAGTCGGAACAACAACAAAAAGAAGAGCCCTATTTTTTAGGTTAAACAACTATTTCATTTGATCATTTACAATGTTTATATATTGGCAAATATATACAGTACAATCTCTCTAATTCGAACAAAAATGGGGAAAATAAAGAATCGAATTAGAGTGATTTTAGAATTAGAGAAAGTTTTTTTCACATAAGGGTATTTCACGGTGACTTTGCATTTAATCGATTTATGGAGGTTTTCAAATTAAGGAGATTCGAATTAGAGAGATTATACGGTATATATATTAAATGTGTGTATAACTTCAAAACAGCATTTTTTTAATTTTCCTTTTTTTTTTTTTAATTTTTATTAATAAAAATGTAAAGTTTGATAGTTCTTTGGGGGCTAATCCCCACCCCCTCCTTTGTATTCGCCAGTCAATACAATCATCATTGTATGCATGTCAATACATGCATCATTTTGTTAGGTTTACCGAATTTGAAAAAATAAGCAAACGTTAATACGAAGTTTTAATATTATAAATAAATAAAAAACACCTATATCATAATTTTAATTTTCAAGGGCCCCTTCAAATTCCTATGCCCCCCCAACCGGGGGGTTTGGGGGGCTTTTGGCACGGCACTGATTACAACCCAATACACAACAGTGTATAAAGTTTTCATTAGAAAAATGATCACAATTTTATCTATGAAAATAGGCCCGTTATATACTACTAAAAAATATATGTGTAAAGTTCCACAAAACTTGAAGCTTATAAAATCTATAAGAATACAGTATTTTAAGTTTACAAAGAATATACAAGATTCATACCAGCTTTTTATTAGAGCTAAAGTTTACTAGATTATTTTTTTATATTATCTTCACTTAATTCAAATTTATTATAAACTTAACAAATATGAGTTAACAATAAGAGTCATACGGAAATCTTAGTGATAAGACTATTTTTGTCTTCTTTTTGCCCCGGCCATGTAAATATTTATTTATACATTTTGGTATTGTAGCAATATTTAAACAGCAAAATATATACATAACTTTATAAAAAAATCTAATTAAAACTTTATTTGAATTTGTTTACTACTTTCAAAAAATTTACTTAAAGAAACAAATAACGCTTTTAAGATAATTTGTTTAACTGAAACTTGGGCTACTGCCAACGATTTAATTAATGGCTCTAATTTCCATCTTTCTCATTTTGAAATAATATCACTTGAAAGGCAAAATAATAAGCGTGGTGGCGGAATTCTAATTTACGTTCATGAAAATATTATGCATTGTTTTAAAAACGATCTTAGTATTTCTAACGGCGGTGGAGAACCTTTAACTATTGAAGCAAACAAAAAACATTCTTCTAAGTTGCTGTTAATGACCACCTGATAGTGTGGCCGAAAACATGAGCATGTTGTTACTACAAAACGTTTTTAAAAAAGGAAATAATATAAATAAATTTTTTTTTTCTTATTGAAGACTTTAATATGAATTGTTATATATATAATGATGACAACAAAGTTAGAAACTTTTATGATTCAATTTTTGAGGCTGGAGCCTAAATAAATCGCCCGACGAGAGTGACAGAATACTCAGTAACTTTACTAGACATCGTAAACAGAAAAAAATGTTTTAAAGAAATTTTCATAAAGATTATTAGCGTTATCATTAAAGTTTAAATGTTTCCAATGAAGTAGCGATAGTTGATTTTTAAATAATTCAATTTTTGATTGATTAAAATCATTACAACAGACATCTTTAATAATGAAATAAAAAATAGAATCCTAAAAACAGATATCTCGGATTACTTTCCTATTTTTCTGACTATACCCACTAACCAAGCAAATGTAAAAAAACCTAACAAAATCTTAACTAAACGTATTTTTAATAATCAAAAATTGAATCGTTTAAAAACCAACTATCGCTACTTCATTGGAAACATTTAAACTTTAATGATAACACAAATAATCTTTTTGAAAATTTTTTTAAAACATTATTTTCGGTTTACGATGCTAACTTTCCTAATCTTACTCATACATCAAAAAATTAAAGACATAAATAATCCTTGGGTTTCAACCAAGGGTTTCAAAAAATCATCAAAAACTAAGCTAAAGTTATATATAAAGTACCTAAAAACAAAAACTCCTGCAAGCGAAAAAATATACAAAGACTATAAAACCTTATTTGAAAAAATCCGGAAAAGCTTAAAAAAACTACTACTTAAACTTGATTAATAAATAAAAATGACATAAAACGCCAAATACTAAAAGAAAACAAAGAACATACTCAAGTTTTTTGCCACACATGCTTAAAATCGATAACAACATTTTATACGATCCACAAATTGTAGCTCATGAGTTTAATAAATTTTTTATTGAAATTGGTCCAATCAGATATCAGATAAAATTTCAATTACAAAAACTTCTTTTAATGATTTTTTAACACCTATTGATAAATTCGCTCTGATGAACTATCGTCCGTATTATCCTTTAAAAAGTTTGAGAAAGCTTTTAAAACCTTAAAAAAAATAAAACAACTGGACCTGATGAAATAAACGGAAATATAGTTATAGATTGCTATGAACAAATTAAGAATATTCTTTTCAAAGTCTTGAAAGCATCCATCGAGCAAGGAATTTTCCCTGAGCGCTTAAAAATAGCTAAAAAATTAATCCAATTCATAATGAAGGCGACAGATCCAATATTAATAATTGTCGCCCCATCCCTATCCTACCTATATTCTCTAAAATCCTAGAAAGAATTATGTCTAACAGAGTTAATAATTATCTTAATAACAATAACCTACTATACAACAATCAATTTGGTTTCAAAAAAGATAGTTCAACTGAGCATGCCATTATTCAATTTGTACGCAACATCTCCAAATCATTTGAAAAAGCTCAATATACATTAGGTATTTTTATAGACCTATCAAAAGCATTTAATACGGTTGACCATAATATTTTAATACAAAAAATGAAATATTACGGTTTAAACAATAGTGCTTAACCTTATTTTATAAGCTATTTAACAAATCGTAAGCAAGTAGTCTATAGTAATAATGGCGTTCAAAGTGGATCCTTAAATATAATCTGTGGTATTCCACAAGGTTCTATTCTTGGACTGCTGCTATTTCTTATCTATATCAATGATCTAAACAAAGCCTCTAACCCGATGAGTATTATTTATGCAGATGACACTAACTTATTTCAATCCCACACTGATGTTTACAAACTTTTTTCAAAAACTAATAATGAACTTATAAACATTAATAAATGGCTTGAATATAATAAATTAACGTTAAAATTACTAGCTTTAAAAAAACTAACAAGACTAAATGGATTCTTTCTCATTCCCTCTCAAAAAAACGTTATTTACCAGATATTATGCCTGAAATTTATATTGATGAAATTTTAATAAAAAGAGATAGGTGTTTATCTTGATGAAAATATTACTTGAAAAAACCATATTAATCATATAAGCACCAAGGTATCTTATATTGGCAAGGTAAAATATTGGCATTTTGTATAAATCCCGATCTTACTTAAACAAAAAAAGACTTATACAGCTCTATTACTCATTCATACACAGCTATATAAACTACGCAAATATTCCATTGGGTAGTACCGAAAAAAGTAAACTACAACGTCTATATCGCCAACAGAAACTTGCGATTCGCGTAATTAACTATGTGGATCGCTCTGCACATTCAAAGCCTTTCTTTGATGAAATGAAAATACTTTATGTCTACAAACTTAAAGTCTTTAATGTTATGTTTAGCTCATATGTGGAAAAACAATTTATCCCTACCTGTTTTTAACGACCTTTTTACGTTAAAACTTACTTATAAGTACTCACTAAGAAACAACGATTCGCTAAACGAACCATCTTGTAGAATAAATTTTAATATGTTTTGTATTAATTATCGACCACCTTACCTTTGCAATAAAATAATTCTCCCTAATTTTGATCCTTTTATCCGTTTTTCTATTTTTAAAACTGTATTAAAAAATTTTATTCTTGCTATAGATGACATTTAAAGTTACTATTAATTTGAAATATAAACTTGATTTATGAGATTTATAGAAATATTTATATTAATAAAATGTTAAACACCCGGACTAATGATACGGGTTCAAATCCTGCCACCGCCAACTCAGTACTTCGGTACGCAATAATGTTGGTCAATAACGGATGCTACTTTGGATTAGTCTTAATGGCTATTTGTGGCTGATCTTATGCTAAGCCAACAATATCTTTGGATATAAAAACATTGTATAAAAAAATATAGCATGAAAACTCAAATAAATAAAATAATAAATAAAAAATAAATGAATAATAGATTTATTTTCTTTGAACTCCAATAGTTACTTTTAGCTACTATTCTAATTCTATCTATATATTATTTATATAATATTAGTTTAACATCTAATTAAGAAATATATTCTTTATGTAAATATAAAAAAACCGCTCTAAACAAGAATCATTTTTTTTTTATTATTAGTGTTTGTACAACTTAATTCTGATAAAAATCTAATTAACTTAATCTAATTAACTTAAAGGGTATAGAAAAATTATTTGTACACGCAATATCAAAATATTTTATTAATTTTATTTATTTTTAGATTCAGTTTTATTCTTGGGTACTTCTACAGACGTACTAGACTTACCCTAGATCCGTCCCTAGTTTATATTAAATTTGTATATATAAAATAAAAATTTACGTTCTTATTTTAATGAATAAATTATTTCGAATCGCTGCGTTTCAAGGTCTTCAAAACTATAATATTTTATGCTGTTTTTGCGGCAAAAATTTTCTAAAATATTTAAATGTAAATAGTTGTGTTTTTGATAAAAATCTGATAAAAATACGGCTAACTAAAACACTTTCCCTATTTGAATGACTAAACAACTAGTAATACAGTTGTCTTGATAAGATATATTTTATATGTTATATTTATCAAAAACAAATTGTAACAAATATCAGCCATCGCATAATAGCATGAAGTAGTTTATAAACTTTCTTTTTATAACCTTGTTAAGTTTGTAGACCTGTAGGCCAGGGTAAGCGAGGTGTACGCTTTATATATATATATTTGTAAAAGGCTTTTACAAATATATATACAGGGCCGCCAAGAGGGGGGGCAATTGAAGTAGTTTGCCCCGGGCATCACAGTCTATGGGGCATCACATGCCTTAAAAAAAAAATTATTGAAATGATAAAAAATTTAGCTGATAACGTATTTAAAGATTAAGCAATTTTTGTGTATTAATTTTTTTCTCCTTTTAAACTTTGTTTGCATTCAAAATAGGATAATTATTACTTTACAAGGTTTTCATTATCCATTTGAACGCACGCGTTTTCATTGGCCTTTTGTTCGCATGATAGAATAAAAAGCGTTAAATTTTTTTTTTTTCTTATTTAACGTTTGTAAAAGCCTGACTTCTAATAGTTTAACTTATTTTTGCTTAAACCTTGCGTCCCTATGGATACTTTTGTGCATATGTATGTTTTTGACTCGCCTGCATTTTGTTCCGACTATATTTTGACAAGAAACTTATCTTCAGTGGATATTTTAATTGTAAGTACTGACTTTTTCTCTGCAATTAATAACACCAAAGTATTATTAAGTTTTTAACTCGCTCTCGGTGATGAAGTAAAGATTCTAAATGGCCTTTTGATGGATCTGTATCGAATCCGTCTGTCTTGGGACCTGATTTTGATAGAGGCAACAGAAGTTGCAAAGAACTTGAAATTTGATAAAATAATGTTTACTGTGAAGAGAACGCGAAAAAAGATCATCTCAGATGAAACTGATGGTTACAACCACGAAGAAGCATCAAAAAACTTTGAGTGTAATGTCTTCCATGTTGCACTCGACAATCTGACTAGTCAAATCAGATCAAGATTTAAAGTCATAGAAGAGAAATGTAGCAAGTTTTCCTTCCTTTGGTCTTTACAGAAATCTCAAACAGACCAAGAACTAGGTTTAAAAGCTGAGAATCTGGCTAAACTTTACCCAGAAGACTTATGTAAAAACGAATTTTCTGATGAAGTTCGGCATTTTTTTTCCGTAAGAAGAAATATTCTAGCCAGCGAAAAGCCTGTCGAACTTCTAAATGAAGTTTATGCAAAGAGGCTGCATTCAATATTTCCGCAAGTGTGTGTTTCTCTTAGAATCTTTCTAACATTGCCCGTTTCAACATCTGAAGGAGAAAGATCTTTCAGCAAGTTAGCTATCATCAAAGATTATCTTTGTTCCACAATGGGCCAGGAGCAACTGTGCTACTTGATGATCCTTTCAATCGAATCAGATTTAGCCATTAACGTTAATTATGAAGAAGTTATTTCAAATTTTGCTGCTAAGAAGGCCCGGAAGATGTGTTTGTCAATTAAGAATTGATTTTATCATAGTTTGTTCTTGCAAACCAAAATTAAATGTGATTTTAGGTTTTTTATGAAAGTAAACTATATTAATTTATTTGCTATTTTAAGACCTGAAGTATGATAGGGCATCCATTAAACTTTTGGACCCGGGCATCACAAAAGCTCTGGGCGGGCCTGTATATATATATATATATATATATATATATATATATATATATATATATATATTTCACAATGTTATAATTCACAAAAAATCGCGTTACGTTTTATTAAAAATAGTCCAAAATATACATAAATAATTAGCGCTGATTAATAAATATCAACAAAAACTGTAAACAAAAACAGTAAAAAAAATAAATAATAATAATTAGGTTTTTTTTTTTTTTTTATAACTATAATTAAGTCTTTATAAATAAGATACAGTAGAGTCCTTGTGCCCACCTGTTACAGACCACCTGAAGGTGGTATAACAAACTTTTCAATTCACAAATTCACAAATATTTCTAAAAAATAACAAAGAATATAAAATATTATTCTGTATTGGGGACATAAATATAAACTTTCTACATTACAATTAATATGCTGATACCAAAACTTTTTTTGACGATATGTTTCAACAGTACATATTTCCTATAGTAAACAAACCAACTCTGATAACATTAAATTCAATCACTGCAATAGACATCATATTGACTAATTCGTTTTATGATACTTCATTAAAAGCAGATGTAATCAAAACGGATATATTCGATCACTTTTCGATATACTTTTTCTTGAAAAAATTCAAGAAATAAAAAATAAATAAAAAACTCTAAAATCAAAGTTTTTAAAGGAAAAATCAATAATTTTACTATACAACAGTTTAAAGACTCACTATCGGCAGTGAAGTGGACAGGATGTACCAAGAATGCAACCTTTGGCATACCAACTCCGCTTATAATGAATTTATAGAAATATTCTTAAAGCACTATGATAAGCACTTCCCTATAAAAAAAGCACTTCCCTATAATAAAATATGTCCATGGATTACTAAAGGTATAAAAAAATCTTCAAAAAAAACAAAAAAAAACTTTACATCAAGTATTTAAAAAATAGAAATAAAAAAAATCTAAATACTTACAAACAATACAAAAATTTATTTGAAAAAATTAAAAAAAGTTCGAAGAAAAATTACTACTCAAACCAAATAAAAAAGGCAACTGGTGACATTAAAAAAACATGGAATACTATAAAAGAAATAATTGGGAACAAAAAGTAAAATCGTCATAGAAAATATAGAGCACAGTGAAAAAATTACGATTGCTGAAAAATTCAACGATTTTTTTGTTAACATTGGCCCTAATCTTGCCTCAAAAATTAAATCTTCTAATAATTCATTTAAATCATACCTAAGTGATATCCAGAGCGAACTAAAATACAAAAAACTACTAAGAACTTAATGTTCCTTAAAATTAAATAAAACTCCAGGTATTGATGATATCTGTAGTAGGGTAGTGGCAAATGTCTTTACAACAATATTTAAATTTTTAAATCTTCCATTAAAACAGGAGTTTTACCAGAAAAGTTAAAAATTGCTAAAGTAGTACCAATATTTAAAACAGATGAATCTTACTTACTTAACAACTATAGACCTATCTCGGTACTTCTTACCTTTTCTAAACTTCTTGAAAGAATAATATATAACAGATTGTATGAGTATTTAATCCAAAATAAAATCTTAAATAAAAAGCAATTTGGTTTCCAAAAACAATATTTAACTGAACACGCAATCCTAGATCTAGTTTACAATATAATTGATTCTTTTGATAAAAAACAGTATGTTCTAGGCATCTTTATAGACCTGTCAAAACCGTTTGATACTGTAAATCATAATATCTTACTTAAAAAAAATGAGATGCTCTGGGATAAAAAACATAACCATTGACTGGTTCAAAAACTAAGCAATAGACAACAATGTGTTTTTTCAGATAATTATAAACACTCAAAACTGCAAAGAATTGAGTGAGGTGTCCCCCAAGGTTCCATGATTGGACCTCTTTTGTTTCTTCTATATATTAAAAACCTTACAAAAGCATCGAAAAAACTTGATGTAATTATGTTTGCCAATGACACAAACTTATTTTATTCCTCGAACTCAATCAAGGACCTATATGAATGTATAAACAAAGAGCTTAAAAATTTAAAAATTTAAAAATACATGTTGTTTCATTCCAAAGAACAAAGAAATAATATACCAGCTATTCTTCCCTCGCAAAAAATAGACCATTTAAACATTGATAGAACAGAATCAGCTAAACTTCTTGGGATATTTATTGACAAAATATATCTTGGAGAGCCCATATAAGTACAATGAACACCAAAATTTCAAAAAATATTGGGATACTCTACAAATTTAAACCTATGTTGTTCCAACTTAATCTTAAATCGCTTTGTTTTTCTTACATCCAAAGTTATCTTACGTACGCTAATATTACATGGGCAAGTACACACAAATCCAAATTGACTACTATTTATATAAGTCAAAAACATGCATCAAGATTAATTTATAATAAAGATAAATTCACCTATGCTGAACCCTTACTAAAAACCTTATATGCACTAAATGTTTACCAAATCAACATCTACCTAAATGTACTATTTATGCTTAAATAAAAACTTGGACTAGTCCCATCGCATTTTTTAGATAACTTCTTTCAAGTAAACTCTAATAGATATATAACAAGAGCAACAGGCAACTTCACACTGCCTAAAAGAACAATAAAGTTCTCACGGTTTTCTATTTCCGTTAGGTCTTCTTGGGGCACCTAAATAACAAAAAAAAAAAAAAAAAGAGAATCCAGTTAACTCGGGCCGTGGATAAGTCGGAAAAATTTTCAATTCCCTTTAAATTCTCTATTCATACCGAACGCTTCACTTAACTTAAGTGAAGTGTTCACATTGTTTAAGTTTTTTTTAACTATTTGATGTAAATTTTTTTATTTGCAAATAAGATCAATTTTATTTTTTCAAAAAAAAAAAATCTTTTTTGTTTTTATTCTACGTGCCTCTAAAAGTTCTGTCTTATCAAGAACATCTTGGTCTTTGTAAAAGTTGAGAGGAGGGGGGCATTTGTATACACTCAAAGCATAAATATGTTTTAGTGGCTGTTCAAAAATAACACTCGTTGTGAAAGAGGGTATTAGAAAGTGTCATCAATTATCTTATGGGAAATGGAGTGGTTAGCTACATAGTGGCGTTACACATTTATGCTAATAATACTTATTTGATGCATGCATACATTACTGCTGAAATATAATACATTCTATTAAAATTGATGCCTACCAGTGAGCTTGCAATGAGCTAGTTATAGCATCAAGTTTAGTGTAATTAAAACTCTTTTAGTAGGTTTATTTAAAAATGCGCAACGTCACGTTAACGGAACTATCTTTCTTGTACAAAAAAACATTTAAAGCTGTACTAATGGGTACACGGACAACCGGGTACCCGCCCGTTGGTTACTGCCTGGGCAGCATTATCAAATGACGGGTAACCGTTGTTCATGCAAAAAAACAAAATATTTCAATTTAAAAATTATCAATTCTAACTTTTTTTTTTGTTTTGAAATAAAACAATTTAACAATATGAATTTGATATGTATATTAAGATCTTGACGAAATAGTTTCGATTTATTTATCACTGTTAGAATTTCTGAAAATTGAACAAAAACGTTCGTGAAGTTATTTGAGTTTCTGATTTAGAAACCCACCTTTTATTCTTCACTTTATATATAATGTTTTCTTTTACGTATATCAGAACTCCTCCAACTTGTTTAGTTATATGTCTCTATGACAACATTTATGAAATCTAAAAGATGGAGAGTCAGCAAAGCAAATTATATATAAAATGTCTTCAATTTCTTATTAAAAAGGTATACAGTTTTTCGAAAAAAAAAATTTTGTAAAAAGAAGTTTTTTAAGTGTGCGTCGTAAGTTTATCGTAATAAATAAAATATTATAATAAAATTTCTTTAATTTGTAACCAGTTAAAGTTTTGTAAAAGCTAGTTACTGTTCTCTCTTCTTTTTGCCATAAAAAAAATTGTTTTTAACAGTTACCCGGGCAAGCATTTTTGCGATTTTTGACAGCCTTAAAAACCACCCAACCTCCCTCGGTAAATATGCAATTATCAAAATGGGAATGACGTAGTGGAGCGTAAAATTTTGTGACATAAGTGTATAACGGTTATACATGAAGCTTTAAATCTCAGTAATAAATTTTTTTACAATTTTTTTTTGATAAAAAATTTAAAACTTTTTTTTTCATTATGAAAATGAATAAAAAAAAAATTGTTATGAATTTTTTTTTAAGTACCAAAAATATAATGCAAAAGTTTCATTATTATTATTATTTATATTTTTATTTATTTATTATATTATTATATTTATTATATTATATTATATTTTTTTATCATTTAGTATTGAACTTTTTTGAATATTATTAGTTTTATTGAAATGATTTTTGTGTGTCTTATACGGACAGCAAGTTATTTTTATAATTAACTATATTACAACAATTATATCTAGCTATTTTTCAATGATTGTTTTATTTTTAAGCTGAATTATTGTTTGCCTTAATTTAAAAAAGCTAAATATTTATTTATTTTATTTTATCGCTTTTTTTTTTTAGAGTATGGGCGTGTAGTTTATGCAGATATGTGATTTTTTTGAGAGCGTAATGTTCAAACATGTTCAAATAATAGATAGCGAACATTTTTTCATTTTTAGAACTGTGCAACTGAAGAATAACTGCTTGTCTTTAAATGTCCCGTTTCACCCCAATTACTTACTTGCCACCACCTACTTGTTTAGCACTACTTACTTGCTTATTTAGGGTTTCGTTACTTAAGTTCCAATTTTATGAATTAGTTTATTGTATGAATTTTTTAAAACCATAAGACTTTTGCTAATGAAAACATTGTTTACAAAAATAGTTTTGCCGTATAAAAGAACATGGCTGTGAATCGTTTGAGGAAGTTCTGCATTTTTTGAGAAAACAGCTTTTCATCGTTTAATAATATGGTTCTACAAAGTTTAAGAACAAGGTTCTGCATAAGTTGAGAATATTGGGATTAATTGAAATTTATTTTCGAATTAAGTAGCTACACAGTTGTTTTTTCATTGTCTTATTTCATTTTTTATTGCTGTGCTGTATCGGCTTATAATATTATTTAATATATTCGATATTTTATGATTATTTTTGGAAAATAATAACTTCATCTTTTTTTTTTTCATTCTCTATAGCTTAAGAGCATAAACCAGCTATGTTTATGAACATAGATTTGCTTTGTTTATTGATACAAACTTTTTGTTTTAAAAAAAAGATATTAGTTGTTTATATACGTCGGTCTTTTATTTGTTGAACTCGTGTAGAAAGTCAGAAGCTTTCGATAGATATTAAAAAAAAAAGATTCTTCTTATAATATCTTGTTTAATCTCCCTCGTATAATATGCATTCTTTACGCTAATTTCTTCTGACTGTAAAAATAATTTAAACAAAGTGAAAAGAAAAATTTACAAAATAAAAAAAAAAACTGAATTTTTTTTTAATGAAAAAACATATATATATATATTTTTAGTTTACATGTCGTATAATATAAATTTGGAATCAGCAGATCTTACTTAATCATAAAATAATTGAAATAAAAATGTAATATAAAATAAAACACGAAAAAAGTTAAATCTAAAATAGTTTAGATAATATACGATTAAAATATTATTATCTCAAAAATAATTTTGTATTCAATAAATGTGACGGCTCCAATGGAGTTGCATAACCCCCGAGCAGAATATTTAAGTCCTTTAATATCAATGTAATCGAGAACCTAATTTTTATAAAAATATATTTTTGTATCAGCATTCTTCCTAAAATATTTCTGTATTCGTCACTCTATACTAACCGTTAAAAAAAATGTTTTAACAGTTTTGCACCATGGACTCTCTCACGTGTAAAAAAATAGTTTCACTTAACGCAAAATTTAATTAAATTTGTTATAACATGTAGTTTAGTTAAAATTTTTAAAGTTTTGAAAAAACATAATCTTTCTGTTTTTTCAAAATTTTATGATTATGATTTTTCTTTAGAAAAAGGAAAGAACATAATCTAACAATTTTAAAAAACAACTAAGTTTCAAATAAAAATTGACCGTCTTCTGGTCTTCTGGAACTTTACTGAATTAACTTTGAATAAGTTTAATTCAATAAGTCATCTATTTAGCTAATTTTCTTTAATACTTGGAGCTGCTCTAATTTAGCTCTGTAAACTTCTTCATGATTCTTCGACTAACCTCCAACTTTAATAGTGGTTGCTTTCAGCTTTATTAAAGGTTTTTTTTTAAAAAAAAATTAATTATTCGAAAAGCAAAAGCTTTTTAATATTAATTGGAATGAATGAAATAAAAAGCTATAAAAGTTATTCAATATATTCGATCGGTTTTATTACAAAATTTGACGTAAAACGGACATATACATATATAAAATATAACTTTTTTTTTAATTTTTTTTTTTTTTAATATTTTACAAATATTCACTTAATTAAAATAAATTAATTAATTATCTTAATATACGCTGATTTCTTTAATACAAAATAAATTTTGGTTTATTGAATAACTATATAAAAGTATATTTTAAAATCATGCAAGTGCGTTAAAAACAAACGTAAAACGTTCTTTGAAAGAAATGCAAAAATATATAAATAATCAATTTTACTTTTTATTTAATATGTTATTATTTATTTAAAAATAAATCTATAAAGGCACTGAGGGAACTTCAAATTTTGCTTCCCTCCCCCACCGCAAAATACTTTTTAGGCCCCCACCACAAAAAGGAAAAAATAATTTTTATCTAAATATATTAGTTTCATCTAAATATAATATATAAATGTCAAAAATATTGGTCCCCTACAGCTCTGTAGCTTGCCGCATTGCGGGATTTGCGGTATGGTTGTTCCGCCACTGTATAAAAGTCATTCAATATATTCAATGTTCAATTATGTTCAATAGATCAGTTTTATGTTAAAATTCAACGTAAAACGGACATATACATATATAAAATATATCTTGTGCTTTTTCTTTTTTTATTTTATAAAAATATTTATATAATATTTAAACACATAATAAAATAAATTAACTCACTTAATGAATACGCAGATTATTTTTTCACGTAAAAATAGTTTTTGGTTTTTGAATAAGTATATATAAGTATATTTAAAAATAAAGTGCTTTAAAAACAAACGTAAAACAGTCTTTTTCTTTATTTTTTCTTTTCTTTTTCAAATTTTTTATTTCAAGTTATTTAACAGAAACAAAACACATTATTTCGCATTGTTTTCTTATGGTAAATTTTGTATATAATTGCAAACCATAAGTTTCTTTATTCAAAAAGTAAGTAAAAAATTAATTCAAAAAGTAAGTAAAAAATTAATTCAAAAAGTAAGTAAAAAATTAATTCAAAAAGTAAGTAAAAAATTAACTTAAAGCGGACATTTATAAAAATGTGAAATTATGAATAAAAAAGCAAATAAACGAAAGTTTAGGTTCTTCATAACTTAAATGTTAACACTAATAATAATAATAATAACAATATTAACTAATTTGCAAACTAATAAGTTTTCAAGTCGAAAATGCGTTTTAGAGAAAAAGTGAAAACTGTTCCGTTTTCTATGATCAAAATTGATTGTATATGTTGTATAAGATATACACTTTATAAAATATTGGGTTATTGTTTTATATAAGGTACCACTAAACTTATATAGCAAATAAATATTATTTATTAACAATTATAACTCAAATAAAATAGAAAAAGTTTCAAACAAACTATGAAAAACCAGATTTTTATAAATGTCTGTTTAAGGACACGTTTTTACTACTAGGAGATATACACTGATAAAAAAAGAAAGCGAAAATTTGAAGAGATTCATCAACCAATCGCATTTTTTTTATTTATATTTACTTTATAAACAATTTTAAAGCAATAGCCTATTTTTTAATAACTTAAACCAAGTTTAACTTAACGTTTAACTTTGCTAAAATTTAATTACAAAACGCAAAGCGGACAGCAAATTGTCCGCATTACGAAACGGTCCGTTTTAGGGTGGATTTTTTATACATATATGTCCGCTTTAAGCTGATTTACAAACATATATATATATATATATATATATATATATATATATATATATATATATATATATATATATATATATATATATATATATATATATATATATATATATATACATATATATATATATATATATATATATATATATATATATATATATATATATATATATATATATATATATATTTATTTATTTATTTATTTAATAATATATTTATATATATATATATATATATATATATATATATATATATATATATATATATATATATATATATATATATATATATATATATATATATATATATATATATATATATATATATATATATACCCAGTAAGGAAAAGACGTCAAGCCGCAGTTGTAATTTGGTTCTATTTTGGTCGCGACGCAAGTTAACTAATTTCCAACGATGTTCCAACGTCGGCATAACAGTGTTGTTCTAACGTTTGCTATCAAACGTTGGAACAACGTCGGAAAAACGTTATCATCAAAATTCTTTACATTAAAACGACGTTGGAACAACGTTGGTTGTTTAACGTAAAACCAACGTTAGTCTGATTAACGTTGGAACGACTTTGGAACAACGTTGCTTTTTTTACGTTTTTACTTTTGACATCAAAGCAACGTCAGCTTTCTAACGTAAACACAATTTGATTTTACAAACTTGCGCATTTAAAATGGTTGAAAAACCGTTATCGAAAAAGATGTTATTTTTAATCTAATTTTAATTTAATGGTTTTTAGGCATTATATTCTGTGATACTAAAATTCTAACATATATTATATTTGCGCATAATATTTTATTTACAAATAGATAATGCAATAATCGGTTTTTTAAATACCCGTTATTAAACTATTTAGCAGTTTAATTAAATGCCAATAAAAATACAGAGCCTTTTTTTTTTAAGATATTCAATTCAGTTGTCTAAGACAGTTGTAAGTTGTATTAAAACAAGGTTTTTACTTAATATACATAATATATTAAGTATAAATTTAAGACTATTAAGTTATATTAAGACAATGCCTTAATCATAATATATATTTTATTTATTTGAATGGAAAGTTTTTTAGTTTGTTGTGAAAATGGACTAGAAATTACCTAATAAGCTTCTTATAACTTGTGTAATGTTTCTTTTACGAATTTGTATACTGGTATAATCATATTGGTATAATCATATCATATTCCTACAATATTATAACTAACACTGACTCTCATAAGTTTGAGTCTCAAGTCACGAAAAAGGGTAAACAATTTTTTTATGTTTTTGTATTAAGTTATTTTTATTTTGCTTTTTTTTATTGTTATTCACCTCTGGGTTACTACCAGGAACATGGTAAGGATAGAAGTCATAACTTCTCACTATGAAGCAAGCGAAAAACATATCCTACAGAAACAGCAACAGAACATCTAAATTTTACACTAGATCTTAGTCATAATAAACAAAATATTCATTTAAATCAATACACACAAAGTGTTAGATGATATACACTCATTCATTATTTAATTTTTAAAATGTATCACAATCTCATGTTTCCCTAATTTCAGAGTTTAAAGAAAGAGCTGATTTTGACCATAAAGGCTATAAAGGGTGCTGCAGTTGAGGAGGCTCCTTTTTATTTGTGTATAGTTTTTGTATGTGATATGATATAGTTTTTAAAATTGATATGTTATACCAAAATACATATATATTTATATATATATATATATATATATATATATATATATATATATATATATATATATATATATATATATATATATATATATATATATATATATATGTATATATATATATATATATAACATTATTTTCCTAATAAACTGTTTATTAGAAATAAACAGTTGATTAGAAAATGATAATTATTGAAGTTTAATCAGTGATTTTTTCTTTAAGCCTATTCCAATAGTTTTTATATTTTTGAAATTGATTCTATGTTATATTTTACTAAACTCTCTATAAAAAGTGCTCATTTAGTAAACCCTTTGCTATTTGTCCTGATTTTTAATTTTTGACCTTGTTCAATGGCCAGTTAAACATTTTGTTGCACAATTTTCATTGTATAATTTGCTTGTCTGAATGCAGCAACATGGGCATAGGAAATAAATGTTACTAAAACACCTAATCATGTGAATTCTGAAAAATTATTGTAATTACATTTATCTTGGTTTTCACATCTAGCCATTGATATTAAAAGTATGCTACATAATGATCACATGTGTATTAACCAATGATATTTTATATAAACTAGTTGTCTTACTTTTATCCAAAAAGTGAAGCCGCTTTTGTCCTTTTTACAAATGTTGGATTAAATTTGTAAACAAATACTATTTAACTATTTTTTTATATATGATGAAAATATTTTTTTATATATGTAATATATTTTAAATCTATATATGTAATCTATATATGTAAAAGTGTTAAGAGGAAATTATAGTACTTGTAAAGTAATAATTTATGATTTCTAAATTTATTTTCGATTAAAAAGGGATTATAAATAAACCTTGATAAGTACTTTATATTTATTATCACATGTTTTTGAATTATCTTTAATTTATTGGTTAATTTTGGCTCGCATTTTGAACTTTTATTCCACACATTTGCTTCAGCTTTAACACTTTTTACAAATGGCTAATTATATTTTTAAGCAAAAAAAGCGACATCATTTTTTGTTCAATAAAGGACCGCAAGTTTGACATCTACACCTTTCCAAGATGTAAATGAGAACATGAAAGTTGTAATTAAGAAGTCGTAATATGTAATTAAGAAACACAACATGTAATTGAGAAAACGTTATATGTAATTGAGAAACACAACATGTAAATAAGAAGTCGTAACATGTAATTAAGAAACACAACATGTAATTGAGAAAACGTAAGATATAATTGAGAAATCGTAATATGTAATTGAGAAATCGTAACTTGTAATTGAGAACACATAAATTAAATTAGCAAATTCACAGTCTAAGTTTGTAGGTTGTTACAAAAGGTCTTTTTGGACATGAATTTAAGTTATAATCTTAAATTTTGCTTTTGTATGCACAAGTAATAATAATGGAATTAAAAGATCGTTGTGTTATATGCCAATACACTATGACCCGAAAGTCTGTGATTAAGCTAAATCCGTGTCAACATTTATGTCACCAAATTTGTTTACGTCTAGTTCTGGAACAACCAGATTCAAGTTGTCCGATTTGTCGGCATGAAACACACACAACTGAACAAGTTGAAAGGAAACGTTACGTTTTATCTTCTCCAAATGACAGGAGAAGAGTTGTTGAATGTGCGGAGCGATTTGAAGATTGGGTGAATCTCGCGCAAACGCTAGGTATCAAATATAAGACAGCATACAATTGGGTTCGCAGCAGAAATTCAAATTTCATCGGAAAAGGAGGTTTTAAACCGAAAAAGTTGACCGAAGATCAAATCGAAGAAACATTAACATGGATTGAAAATGATTGTCAATTAACATTGGTGGCCATCAAAACAAAGATATTAAAACAATTTAACATAAACGTTAGCACAACAACAATAGCAAATTACCTCGAAGGCAGATTGTTCTCATTAAAAAAAGTGCACAAGGAGCCTTTTACAATGAACAGTTATGAAAACAAACAAAAAAGAGCTGAATATGTTAGAAACATCAACGAACATATCACAAATGGTCGTCAGATAGTTTGGTTGGATGAAACAAATTTTAACCTTTTTTGTAGAAAAACGCAAGGACGCGCGAGACAAGGAAAAAGAGCAGTTATGAAAGTACCTGCTTCAAAAGGTTTAAACATACACTTGATCGCAGCTATTTCAACTACAAATGTCGTCATGATAGAAACTCGCAGGGGATCATTTAAAGCAGATTCTTGTAACGAGTGGATGTTGGCTATGTTTCACCAGTGGGTTACATCCGGGAATCGTTTGGAGGATTTGGTCGTCGTAACAGATAATGCTCCTTGTCACGCTCGTTTGCAAAGGGTGTTTGATAATTCACCAACTCAGTTGTTACGTTTGGGACCTTACAGTCCAATGTTGAACCCGGTGGAAACGATCTGGTCCAAAATTAAAAGTAACGTTAAAAATGCAATTCGCATTCCACCTGTATTAGGTGACGGGATTGTGGAAAAACGCATGCAGTACTTAGAACGAATTGTAATTGAGGAGAAAAATACTATAATGGGAGGAGATTGCGCACGTGCGGTACAACACACAACCACGCACTATGCAACTATTTTAAATATGGAAGACGTACAAGTTGGTGCTTAAATGATCAATGAAGTGATTTTTAATTATAAAATTTTTAATTATAATTTTTAATTGAATTATATATTTTTCCCTAAAATGTTTTTAGTGTTTATTATGTTAAATTCATTTCAAAATCAGATGGTAAAAAACCATTTGATTTTGTTAAAAACAGAAAGTCTAGATCACAGGCGGAGTTTTAAAAAATAAAAGGCTATACAGTTAATTTCTTTTGTATACTGGTCTCTATGCACTGAAGATACAAATTAAATTAGCAGAATCAATGCATTGGTTATGCATTGATGCAATTAAATTGGTTTGGATGACTGGGTTATTAAAGCTGTGGATTATTATGGTCCAACATTCATAACATAAAATTTACATAACCTTATTTATTTTTTATAGTTTTCTGAATGATTGCTTCTTGATATGTCTGCCTTTTTATTTAAAAAATTATTGGCTTTTGGTAAGAAGATGCCACTTGCTCAAATGATCAAGGGTTTAAGTGAAATATAAGTAGTTCGGATTGGAAGAAAAAACACCTAACAAAGTAATCATTAGTCTTACAGAGAGCTATTTATAAAAACAATTTTTGATTCTTTGCTTAGTGAAAATGTACCATTTCAGTTTCTTTATTTACCATGCAATTCATGTTATAAAAAAATATATTGCCAAAATAACACTTGTTAAAAAATAACTTTCCAGAAATCTGAACTCAAAGATATTTTATATTTTTTGAGGTTAAAACTAGACATAATTTTTTTCCATTGTTTCATGATTGTATGTTTTAAATTAATTTTGTTTATTTATTTAATTAAAATTATTTTGGAGGCAATTTCATTAGTTTTGTATTTTATTGAGTATTGTTTATTCTATGTCAGATAATGTTGCTAAACGATTTACAGTCGATAATCTTTCGAAAGCAGAAAAACTTAGGTTAGCATCAATTAGAAAGTTAGCGCAATTTCTGGTATTTGTGGTATTTCTATTTGTTTATTCCGAATGTTTTTTATTTAGTTCTTAAAAATGCTTTTAATTGGAATTGTTTGTAACTTTATGTTTCTTTATATATATTTGTCTTTTAGTGTCAAATAAAGAATACGTGAATTATTTGAGATATGATTGAAATTTGCAAAGAAAGTAAAAATCAAACTAGTTTCATTCTAAGTTATTGTATATAATTTTAAAATTTTGGAATAGAAGTGATGCAATGTTTATTTATTTTTAGTCTTTTATTTTCCGTATTCAATTATTTGCCCGGACTAATATAATAATTGTGTATGACCTAAATAAATAAGAAGAAATATAGCTTGACAGCGCAAAGTTATACAGTGTAAAATTGTCCTTTATTGTTTTTTGCAGTGTAGAAATAACATCAAAAATGATAGAAAAACGTTGGAGGGCGTTTTTCTTACAACGTTCGGCAACATTGTTAATATAACGTTGACCTATGTTTCATATATGCCATTATTCCAACGTGTATAAAACGATAGAAAAGACGCTGGCTCAACGTCATTTTAGCTAAAATATAACGTTAGCCTAACGTCCTTTTAACGTCTTTTTTCTTCAAATTTAACGTTGCTCTAACGTCTTTCCGACGTCATTTAGCTAAAATGTAATGTTGTCACCACGTCATTTTACATCGTTGTAATAACGTTAGTAAAATGACGTTTTTTCGATGTTTCATTTATAACATCATGCCAACGTCTTTCCAACAATACGAAAGACGTTAGAACAGTGTTGTTCCGACGTCATTTTTCTTATTGGGTATATATATATATATATATATATATATATATATATATATATATATATATATATATATATATATATATATATATATATAAATATATATATATATATAAAATATATAATATATATTACTGTTACCCGCAGTATCCGGAATTAGCTAAATGCTAATATTTATAATATTATTTGCTACTCAGAGTTTCATGTGTTACCTCAGTCTTCAGGAAAAAAGGAAAAAATTAATTATTCTACGATATGTTTAGAGAAATTTATTGTTTATATTTGTGTTTTAGATCGTTATAGGATGAAAATTATTTTGTAGTTAAGGTTAATGTTATAATCAATTTGTTTTTAGTTAGTTATTAGATTTGAAATTATTGTATGTTTTATTATTTGTTTAAAAAAATTTATAGGATTTAATAATAATGTGTATTATTTTTATAAAAAAATGATAAATAAAATGAAAAATATTTATAAAAAAATAATAATAATAAAATAACTAAAAAAAGTAACTAAAAAATTTTAAAAGTGGATAAAATAATATAAAGTATATTATGAAATATATTACAAGAGCTGTTTATGTGAATAATTTATTAGTTAGCCAAGAGATTAGTGTTTATGTTAGTTTTTATTTAAGTTAGTAGCGAGTTTTGTAATTTTTTAATAAAAATATATTCTCCCGGCGGCATTTTGATACAATTTCGGATCGTTTATTTAGAAGTTCATCAGGTATATTATAGAAAATAATTGCGAATTTTTCATATAGACACAGTAGGCTACCTTTTAGAAATATTTGAGTAGGGGGATACAGTTTTTAGAATAGACCATGTGAATATAGGGGTTTTGTTAAAATTGTTTTTCAAATCCCATTCGTAGTTTGATAGGGCTGTCAACTTTTTGTATTTAATATTATTAAATGATGATTTGTGGTTGTTGTATCTGGTTTTCTACTCACCCTTCGTTAATCCAATATAAACTTTGTTGGGCTGATTTTTTGATGCGATGATGCATTTATATATAGCGTTTGTCGATTTACAATTTCCATTCATGGGGCATTCCGCTTTATTTCGACAATTGCATTTTTGGTCATTATTTTAAATTCGGGAAAATGATTTTTTTGTTATGGTTTTTAATAACTTTTTCAATATTTTAAATGCAACTGTAGCTTACTTTTACAGTGTTTCTGTTAAAGACTTAGTGTAACTTGTGGATTTTTGGAAAATTTTTGTCAAGTAATTTAAAAAATATTTTGGCCATGTTAGTGGAAACGTTTTTGTTAAATGTGGGGTTGAACCATAATAAATTTTGTTTACAATTTCTTTAAGGTGGATTTAGATTATTATTTTATTTTAGGGAGTTGTTTTTTTATACCCGCCAATTTTTTAGTGCTTGTTCATACTCGTTTTTGGATTAGTAAAATATAACTTCGTTTGAGGAATTCTGGGAAAGTCTTTTGCATATTGAAGTAAGTAACTGTTTAAGGATTTGTGGTGGGTGGTTTGAAGATGTGTGAACGTATTGAAGATTGTCCTTAGGTTTTTTGAATGGTTTATAGGTGTGTTGGGATAAATTAAAATTGACATCAAGGAAGTCAACTGATTTAAAATTTATTTATTTTTATGTCTATTTGAAATCCTATATCTTTAAACTTTTGGATTATGTTTTTTCGAGTACGCTCAGTTTCTTAGCCGTTATAACTACGTATTACTAACAGATCGTCATCACGATATAACCCTATGTCGGTTTTTTTAATAATATCGGATAACTCATTAAGTATGTAGAAGCCTACGAATTCTCCAATTTCGGCGCCATCATAACTGCCCATTGTTACGTCAAAACTTTCATGGTTCAGTTTTTTTATCCACGTGTTATTGTTATAGTAGAGGATAGATTTTCGGCTGTGTTTTATTATTCTAAGTTGGTCGTTTGTTATGGATGCGTGTTGTTTTGCAATTGCAATTTGGAAATTTATTATTCCAAATATATATATATATATATATATATATATATATATATATATATATATATATATGTATATATAATTATATTCGAAACCTTTATTTAGTAAATGTTTAATTTGAGTATCTATTTTCTTTTTTTTTTCCATATATACTTATGTATTCATAAATACAAGTATATATTTTTTCCATATATAGCAGTTACAAATATAGAGCAAAACAAAAAGAAATAAGGAAACACGCAGAAACTAAAAAAAAGTTCTTAAAATTAAATAAAATAATTTCATAAATTAAAATATATAACTTAATGTTTAGCCAGTGGTATACTCACATGGTTGTCCGGTGGCACGGAACGATTCGTTTTCTCCAACTGAATAAGTATAATTAGCTTTCCTTTGAATAAAATAGTAATTGCCTTAATTCGATATATTTGTTTTGATTAAATTACTTATTCAAATACGGAGTATATTTTTGCCTAATTTGATGCATTTAATATAAGTACAAAGGTATAATTTACAAAGGATTATAATTTGAGTGTAAAAAACTTTATTTGTTTCAAACGTTTTGTAGTAAAATCTGAATAAGTGCAGTATTTTATGAATTATAGTTTTATAGTATTTAATACTGCAAGAACTAAAAACTCAAATAGTTTTGTGTATTTAAAAATGTAGTTGTAAAGAAATGTATATTGATTGAGTTTTAAACCGTTAACTGTTAGTATATAAAGAGCACATTTTCAAAATTCTGTAAATCCATTTTTTGGGTTTTGAGTAAATCGAACTTTTCTCCTGCATAAAAAAATTAAGTCTTTTGGAATAAGTTATTATTAATTTAATTAAAAATATACTTTATTAATAAGACTGCGATATATGCTGAAATCAAACTTTATGAAATTGATGTATATTTTCAGGTGTTATTTTTGCTTTGTTTCAAAACGCTGTATATCCAAGTATTATTTATTAATAAAACGCTTTACATCCATTTCATTTATAATTTTTTTGTTGTTGTTCTTATTACAATATATTTAAAGAAAAATTAATTAACTTACAAATAGATCGTTAGAAAAAATTTACAATTAGATCGTTAAGAAAAATTTACCATTAGATTGTTGAAAACGTTACTCAATAAGAAATAAATAAAAGATAAAACTAAAAAGACTTTTTTGTTAATATAAAAAAAAACGCGGAGACTCGCAGAAGACCATTAGGTCTTGTCTCCAAGAACCGCTCGTAAATTAAAACTTCCTAAAATTCAATATATATATATAAAGTCAAGTGCATATATAGTTAATCACATTTAAGTGCATGTTCTTTTAAATATTCAACTGAATAAACTAAAATAATACATCAAATTAATAACGTTTAAAAATATGACAATATATCATCATGAGACAAAATGATTTCTTTAAGCTTATCTCTGAATAAAAAATAACTCCATTAAGAGAAAAATTAAAATGTTTTCAAACTATTTTGTTCCAAAGAAAAGCTCCTTGAAAAGAAATACTAGATTTTACAAAATTAGTCTGAAAAAATGGTTGACGAATTAAATTATCATTTCTTAAATTGTATTTATTTTTATATTTCAGCGTGTATAAATTCTGGAAAAAAACTGGGAAAGAGTTAATTTTACATTTATACATAAAACAAAGATTATTAAAAATATTCAGCTGATATATATTAAGAATTTTCATTACAAACAAATGAGGTTTGGCATGAGTAAATCTATTTTTAAAATTAATAAGACAAGCTACATACTTCTGTTGACGGTAATGAGGCTCCAGTTTACATTTATTGGCATTGCACCAAGCAATATTAGCATAGTTTAAATGACAAAGGATAAAAGAGAAATATAATTGAGTTAGACTACGTTATAATATAATTGGAATATAATATAATTGAGTTATATATAAATTGTGTTAAAATATAAGATATTTGAGAAATATAATTGAGTTAGACTAACACACAACTAGTTTTATACAATATTCCTATACTTTTAGCAATTTTATTACACAAGAATCCAATGTGGTATTTCCAACTAAGGTTTTTTTTCAACTTAAATACCCAAAAAATTAGCACTAACTACTCTTTTTATTTGGATTTTATCAATAAAAAGTAAAAGTAGTTCACAAGGAAGTAGTTTTTTTAGGCGCTGGATGAAAAAGTGTTCATTTTGTTTTTTTAACATTTAGTGAAAGTTTATTCATTTTAAACCAATCAGATATTTTTGTTAACTCCATGTTCATATCTCGAAATAATGTTGTTATGCTATTATCAGACAAAAAGAGGTTAGTGTCATCAGCAAACATGACTGACATCAAATTAGAAGCTTTATGAAGATCATTAATATAAATGAGAAAGAGATGGGGTTCTAATATCGAGCCCTGCAGAACCCCACAGGATATGTTTAATATATTAGACGGGTTAACTTCCTTACTAAAAAGAAACTGTTTGCGGTTACCTAAGTAACTTTGAAGTAACTTTGAAACATTTCCTTTAATTCCATAATGTTGAACTGTTTTAAGGAGAATTTAGTGACCGATTATATCAAAACCTTTAAATAAAGCTAGGAAAACTCCCAACGTAGATCGGGAATTTTCAAACGATTCAGAAATACTACGAGTTATATGGAGTATCGCGTGTTCTGTTGATGTATTTTTTTTGAACCCGTATTGATTAGTATAAAATATATTATTTAAAGAAAGGTGATTATAAATTACGTTATATAGGATTCTCTCTAACACTTTAGAAAAAACAGGTAAAACAGATATTGGGTGATAATTTGTAAGATGTGTTGTATCACTTTCATTGAAAATTGGTGTGACTATGGCTATTTTAAAATGGTCTGGAAATATTCCCTGTTTCATTGAACAGTGAAATGCTATAAATAGTATCTTTCAAATGTTCATACAAGTCAATGACAACATTACTAAATATTTCGTCGTGACCGACAGATTTTTTAGACTTTAGCATTTTAAAAGATTGCTCAAATTCTTCAAAAGATAATTCAAAAGAAGTTAGAGACGAAGTTAACGGAAAATCGAAGTTATCCATTTTATTTATCACAAAAGAAATTTTTTTTTGCAAGATTCGGGCCAACTGACACAAAGAATTTATTTAGTTCATCGCATATCATTGTTAGATTGGACACAAATTCATCATTAATTTTTAAGATTACAGGCAGTGCTCGTGTTTTTATATTTTGCATGCCAGTAACTTCTCTTAGAATTTCCCCAGGTGCGTTTATAATTTTCTGTGTTCATTTTAAGTAGATTGGAGTAGTACTGTTTTTTTAGATTCTTTCTTTGTGTTTCAAACTTTCTGACATAATTTTTGTAAAGAATCTTACTTTCTTGTGTTTTTGTTTTCAAGTATTTAATATATAACTTTTGCTTAATTTTAGAAGATTTTTTAAGATCTTTTGTGATCCACAGTGACATTAAACCTCTATTTTTTTTAATAAGAGTACATTTTGGAAAATTTACGTCGTATATTTCATAAAAAGTTTTAAAGAATGCGTCATAAGCTAAATTAGCGTCTGCAGAAGCATTTGCATTTTTCAGTAGGGATAACTGTTGTTTAAATGAATTTATTTTCGCTAAAGTAAAAAAGCGTTTTGTATACGTTAAATTCTGTTGGGGTTTTTTTGCTGTGGCAATGTTAATTGAGAAAAAAATTGGGAAGTGATCAGAGATGTCACATTTAATAATACCTTTTGTAAGAGATTTATTAAAAATATCAGTTGAAATGATATTGTCTACTACTCTGACTTACATATTAATTTGCCCTCACAACACCAAATTAAGCCGTGGGAACATAGTATATTGGTTGATGCTACAAAGTATCACCATATAATACTCGACACGCACACCAGGTGAAATAGGAAACTCCTCGGGTATGAGTTCATCACACACCAAAAACTCACGTGATAACTAAGCTGTAGGCCATGGAGTTGTTTTAGTACTTTAACTTCTTCGAAACAAGCTTAGACATTCTGAAATTCTTAAACATTCTTCGAAACAAGCTTAGACATTCTGACATGGCCCTGACGAGATGAAGGTTTGTCACATAGCACAACTTTTGACCATTATGACGACCTCAACCTCAAATTCCACTCGCGCGGCACCCTCCCTGCAATTAATTTACTTCTATATTAAAATGATTTTTACTACTAATTTACTACTAATTTACTTCAAGTTGACTACTTTAATCACTTAAGCTTTATAGCATATTTATTGCGCGTATCAAACATATCTTATACACTTTGTATGGCAGATTTTAGACATACATAAATCTCTCTATGAATTATAAAAGGAACTTATTTCATTACCCAACTAGCATCATACTGCTACAACCATAGCACCACTGAGCCAAATTTTTGCTATGACTGTACTGCACTCGCCAAATAGTGCTTACAAAAATAGCAACAAATCCCACGCCAAATCTGTGTTGCTATAACTGTAATCGCCAAATAGTGCTTACAAAAGTAGCAAAAAACCCCACACTCTCATTTATCTTATAAGCATATGTTGTAAAACATATTTTATAAAATAATTATAACACCCTCCAACCCAATCTCTTGAATCTAAAACCCACCTAAAGCCGCATAAGAATAGAATAGAATCTCCTAAGCCACAACTAAGATCAGCTTAATTTTTACAAGGGTCACTCATACTAACAATCACCACAACAACATAAT
The DNA here is from genome assembly GCF_022113875.1 of Hydra vulgaris. Classification (NCBI taxonomy): domain Eukaryota; kingdom Metazoa; phylum Cnidaria; class Hydrozoa; order Anthoathecata; family Hydridae; genus Hydra; species Hydra vulgaris. The sequence goes on along the minus strand of NC_061159.1, from coordinate 13,444,359 downwards.
TATAAGAATACAACCCCTTAAAACCTAACTAAAATTTACATAATTTACACGAGGACAACCTGTCTCGACAATCACCCCCACGTAATTCCATATAGAGGGCAATAAATTTTTCAACCCGTAACCCAACTGTTTAGAACATCAATTAAGAGTAAAATGAGTTCAAAATTCAACTAAAGTGATAATAATTTTAAAATATAAACGGGGTGTAAATCGAATAGCTATGCTCAGGAGGTATTGACATAGTATAGTAAAACGAATATGTACACTATAAAGATATCAATTATAAAATAGAAGTTATGGATAAAAAAAATATTTCCACTAAATTAATAGTAATTAAAAAATATAAACTGTCGATATGACCAAACAACCTATACCTACAGCAGATAAAACAAAATGACAAAATGAAAATACAGAATGACAATAAAAGCCTCAAAAATAAAAAACGACAATATTATAAAAAACATAATAAGCTAGTCAAAGAATAACAAAATGCGGAAAAGAAAGGAAAATAGAACTTGAATAAAAAATGAGACGAGACAAGTTAATAGGAAAGATTACGATTAAAAAGAACATACTAACATCAAAAATAACTCAGACGGAAAATCAAAGCATTTACGAACACACAGATTCATGCAAATAAAGGACATTAAATGGCATATAAAACTTTACCATTTAGAACACTACAAACTCAAAGCACAATAATTTGCATAAACTTACAGAACACTAAAACAACACTTACTTAAATCTAACTTAAACAACACTCACTAAACTCTAAATTAATCACTGAATAACACTCCCCTCTTAAACACCACCTCTCAATACTGGATATCTACCTAAAAGATTATAATCTATCTAACACTCCCTTGCACGTATATAAAACATCTCTCCCATCTCTTAAGCTATCACGACCTCATAGTTCCATATAAGTGGTGGAACTTGAATAACTTCCGCAGCAAAACAGTAGTATACTTTTTCTGTAAGTAACTCTGCGCGTACATTTCTTATTATATTATATGTTTATTGTCGCTGTTTTCTATAATACTGCTTTTAGTGTGCATTATGTATAACTCAACTTACTTAACGGGAACTTAAAACACACTGACGTAACTTTAACTCAATCACTGAAGAATATTTCCAACGTAAATACTACCCTTTAATACTGGATATCTGTGCATATATTTAAAATTATCTAGCACTCTTGCACTCACATAAAATATTTCCTCTTTCGCTCAGGACTATGACGCCTGATATTTCCAACAAGTGGTGGAACTTTAATAGCTTCCACTGCGAAACAATAGAAATAGAATAGAACAACTGATCAAAACAAAAATAAGTGCGGCCGTGGCGCAGTGGTTAGGGCGCTTGCTTTATAAGCAGGAGATCCAGGTTCGATACAAGCTTTGGACATATTTCGCGTGACGGTAAAAAAGGAGGCGTAAACTTTCTGGTTAAATGCACTTCCGCTGTACTCTGAGACAAGACCGTACGGACATCTTGGGGTACCTAAATAACAAAAAAAAAAAAAAAAAAAAAAGAAAAAAATGAAACATATTATTTTGTTATGCATTTTAAAATCTACCTTAAAATCTTGTTCTCCTTTGATATAAATCAGCATTTTTTTTAAAGCAATTCAAGTGCACCTATGAAAAAAAATAAGGTTATAATGACTATTGTATTCTTGTATTGTACATGTTATGCTGGAAATTTTTTTAAATATTTGTATTTATATCTTAACTAAAACATGTTTACAAAAATCACAGCTAAAAAGTAATTAAATCAAATAATGAGCTATCTTCTTCACTAAGGTTAGTATCATCTTCAGTGGCATAACAGAGTAGTGTTTTATACATAGTAAGTATTCTGCCTTCTACTCCTACAAGACTGAGAAGACAAAAAGCATTGTCTTTCTTAATAAGTTTAACACAGCTATTTAATTCCAAACGTTGTGGCCTAAATGTTTCCGATTTCTTCCTTTTTAAAAGGATACTGTGTAATTTTGGCTCAGAATGGTAACTAAATGCAATTACTTTTAGCTTGTTTGAATTAATAAAAAATTTTTTTTGCTTCACTGATTAGATGTTTTTTTTTGCTTCACTGATTAGATGCTCATTTTATTTGCTTCACTGATTAGATGCTCAAGACAAGCTTTTTGACTTCTGATTTAAAGTCAAGCGCAGAACAATCCTGCCCATAAACCATGACTTTTTCATTTCGGCTAAGTATGTGTATGTATTCACTAAGCTCAAAAATTTGGTCTCTTTTTTTAATATCTGGCTGAACTCGACCAAACACACAATCAGCTGGCAGATATGAGTGACCTGGTTCCGGAAAATTATGGGTAATCTGCAGGTAATTAAAATATTTTTTTCTTAGAGAAAGAAGCATAAATGTCATATTTATGTTTTTGTTCTGGCCATAGCATGCATCAGTAAACAACCGAAGTAACAAGGCGTTGAAACATTTATCTTCAAAACATTTTTAAATAGATGTTCTATAGCTGAAGAGATCATATTGGAATCTTTCCTATTTGTTGCCCTAATCAAATTATTGTAAACGTAAATTATTTGGACTGGCTGATTATACGAAAAAATTAATGCCCTCCTTAAGAATATGTATAAATAGCGTGCTTATCGAAGTCTCGCTCTCTTGGAGTAACCTATCAAATATCAATGGACTCGAGCAACTGTTCTACTACTAGCATTACAATTACAATTATACATTATTGTTTTTTGTTTTCCACTTAAATTAATTTTTTCTCCTTACATTTTGTATAATTTTTATAGTTAGGTCTTTTTTCTTTTTTTGCAGGTAGAATCATTATGTAATGTGGGTGGAAAATCTACAATAGATATTACATACAATGTTATGAAAAAAGTGATGAGTGACGAGGCATTTAGCCACTTTAATAAAAAAGGCAGTTCTCAGAATATCTCATTTTGTGAAAAGTGCCCAATATTATTTTCTGCTATAATTAGTAAGTACATCTTTAAGTATTTGCAAGTTTTACCTTGTTTTTTTGACCCTTAAATTCTAAAAAGTGCTCTATTAGTTGTCATCAAATGTGCTGGATTTAAGTCGGATTAAGGCGGATTAAGTCAATAAGGATCTTAGCACAATTATTCGTTTAGAGCCTAATTCATACTACAAAAAAATATGTACGAAAAAACTTTATATTGTTAGATGTAATATTGTTAATAGAGGACCTTCTTTCAATAAGCAAATTAAAAAAGAAATTATAACTTTTTTTTTTGTTTACAAAAATAAATGTATAATAATATTAACACTATTAAAATTATTTAAAAAAGTTTATTTACGCTAATATTTAAGGTCTATTTGCTATACGGGACTTCCCTTACGGAAATATTCCATGGAAAACCCATGGAATTCCATGAGTAAACCATGGTTTTCCCATGAAAAACGGGAATTCCATGGAATTTCCATGGGTAAATTTCATGAAAATTGAAATCCTATGGAATTTCCATGGGTGAACCATGTTTTTTTTTTCATAGCTTAAGCTGCGCCATGATTGTTACAAATGCGCTTTTAAAGATGGCGTCATAGCTCGTAGAGTTATGATTATTTTTAAATTAGAAAACAATACTGCATTCTTCTGTTTTTCTGTGTTTAATAAGGCTATGAATTATATGTTTTTTATAATGCAATACATTTATATGATTTAACTAAACATACAGACATAAACAACTAGATATATTTATCATATTATAATGCATTATAAAAGGGATTATTTTTAATTATATTTTATTATATATTATTTATGCATATACTTATTTTAACTGTTTCCAGTAGCTTTGCTTACTTTGCATAACTTGCAATAGTATAGCAAGTATGTCAAGTAAACCAGTTTGAATTTTAATGCCTACTTGGCAAATTATTTGCCAAATAATTATTATTTGGTTTACAACAAATAAATGTTTAGTTTTAATCTACATTAAATAACTAGTGTATTAATGTACATAGTGTAATTTAATGTACATTCAAACTAGTATAATTATTATTATAAAATTTATCGAACGTATTAAAGAAACTTATTTAAAATATTAATATACAAGCAGTATATTAGATAAGATTAGATAACTAAGATAATAAGATTAGATAACTAATGTACAAAAGATAACTAGTATGATCTTTTTTATTTTTTTTTTATAATAGCCTTAGATTACATAAAAATGCTTGAAGTTTATTGTATCGTAAATGTTCATTAAGTATTAAAAAACATTTTTTTATGATAAATGTTCTATTCAATTTTAGTTCTGTTAAGTTGTTTTTGTCTTTTTGTTGTAGTTTTTTCTTTAGAATTATTAGAATATGTAAATAATGTAATATAAATAATGTTTATAAATTCTTTTATATTTACTTTATTATTTCATTTAAATTACTACATTATAAGCCAACAGGTTTGACTGGCAATATAAATAATGTTGTTCATCGTTTATATTGTTTATAACATCGTCAGTTTTTATATGCATTTAATATTTTTAAAAATAGTTCAAAAGCTGTCAAAATAAAATGGTGAATTGAGTTTAAACCAGAAAAGATATAAACGTAATCTTTGGGATTCAACTTCTCCAACTAAGTGGTTCTTGGATGTTCCAAGAACCACTTAGTTGGAGAAGGAAAACTGTGGTAATATTTTATAAGTATCAGTAAGGGAATTTACTTAATGCACAAGATTTTACTTCATAGTTAAATATAAGCATATAAAAGCAATGTTTATAAATAATACACTATTATTTATTATAATACAATTATTTTTATTTGTTTATATTTAACTGATGTAAAGTGCTCGTCTTTAGTTAAAATAAATTAATTTATGCACACACTTTGATATTTACTATGCTTTTACATTACTATACTTTATAAATTACATATTAGTTATGTTTTAAATAGTGAAGTAAAAATATAATAAATTTTTGAATTTAATGGTATGTGCGTAAGTTCTTTTATTTTAACTTTATCATTTTATTTAAATTACTGCATTATAAGCAGGTAAGTTTGACTGACAATATAAATAATATTGTACATCATGCAGACAGCTCAGACAAAGAAGTAAGTTTTTACTTAAAATTACAATTTATAAGTTATACTATATTTGTTGCTGCCTTATTCTATATAAATGTTACTAACATGCAGGTAAAATTTATATATGTGTATAAATCTTTTCATTTTAACCTTATCATTTCATTTAAATATAAATTTTTAATTTATTTATTTAGCCGTTCATTAACAAGTCCTGTGCTTTATAATATATTAAAAAATGGAAGGACGTGAAGAAAACAGGTTTGTAAATGATGTTGTACATCATGCAGATAGCTCAGAAGAAGAAGTAAGTTTTTTTTTTAATTACAAAAGTAAATATATAATATAATATTTGTTGCTGCCTTGTTCTATATAAATGCTTCTAACATGCAGGTAACATTTATATATGTATTAGTTTGAATAAATCATTTTAATAAAGTTACATTATAGGCAGGAATGTTTGACTGGAAATATAAACGATGTTGTACATAATGCAGATAGCTTAGGCAAAAAAGAGGTAACAAACTAATAATTTGTATTTATAAATAATGATATATTCATTGCTACTTTTTTCTATATACCTAACATTTGGCAACATTCATAATTGTGTATAATGCCTAATTATAAAGTAAGTTATAATAGATAATAATTATAAGTAAAATGAATTAGTAAATAAAGAAAACTAGTTAGAATGTATATAATAGTTGTATGATGTATTGTCTAGATTGGTGAAATGGAGAATGAGACTAACTAGGGTGAAAAAAAATGAATATTAATATGTGAATGGTACTTTGTTTAACATCTACCTGTTTCTACAGATACAGTACAGACGCATTTATAAATGGGCTTGATGTTTTTTTGAATTAAATATGTTGTATTGATGGTTCTTTTTAAGTTGTTAAAACTTGAAGTTATTATCAAATTTATATATACTATTTTTATCAAATAGTTAATATAAAATAATAAACATGTAAATTGTTTTATTTTTTGTAAAAATTGTTTTCTTGATAAATTTCAATTGTTTATCACTATGTATATCACTTATAGTATTATATTACTTGTAATTTTTTGTTTTATTTATTTTCAGTATGTTATACATATGCGTGCATTAAATATTGTGGGTGTGTCAAGTTTTGATGTTTTAGGTGCATTATAGCTATTATTTTTCAAAGATTTGTAGGATTTAACAAGATTTAAATTTTATTTTGTTTATTGATTTTATTTGAAGAAAGCGATCTCATAGATTAAGAGAACTCAATAATAGTGGGATAAAATTTGCTTTTATGATTTAATATGACAATTCAAATAACATTAGATAAAAAAACTTGAAAACAAATCATGCTTTTTTACCATGAAAAATCCATAAGTTTTCATTGGAAAGGTGTTCCTAATACCTATGGAAATTCCATGGTTTTTCCATGGATGGAAAATCATTGAATATCCATGGTATTTGGAACACTTTTCCATGAAAAACTTAAAGATTTTTCATGGGAAATTCATGTGTTTTCCATGGAAAACTCATGGTTTTTCCATGGAAAACTCATGGTTTTTCCATGGAAAACTCATGGTTTTTCCATGGAAAACTCATGGTTTTTCCATGGAAAACTCATGGTTTTTCCATGGAAAACTCATGGTTTTTTCATGGAAAACTCATGGTTTTTTCATGGGAACGTGTTCCAAATACCCATGGTTTTTCCATGGGTTTTTTTTTCTAAAATTCCCATGGGAAATTTTCGTACGGGTTAAATAACTGTATAATATATATATATATATATATATATATATATATATATATATATATATATATAAAAATATACATATATATATATATATATATATATATATATATATATATATATATATATATATATATATATATATATATATATATATATACATATATATATATATATATATATATATATATATATATATATATATATATATATATATATATATATATATATATATATATATATATATATATATATATATATATATATATGTATATATATATATATATATATATATATATATATATGTGTATATATATATATATATATATATATATATATATATATATATATATATATATATATATATATATATATATATGTATATATATATATATATATATATATATATATATATATATATATATATATATATATATATATATATATATATATATATATATATATATATATATATATATATATATAAATGCAATTAATAGCATTTTTCTAAAATTAATTATAAGTTGAGCTTTTGCAGCTTTAAAGAGAGAACAGGTAGAGAAACAGAGAAAAGTAATAGAAATTTATCTTATAATATTGGCAGACACCTTGTTTAGTATTATGTTATTTAATACGGTGTATCATTGTTTGTTTCTATTCTCTCTTTATATATATATATATATATATATATATATATATATATATATATATATATATATATATATATATTTTTATATATACATATATATATATATATATATATATATATATATATATATATATATATACACATGTATATATATATATATATATATATATATATATATATATATATATTTGTGTGTTTGTGTGTATAAGTATATGTGTATATATGATATGTATGTGTGTGTACGGATTTATGTATATGTCTATATGTGTGTATGCATGTATGTGTAAATGTATGTGTGGGTATGTGTATATGTGTGAGTATGTCTGTATGTATACGTACATGTGTATGTGTGTATATATATGTATGTGTGGATGTAATTGTATATATGCATGTGTTTGTATATGTATATATGTATATATAGGTATACATGTGTATGTGTATGTATGTGTATGTACATGTATGTGTATGTACATGTGTATGTGTATGTGTATGTAGTATGTGTATGTGTATACATGTGTATGTGTAGGTATACATGTGTATGTGTATATATATATATGCATATATATGTGCTTATATGTGTATATATATAGGTATATATATATATGAATATTTATCTCGCATTTTTTATATTTAGAAGATTGTTGTTATTATAATTGTTATTGTTTTATCAATATATGTTTGATAAGTACTAATGTTGTTCCATATTATTATTATTACTAGCAGTAATGAACCCGTAATACGGGTTAGTAGTAAATAAATCATTATCAACAATTTGATATTTATTTACTTTCTCTAATAAAATATAAATTTATTTATACAGAAAGCAACCCGTAATACGGGTTAGTAGTAAGTAAATCATTATTAATAATTTGATCTTTATTTACTTTCTCTAATGAAATATAAATTTATTTATACATTTTTTCAGTTGAGCTCATTTTTATTTTTCTTGGCTTCTTAGTTTAAGAGAACTCTTAGCTTCATTAAAGATAAAGTTAACCATTTCTTTTGCAATTCTTAAAAATATGTCACTATCGCACCTAAACTTTTTAGTGTTATTAATATACGTTTTAAATATTTTTAAAACAGATAAAATATTACACTCAAACTTGTAGGCATAGAAGTTGGATATCCGGAAAAACTATAAGTTGAAAACTATATCGCAATTCCGAAAAGGGCCCTTTTAGCCCTGCAGACGGATCCTATATTATTATGACAAAGATTATTATTAAACCAACCTTTTTTTTAATTAGTAATCCAGCAGAAACTTGTTTATAAAAAAACAATAAAGGAATATATGAATTTACTTTAAAAGCTAACGCGTATCAACATATTTAATTCACCATACATCCAATCCATGTTTATACTAATTTTATAAAATGTCCGGAATACATTTTGCCTTAATTTGACGTTAAATTATTAGTTTTATTTCATTAATTTTTGTATAGATCAGGTTAATAATAAAAAGAATTGGATTTTACTCAATATTTTTGAAGTAATTATTCAGCTTTAATAAAATTGATAAAATCATATAAGACAGTTAAAAAATATATTTAAACCTTTGTTCACTTTTTGAAATTCCGTAAAAAAGCAAGTATCAAGTTTTCATATCTTTAAAAGAAATTTATTTATATATATCATATGTAGTTAAATATGTAACAAAAATATTTTAAAACAGAAGCATATATAAAACACATTTTTCTTCAAAAAACAAAGTTGAAACCACCATTTACAGCACCGAGGAGCCAAGCATATCCTATTGTAAAGAAAACCATATCAAATAATTTAAAATATTTATTACCGATAGGGACGACAATTAAACATATTTAAAAAGCTACGTGATTCCATATTAGTAGGATTGTTATAGAAAAGTATATTAAAAAAGTATATTTTAAAAAAAGTGTATTAAATAGAAATCAGATTTTTTAAAACTACCTAATTTTTTAAGCATTTTGCCAATGGTGTTCAATTTTGAAACCAATATCTTTAATGAAAAGCCGACTTGTTCAACTAATCTCATTCAAAGAATAAAATTATTAACACTTAAAGATAAAGAAAAAATAAATGAATGAGATATAAACAATCGTACTATAGTTTTATATAGATAAGTAGATATATATGAAAAAAAAAAAAACAACAACTGGAAAACAGTATACCTGCTTTTGGTAACCATTTGTGATACTGCAGCAATTGCTGTAGGGATGCAGCTGTTCTTTTTGGTGATGTTCAAAAACGTAATTTTTATGTTGGCTTTTAGTAAACTTTGGTTTAATTTAAAAGACATCACAACGGATTTAAAATACTCATAATAAAAAAAGCAAAACATAAAATGTTTCAAAAAGCCAAACTATAAACATAAAAGATGAAGAATGGAATCGAGATAAATAAATTGTAATTATATAGGTAAATACATTGCCTTGGGTTTTGGTAAATTTTAAAAGCAGTGAGTTCAATAAATGAAACATACCAAATAATTGTATTTAACAAAAGAATGCAGCATCCTTTTATTATGATAATTAGATAATGAATCAAATCAACTTTCGACTTTAGATTTTAGGGAGGGGTATTTAAGAGGGCTTTTAATTTGAAGTCAGGTTTAATTGGTGAGAAAACAATTAAAATTTTCATTAAAAAGATCAAAACAAGTCAAATATACAACGTAATATATATTTAAAAAAAAAATTACAAAATTAAAAAAAAAAACACCGCAACAAAAAAATACAAAATTAAAAAAAAAAAAAAACGAAACAAAAACTTACAAAATTAAAAAAAAAAAAAACCGAAGAAAAAGCAACAACTAAAAAGTCATAAATATCTCTACTGATAGAAGACATTTACAACCTTTTGGTTGCTGTTTTTTCTTCGAAATCTCCCAACACCCCGGTATGGATGAGCCCTCCATTTAAAGGAGGGCTCATCCATTCCGCCATTATGTTTCCATTTATTGAAGGACCCGGGTGTTGGGAGCGGTAATTTTTGTATTCTTCGAATGATAAGGAATCTAAAGTTACAAATAGAAGAATATAATAAAAATTATACATTTGCAATTATTAAAAAAAAAAAATTAGCATAACCTCACCATTTTCATTCGAAACAGAAAATGCTAAAAAAAAAAAAAAAGAGAGCAAATTAATAAGGGTTAAACATGCAACATTTTGTATTTTAATAAATATATGGGGCAATAATGCAACCAGTTCAAAAGTGTCATATTTATTAATGAATTTTTCCACCTATTGCACATATTTCTCCATACAAAACATTTAAAATATAAAACACAGCCCTACCAGCTATACTTCGACCACACACTAAAGACAAAAATATATTTAAATAAATATATAATATCGATAAAATAATGTTAACATATAAATATATACAACTCTAAATAATTGTTTTACCCATCCCCCTCATTTCATTCATAAAGTTGTCAAAAATAAGAAAAAATAACTCAAGCTAAAAACAAAACTATAAACTAAACCAAAACTATAAACTAAAGTAAACTTTAAATTTTCTAAATATTAATGCCTTATTTATTAAACTAAACTAATCATAATTTATACTTAGTTTTTGTTTCAACTCCCCTTATAGAAAGTATAAAATAAAGCTAAAAAACTTGATTTTTTTAAAATTCCAGTGGCAGTACAAGTAAACAAATTCCTATTAACAAATATCTAATAGCAAAAACACTGACTTAATTCCTTCTTCACTTCTGTATCTAAACAATAAAACCACTTTAATGTTTAGACGTTAAAATATCGATAAAATACATATTAAATGCTACATTTAACTAATGTAATTAATACCTTTATTAGATCTCTCTTGATTAACTAAAGAATTTAAATTTTAAATAAACTCTAACTAAATTTTAACAAACAAACAACCGAAATAAATCTTCACTTTAATAGTACGTTATTAAGTTGATTAATAGATTAAACAATTTAATCTACTCTAATAATCTACTACGTTATAAATAAACTTTAATTTTTTTTCTACGACTCAGTGAGCCTATTTCTTTCATTTTGGCGACGATTAACATTATCTCGATTGAGCCTATTTCTTTCATTTTGGTGACGATTAACATTATCTCGATCGAGCCTATTTCATTCATTTTGGCGACGATTAACACCCAGCGGGCCCAGACGTCAATCAGACGTCTTACGGACGTCTTAACAAGGTCGCGACGTCTCAGACCAAATTAGGACGTCCTAAAGATGTCAAAAAAAGACATCTTTGTTAGGACGTCCTAGTGACGTTAACATAAAGACGTTATCAGGACTTCCATATTAGGACGTCCTATTGACGTCCCTAAGACCTTCTTTAGACGTTCTAATTACCTTGGAAATAAATTGCCTCAAAGACGTTTAATAAACGTTTTCAATAAAATTTATATCAAAAGAATATAACTTAGCGCATAAAATATTATGCGCTAACTCGGTGAATTAAAAATGTCTGCATTGTTTGGTTGATTAATTTGATATTATTAATTTTGTTTAGTTATTTATCGTTTGAAGATATTTTTCAATTCTCTATATTTTACACTCTATGATCTATAAACTATAATCTATACAATTTTTAAATAAAGGAAAATTGAGTTTAGTTATTAAGTTTAAATAAGTTGTATATATTCTTTAATTTGTTTTATCATTTTTAAAGACTTTTATTTGATTTAGTATTGTATTTTTTCACTCAGATTTTTAAAACTTGGAAAGAACCATAACAAAGATATATATAAATGTATATATATATATATATATATATATATATATATATATATATATATATATATATATATATATATATATATATATATATATATGTTCCTTCTATAGTAGCATGATATATATATATATATATATGATATATATATATATTATGATATATATATATATCATAATGTTTACATGATGCATACATATTTATTTTATACCCATTAAGCAGACACTACTTGGCCCAATGTCGACCCAGGCTTGGCTGTCATGCCGTACCAGGTCTGGCACGCCAGCGCTGTGCCAGCGCTGGGTTGCTCATGGGTTTTTCGATGGACCGGTATCCGTATGCCAGTGCTGGCACAGCAACGTTCTGGTAGTGGCAAGCCAGCATCGGTTTAATTCAGGGCCAAGGTCCGCAACCAGCGCACGCCCAGTAAGCAGACACTACTTGGCCTAATATCGAACCAAGCTTGGCTGCTGTGCCGTACCAGGTCTGGCACGCCAGCGCTGTGCCAGCGCTGGGTTGCTCATTGGTTTTTCGATGGACCGGTTTCCGTAAGCCAGTGCTGGCACAGCAACGTTCTGGTAGTGACAAGCCATCATCGGTTTAATTCAGGGCCAAGGTCCGCAACCAGCGCACGTTGTAACGTGGGTCCACTATAGGCCCGCGATAAGAATTTACCTAATAACTCAATTATATATACCTTTTTATTTTAATTATTATATATAAACTTAGTTATATTTAAGACATAATTATAAATTAATTATATATAAATAAAAAATAATTATAATATTTGTATCTGTCAATTTTTAATAAGGTATTTAGTTAACAACCAAAAATAGTTTTATTATATATAAATAGGTTTATTATCTAAACATTATGAATGTGCGCTACTGTACTAAGGACACATTCCCACTAGATATATTAATTTACAAGTTTAAGAATTTGCAAATGAAACAAAAATTCATATGCTCTTCTATTATTAATAATAGAAATACTTAAAACAATGTCAAATATCAAGTAATATATTTAAACAAAAAAACATATCAGCGTTAAAAAAAATTAAACAGTTTTGTTTCTAAAAAAGCTAATATATAGACAATCAATAAAGTGTTCAACATAAGTAATGAAGCGGATCATGTAAGACTCTAAGGACATTAATTGTTGTCAGATTTGTCAGAAATAGAGCCTTCAAACCGTGGTAATGATAATCGCGGTTTTGAAGTCTATGATTGACTAGTATGGCTAGAACTACCACGACTTTCTGTCGAACTGGATTTCTGAATAGACTTTCTTTCAGCTCTTTCCTTTCTGCCTCCATTTCTGTCGTTAGCTCCAGACAAAAAAGCAACAATTGCTTTTTGAATGTCACTATCTGTAACATCTTTGGTTGACAAATTTCTTCGTATTGCTACTAAAAACATTAAACAATCAAATTTGAAACGTTTTTTTTCATAAATAATATACTCATCGTATGCGTATGTACTAATAGTTTCATTATACTATACATAATATAAAATTGCTTAAACTGTTATTTAATGATGTTTATAAATAAACTCTTACAAATAGTAACTATTTGGATGAACTAGAACTTAAAAAGAGGCACAGATACGTAATAATAATGTAAAATTAAATATGTATTGAATGATTGTTTTGAATTAAAGTTTAAATACAACTAAAAAACAAATTTACAGTCTATTACACAGACTTTTATATTATTATGATTTAATGAAAACTCAAAACAATTTCATGGAAGTAACTAACCATGCAGAGATGTAGGGATGTAAAATTTTATAATATAAATCTACCATTTTAATTGATAAATGCTGTATATATATATATATATATATATATATATATATATATATATATATATATATATATATATATATACACACATACATACATACACACATTTATATATATCAAAATAAATTTCTATTTTTCGAATATACAAACATCAAAGAAACTAAATGAACCAAATTATGCAGAAAGTTCCCAACCCAAAATTCTGCATTTTAATATTTCTTAAATAACGATGTTTCTCAATTATTGAGAAACAACTTTATTTAAGATTTTATTATAAATGCAGGATTTTGAAACATTCAAAATAAATACTTGGTTTTAAGAAAAATAAAAGTTATTTAAAAAACAAGTATGAGTGGGTTGGGAACTTTCTAAAATATGACAACAATTTGAATTTAATAAATGAAAATAAAGTGTAGAAAAAACACTTGATTACAATTGAACCTGTCATTTCGAAAAGAACACAAGTCCAAAACGTTTAACAGTTAGTTTATAAATTTAAATTTAAAAATTTCTGTATGGTTTATGTTTTTTTATAAAAAAATAAAAGTTGCATAAGTTATATACTTTCTTTATTTATCCACTTCTATATTTAATTTCTTTAGCTGCGAAGACATTATTTTATTTAAAATCATATTTTTGTTGATTTTGAAAAATTTTAATAAATGGACTTGTGCCCTTTTCGAATAGACAGGTTCAATTGTTCTTAAATATTTCACTTACTTTCAATAACTTGACGAGATTTAAGAGTTCGGAAAGATTTTTTATCAAGTTCACCTAGTCCTGTCCAATTTAATTTTTTTGCAACTTCATCGTTTATTACAGATGACATCATTCTCTTAGTGGCTTCCTTCAGATTTTGCCCACCTTTTGCTGCTACTCCTTTTACCTTAACAAAAAAATTGTATTCTTAATGAAACTGTTCTGCTCACTTTTTTTTTATTAACATAAAATATTATGCATAAAATATTTTGCAATTAACTACAAATAAATTACAGAGGAAATACTTAATTAGCTCTTCCAACAAATCTTTCAAACAAAGTTTTATACCTAACCAAATAGGTACAAGAATAATTTTCATTTCAGACATTAATCAACATTACAATTAGTTCTGAAACAGCAAATAAGTACTTTTAAGACATTTTAATCAGTATGACACAAAGTATGTCCTTAACTTTTACAATTTGAAAAAAATTGTAAATAAAATTTTTAATCAGAATCACAAATATACATCCATAGCCAAATATACAACCATAACCAAATATATAACCAATAAATCTCGAAAAATATTGCTTTTAAATGATTATTTAAATGTTACATTAAGACATAAATCCTTGGTTCACTTACAAAAATAAACCTTTGATTTTAACGATATAAAAAAAAGCCTAAACTATTTATAATTAAAATATATATATATATATATATATATATATATATATATATATATATATATATATATATATATATATATATATATATATATATATATATATATATATATATATATAATTTAAGTTTGAAGCATATTTCTCAAACTTACAAGCTTAACAAAAACAATTTTATCCTGCTTTAGTGCATTCTCAAGTTGCTGCAATTGTTCTATGTCACAAACTGGTAAATCAAGAGAATCAAATATACTGTCATCATCATCTCTCCCACCCTGTGTAAGAGACTGCAACATGGCAGTGTTGTTATTTATTTGCTTCTGCAGATTATTCATAGCAGATTTAAGTTCTACCTGAAGTGTAATAATCTTATTCAAAGTGGCACTCATTGATAAGAAGGCAGTACTTGATGAAACTAATGAAACAGCTTCTGGATGAGCAAGCTCAGATTCGATGAGCTGTTCTCTATTAGCAATATTACTAGTGTCATTTGAGGAACAAGTTTGAATCTAGCTAGTTGACAGACCACCTTTTGAAACAACTGGTTTTATTAGTGTGCTCCTTGGATTGGTGTCGAGAAATGGAGGAGGTGTTGGTGCACGAGAAGGAGAAAATATCTTTTTTGCTGTTTGATCACTTTTTTCAAATGTGTTCCATTCTCTATTGACTATAGAGACAGGTGTTAGGAGACAAGATTTTTTTGATTGTGGTTGCTCATTATATTCTTGAGAGTCACTATCAAAAATTTCAGCAGGATACTTCTGTATTCTAAATAAAAGATTTATAATGAAAGTTCAATGTTGAAACATAACCTTTATAGAATTATAGACATCTTTATAGAAATCCAAATTAAAAAAAATATATTACCCCAGTAACTTACTACAAAAAAGTCAAGTTGTTCAGAATTGCATTTGCATACAACTTACAAAATTAGCAAATAAGTATATGGAATAAATTCTTGTATTTATTGGGTTACAAACAAGCCTCCACAACATTATGTAACTAGTTTACAACGACAACAATGAGCAATGGCCACCAAAAACAATACATTTATATAAATACAATATATATAATACAATATATTGTAAACATGCTGCGTACCAATAATGTATTTTTTATAAATTTAAAGCATTATAATAGCTTATCGTTTGTGTCTCAATGTTTGACTTTCAGCATCACTCTGCAGATCTGATGTTAGAGTAGCTTTAGAAAGGTAAGATCTAGCCTTTTCGTAAGAATCTGAAAATTTTAGAATAAATATCAACAGAAAATATAAAACCGTTTTATCAAAGTAACTAAATGTTAACTTTAATAAAATGTAGAACGATTTGGAAGCACAACAAAATAGATAAATGATTAAATATAAACAGTTTGACATTGACATTTAAATACTATATTAATCTACACTTTAATGAAAACTTGAAACAATGTTATACCCCTTAATTAAAAGCAATGAGTTTTGATTTGTGATTATTTGTTTAAAATTAAAATACAAGAGCATTACCTTTCACCCCTAAAATTCTGACTAAATGCTTTCTCCAATTTTCCGTTGGGGTTTCTTCATCTTTGACAGCTTTATTATTTCTTTGCTGGCATGTATAAGGAGGCCAATAACACATGTCCTTACCAATCAGCCATGAACCTGGTACAACTGCAACGTCATCATTTTCATCAACAAATGCAACAATAGCAAAAAAATTTTTATCCATCTACAATGCAGAACATTGAATCAAACAAAAAATAAATTTCACAACATTCAGTATCAATTTAGTTTATTAATTTAAAAAGACTTTTCTAGTTTAAAATGTGTATTAATATCAAAATTTAATTCTTATATTTTTAATTCTTAATATTTATAATGCCTTATAGGATAAACAAATAACATATATAACAAATTTCTTTAATGGTTCACATTCCTGTTTAAGTAATATTAAGTTACATTATATTTTGTATTAATACATTTTGCTAATAAAAAAAAAACCTAAACACAATTTATGAAGAAACAAAATAAAATATAAAAAATTAATGTGTTAAAAAAATTATTATTATAGGTTTCATTGTTATATTTTACTTATTCCTAAATTATATATGTATATGTATATATATATATATATATATATATATATATATATATATATATATATATATATATATATATATATAAATATATATATATATATATATATATATATATATATATATATATGTATATATATATATATATATGTATATATATATATATATATATATATATATATATATGTATATATACATATATATATATATATATATATATATATATATATATATATATATATATATATATATATATATATATATATATATATATATATATATATATATATATACACACACACACAATAGATATATACAACAAATACTATAAAAAAGAGTTATAGAGGAATAGGTTGATTTATAGAATACAAAAACATAAATATAGAATTTACAAATTAGTAACAACATAAAATTAAAATAAAACAAAGAGTTATAAATTCAACAAACCTTAAACTTTTTAAATGACTTTTATAATGGGTGGATATTAAAAATTGCTCTTTTTATACCAAACAAAAATGAGGAAGTTGTTACAACTTTCTCAATAACAAAATTATTGAGATTAAATAGTTAAAAAATTTTTCCAGACAAAATGCTCATTTAAATGAATGCTCTGTTGATACCAGCCAAAAATAAGTCAGACATTGACTACCTGTTGAACAAAAGTATAAAAATACTTGTGCTATAACTTTTTCTCAGACGAACCATTTTAATGCACTATTTAAATCAGCCAAAAACTAAAAAGACAGACATAAGAAAAGTCAGACAATTAGTAAATGTAATAAAGCAACTGATTAGTGATAACAAGAAATATTTTTATTAATTAATACTATTTTATTATTATCAATTTTTAAAATAAAAACATTTTTGTTTAAATGATAATTTAAATTAACTATATTATTTTTAAATAATCTTAAATTCTTATTTTACTTTTAATAAATATCTCTCTTTTTTAATATTTATCTCAATTAATTTTCTAACATTTTTTTAATCTATTTTTTGCTTTTTTCACTTCAACCTTTAAACAAATTGTTTTTGCTCTATAATTTACAGAATCCTGATTAATAGCAACTGACTTTACAAATAAACTGAAAATATCAATACAATATAAATATATTTAAATAAACAACCTATTATTATTTTAGATTTGTTCTATATAGACTGTGTCAAAAAAGTTTTAAAAGTTTTATTTATATATATGCAGATATATATATATATATATATATATATATATATATATATATATATATATATATATATATATATATATATATATATATATATATATATATATATAGACACACATATATATAATAATTTATGAGTTATAACTTAAACAAAAGCAAATTACACAATAATTTAAATAACTTCATCGTAATAAGAAATATATATTCACAAATCAAAAAAATTGATATGGCAAAAATGTTAAAAGTGTAGCATGGGTATAGCAGCATAGACAGAATTAAATGGTAAAAGAACATATTTCCTTTTTATTACCGACAGTGAACAGTACAACAAAGTTGCATTTAAACATGATACTTTAAAAATGTTCAAGGATGATGAATTGCAAGGATATATAAATAAATCTTCAATGTTTTCAAACACATTATATATGATACATACATTATTATCAATAGTTTTCACAATATTCATCACAACAATTATTTTGTCATTGTTTAAGCTAAAGCAGTTATCACCATTGGTTATTTTAATACAAAAATGTTTAGCAAACAATTCTTTATACTCAAAACTTATTTTCAGTTTTCTTGGCACAGGTCCATTACTATGTTCTTTTTTAAAGTATGGAAAATCTTTGACCTTATAACTAAACTGCTGTCTCATATTCACTAATTTTCTTTCCGATAGCCTTCTAACCACTTGCTGCAATGGCAAATGAGGTTTGCGTACAAGCTTTTTTAATTTTTTCAAATAGTTTTCAAAGGGAAATGATGATACGTTATCTAAAGGTCCAAAACTTTTAGAAACACTTGCTAAATGCAACAACCCATGCATATTGTATGTGATCACTTCCTTGCCATAAATATCAGCAACATGCTTAACAAATAACAATAACAAACTGTGAGAATAATCAACATACTTATCCCGCAAAAATTCACTTAACAGGATACTCATAGCAACTGAAAGTAACATAAAATTATTATATAATGCAGTTGGTAATATACCTTCAAAACACACCATGCCATTGTATAAAAGTAATTGCCGAAACTCTGTTGCCTTCCAACGTTCAAAGTCTTTAAATAACCTAGGCTTACGTGCAAATTCACATGGGATATAATTTCTTAAATTTAGCAGTTTTTCTGACAGCTCACAGACAACACGAGGACCAAGCCTAGTCTTTAAAGGACCTCTAAGTAACAAATATACTAATTTCCGCATGACTCCAAGACAAACTAAATGCATATAATCAGCAGGCACTTGTGATATCATTTTTAGTGGAATATTAGTTAGTGGGCTTTCACTATTATGATGATGATGATCTGTCATTCTTTGAAAAGAAATATCTGTTCTAAGAACTGCGTCTGTTTCTGGAAAAGTGACACGCCCAACATAGACACCACGCTGTTCACATTTATCACACCCATAATAAGCACTATGCCCCTTTATACATTTAACAAAAGCTCTAGCTGGGGTGTCACACACTAGAGCAGAAAGTTTTACTTTGTAATGTACATGGTTACTGGTAATGCCATTAAGCTGAAGTTCTTTTACTTCTTTCACAAAATCTTCTAGAAATTTATTAACATCCGGTGGCTTACTATTTCCACAGTATAACCCAATAACAAATGGTTCTTTATTTCGTTGAAGTTTATTTTCAAACTTTTCTATAAGTCCAAGAATTGGCCAAAGCTGTGTATTATGCTTTTAAACAATGGCAAGCCATCTATATTGACTTGAAAAGATACTGTTGAAACTTCATTTTCATCATCACTAAACACAGTGGGCAATTTATCGAGTATCTCCTGCTTTATACCAAAATAACAGAAACCTTCATACACTTCACGCTTTGCAATTTCTGTTTGCATTATTGTTTTTGGACATTTTGATAAACCAGGAACTAACTTTCTCACAATGCAAATTAGATCACTGAATGCTTGTTGTGTAATATTATGTTGAGAATACCAAAAAGCTAAATCACCTTCCAGTTCATCTACTACATTATGTTCTTCGTTTATATCTGAATCACTATCAGATGAAATTTCAAACTCACTATTTTCATTATCAATTTGATAAGAAAGATTGAGATTTTCATTAAAAGCAGTAGAGTTGCAAGCTTCATTACTTAATGTGTTTAATACACGATTTTTGCAACTGCTTTGAACAACTGTCTTGGGCAAAAAGTCAATAGCTTGAGAAAAATTAAACCCAGTCTCATGTAAATAATCAGAGTTACCAGCTTCATTGATAACGAGTTCTCCTTGATTTATTTCGGTTAAAATATTTTTTACTTCTTCCCGAATCTTTCTTCTTTGAGTCCAATAGCTCATTACTAAAACCAAAACTACAAAATCCTCTTTGATGAAAGTTATGAACTTGTAAAGTCTAACTAGTAGGAAATACACTAAATATATACATTAGAACTTTGCACAATGCATTATGGCATCGCCGTACCAAGCTGACGTGACATTTTAGAGACACTTATGGCCCGACGATGGCTTACCAGTTCTGGTGCGCCAGCTAAGGCACTTAATTGGAACACACGCATTTAGCCGAAGCTGGCTCGCCAGCTCTGGCCCATTTATGTACTGCTGATTGGGATGCATTTTTGTACCTTTGACGAGCCATTAATGATACGTTTATGGTCCGGCAATGGCAAGCCAGTTCTGGTTCGCCAGCTAAGGCCCTTAACTGGATCACATCTGTTTTGCCGGACCTGGCTCGCCAGCTCTGGCCCATTAATGTACTGCTGAATGGGTATATGTGTGTGTGTGTGTGAGTGTGTGTGTGTGTGTGTGTGTGTGTGTGTGTGTGTGTGTGTGTGTGTGCGTATTGATCAGTGTTATATACTGTTGGTAATACAGCTCTAAAAGGGAAAAAAAAATTTAGTTATGCTATATCGCTTTGATTCGGTCAAGTGTTGCATATTTGATGTCAGATGCCGTTACAAGGCTAAACTTGTATTTTTTATAATGGTTTTTTATATATGTATGTATTTATGTATGTATATATATATGTACACATAAATTATGTTAGTGTATTCTACAAGTAGAGTGATGTCTGCAATGTTCTTAAAGAACAGAGCAATCAGGGCTGTGGAGTCATGGAGTAGGAGTTGCGACACTGTTAGTGGAGTCAGAGTCGCTAAACAAACTCGCGACTCCGGCTCCAATAGTAAAACTTTTCGGTATTGCATGTTAATGTACAAAATATTTAACCTTTAAAGAGCTTTTCATATATTTGACAAAAAAATTTTTTTTATTTATTTATCGTGTAATATTTTTTAAAGAATTCAAAGAAATGTTTATTCAATTTTTATTCAAAATTCAAAAAAGTTTTGCTTTGGAGTCAGAGTCGTTCTCTAAAAATTTCAGCGATTAAAAGTTGGTACTTTTTTTTCCCAACTCTACATGCCTGAGAGCAATAATAAATTTGTAATAAAACTTATCTAATTCTCTTTGTCACCTTGTTTTTCCATCAGTAGGTTCATCAGGAAGCTTCCTGATGAACCTACTGATGGAAAAACAAGGTGACTTCCTTTTCCAACCATTTATAGAAAGTACTATTTACTACTTTATATACTATTTATATGGCTTCACTTATTTATTTTACTTATCAGAGTTTCAGAGAAAAGTTATGTTCAAACTTGCTGAAATTAAAAACATTTTAGTAAATAAAACTGCACAGTTCTCTAATGATGCAGAAGGTTATAAACAACTTAAAAGTTCAGATGAACTTAATGTTTTGAAAAGAAAAATTGCAAATGGAGATATCCAATACATCACTTTTGTGTGCATGAATTTCATTTTATAGTTTATATATTATTACAATATTTCTTTTGAATTGTCATGAACATTTTCAAAGTTTCTTTTGCATTATTTCTTTTTAGGTAAAACAGTTATCATTATTTGGAGGTAAAAATTCAGTTGATACAATTAAAAATATTTTGCTCTTGTAAGTAATTAGCATAAGTTTGAATTTTAACATTTATGTTTGACAGCATGACATTTATCATCTTTTTTATATGTAGACTGACAATAGATACTATTTTCAGAATGCATCATGAATGGTCTAAAGAACAAAAAAAAGTTTAAAAAGTTGACAAGTCTATGTATTGCTATCACTGGTATTCTTATTAGCTTATTATTGTGTTTAATTTACTTTCAAAGTTAAAAACAATCTTTTAATAAAAAATAAAAAAATTTCTCATTTTTTTTGGCTATGAAACATGACATATATTTTATTTTATGATCTTATTAAACTATGTCTTGTTGTTTTTATTAGATGCTGCTTCAAAGTCAAATAAAAGCTTAACCAAAATGGAGCTTATTGGGAGATTAATTAGGCATTTTTCTGACTGATTCGAGAGAAAATCCACCAATATCCATATTGATCAATGATGGCTTAATTAACTTCAATCAACTGTTGTGTTTTTTGTTTATTTTGCATTTTTCAGTAATTTTTTTTTTACTTATAATATACTATCGATTATACTCTACAAAAAATATTAGTTTTTAATTTGGAAAGTGTAACTTTGTTTGAATAATTTTTCCAAGTTTTTGTAAAGTTAATAATTTATTTTAAATATATGAAATTACACTTTATGAACTTTGATTTCTCTTTATACCTTCACTTGCCCTCTAAGGAGTGTATTGTATATCATTGCATTTTTATATAACTTTTAAAAGAATGTCTAGGTAAATTTACGTCTCTAGGACGTCTGAATAAGACGTCCTCAAGTCTTTCACATGAGACCTGCCAGAGACGTCTATAAGACGGCAGAAAAGAAATCTCTAGGACGTCTACAATAAACATCCCTAAGACATCTTGAAAAGACGTCTTTAGAACGTCTGTAATAGACGTCCTCAGGTCTTTCATTTGAGACCATCTAAGGACGTCATACGGACGAGACTTGGGACGTTTTATAAACGTCCTTAGGACGTCAAAATGCCCGTTGGGCATTATCTCGATTGAGCCTATTTCTTTCGTTATGGCGACGAATAACGTTTTCTCGATTAAGCCTATTTCTTTCATTTTGTAAATGATTAATTTCATCTCGCCTAAGTCTATTACTTTCATTTCGTCTACAACTATTTTCAACACGCCTTATAGCACTTACATCATTTTGTAAATACATAACTTCATCTAGCCTATCATTCATTTCAATGTCATCAATTGATTAAACATATTTATCAAAGCAACACAAAGTATTTCTTTTTTTTACTACTCTAAAATTAACAAGAAAATAAAAAAACTTAATAAATAACTAAAAAAATCTTACTCAAAAAATTAAAAAAAATAATTCTCAAAACAAATATATTTAGAATCCAAACTAATGCAAAACAAAATTAATTTGCCATCATCAAAAGTAATACAGGTTACGTAAGTTTATTTGATAAAAGTTAAGAAAAACCTGCAACCATTTTAGCAAAAACTTAATACAAAAAGTTAAAATTTATTTTAATTCTAATAAAGAAAAAAAAATGAGAAACAAACAACATATCTTCGCAATCAGCGTCATAAGGCATGCGTTGGGAGAAAACATTGAACAAAACGTGTAATAAAACTTATTAACGCTATATGTACAATAGAAAACGGGTTATTAACGCAGGTTTATAAATTTTTTTCCCCCAACACACTATTACGCTGCCGCAACTCCAAGGATATAGATAGTTATATATATATATATATATATATATATATATACCCATATAGTGATATCACATCTAACGATATAAAGTTTTTTCGTACATATTTTTTTGTAGTATGAATTAGGCTCTAAACGAATAATTGTGCTAAGATCCTAAATGATTTAATCCGCTTTAATCCGACTTAAATCCAGCACATTTGATAACAACTAATAGAGCACTTTTTAGAATTTAAGGGTCAAAAAAACAAGGTAAAACTTGCAAATACTTAAAGATGTACTTACTAATTATAGCAGAAACTAATATTGGGCATTTTTCACAAAATGAGGTTTTCTGAGAACTGCCTTTTATATTAAAGTGGCTAAAAGCCTCGTCACTCATCACTTTTTTCATAACATTATATGTAATATCTATTGTAGAATTTCCACCCACATTACATAATGATTCTACCTGCAAAAAAAGAAAAAAGGACTTAACTATAAAAATGATACAAAATGTGAGGAGAAAAAATTAATTTAAGTGGAAAACTAAAAACAATAATGTATAATTTCTCGCTGCAGAATCCTTTCTTTTACTATCAGCTATAAGAAAAACTTCCAGATCCAAGATTTCATCAGATTGCAGTTTTGGTAGATGTAACGGTTTGACTAAACATTTTAAATCATTATGCTTATATGAGGCTTTAAAGTCATTAAAGTTTTTTCTAGACATACTAATGCTGCTAACATTGTTCGTTTAAAAGCTTTACAGAAATTAAGATAAATATAAATCCAACTATGTTAATTTACACAAGCTACGACATAATAAAATTACAAAAATAAAATTGCAAGATTTGATCAGAAAGAAATATTAATTTAACGTTTTCTTACTCTGATCAGAAATATAGTCATTATCTGTTTCCCCAGCACTTTTACCAATTTCTTTATTAACTAATTTTTCACAAGTTAACTAAAAAAATAAGTTATTATTGAGTTTGCAAATAATCACAATAATAACCAACAAAAATATTTTTTAAAAGAATTCAATTACAAAGGAAACTCAATATTATGAAATTCAACACCAATGACCCCTTCCCTGGAACTAATTGTTGCTGAATTATTGTATGAGTATACACAAGAAGAACCATTATCTATAATTTATCATTAAAGCATTGTTAGTCCATCAGTATGAGAAAAAAAACAGAAAAAAATCAAACCTTTATGGAACTATTGTTACCGTCTAATTTCGGAAATGGTGTACTGGAAAAACTGACTTCATCGTCACTTGTTTCTATATAACTCAATTTCTTTGTTTTCGATTTTCTTGCATTAGCTAATCTTTTTTCTATAAATGTAAAAAAAAGCTAAGTTTAAATTGTTTTTACTTATTTTTGTTGAATATTTTGATTACTTAAATAATACCATGACTAGTTGTGGTTATTTTCACTTATACTAGTAACATTCAATAAAATCTAATTCAAACCAAAACATTTTCACACAAAAACAAACACACTAAGCTGATTGCATTTGATAGGCAAATAAATCTATTTGGTTGTATTTCATTTTCCCCAATTGCGAATTGTGGTCAATTTCAGATTCTGAGCATGTTTTAATTGATTCACAATTTATGACACTGTCTAAAAATGTACTAACATACATAAATAAAATTTATTTAAATCTAGTACTATTTTGACAAATAATGAATTTAATATATAAATATTATAAATACCTGCACTCCCGAAATGTTGAACTAAAACAAAAAACAACCAATTAATGCCAGGATTTTATGTACGGTTTTACACCTTTAGCATTGCAAGGCAAACGAATAAACTTCTTCTTCTCCTTCAATCCAGTTTGTTGGCACCGTCCCATACTGGATTTTACTAAATCCATTTGCATGTGGTTCTATCCATTTTACTTTTAACAACGCCATAATTAACTAAAAATTACCAAAATTGCATAATCTTTACAAAAAAAACTTTATTTATGTAATAAATACTTAAAACCAATAATCAACATTTATAATATATAGATACACACACACAAACACACACAAAGAAATATATAAATATAAATATATATATATATATATATATATATATATATATATATATATATATATATATATATATATATATATATATATATATATATATATATATATATATATATATATATATATATATATATGTGGGTATACAAAAACTAAAAATACTGATGTTTAACTTATTTATTATTCTTGCCATTTTCACTTATTATTATGATCAGTCAACTATCTATTAAAAAAGCAAAATAATTATAAATAAAAAAATATATATATTAACATTATAGCAATTGTTGTAGTGATTCCTGTGACAACAATATTAGCAATTGTGTAAAAAAGTAATTTAATTTAAAGTAATTTACACTTAAAACTTGAACAAATTATTGAAAATAATAAAAACTATGTTTTTACTTTGAATAAACGACATCTACTTAACACGTAATGACAAAGCCGTCAAAAAGAAGTCAAAAT
>NC_061159.1:13386123-13416652 GCF_022113875.1 Hydra vulgaris | reverse complement strand
CTTGATTTTGATAGAGAGGAAAGGCTATACTCATCTCTTGGACAGGTAACTTTTTTAAAAAAAGTTTTTAAACTAAATTAATCTTAAAGTTTTTTAACGTTGCAAACTAAAAATTTTTATATAAATTTGATTTTTGTATAAATTTGAAAGGTTACCCTTTCCATTTGATTCATCATGCTTTTTTTAATCTATATGGAAATTTTCATGCAAATTGGATGTGTTTGAGTACTTAGGAAATCTTACCCTTAAAAGCAACTTTTGAAAAAATGTGTCTGTGGCAACTTTTTTAACAAAAGTGGTCTCAAGATATTGATAATTTTTAAGTGAAGCCATTGAAGCACGGTGCTTGCATAACTATACAAAAAGATATAAGAGAGTAAAGTTTATGAAAATTTGGTGTTTTTCGTCAAACGTCAAACAATTTTTGTAGCGCCGTGGAATTGCTACCTACGACTACGTCTACGCCTATGATATTTAATTTATTTTTTGAAGAATAATTTTTCCAATACTTTTCCAGATTGTTTTCAAAAAATAAATAAAAATTGCTATACTTTCTAGGACAACTGCTTTAATTACAGCATTATAATAACTTCACTTTTAACTAATATTAATGTACTAGCAAAAAGTAACCCGTAATACGGGTTTTGGTCGGTCTGTTACATAATTAATTTATAGTGGCTGTTTTCCACAATTTAATGTTGCAAAACCTTAACTAATACCCTTTTAGAAAATTGCCTTTAGCTTGAAAAAATTAATCCATCTGTAAAATTAGCATAAAAAGTATGAGGAGGTAAAATAATTTACTAACTACTATTTAACATTTACAATTACTACTTAACATTATTTGAGTAATTTACAAATGGCATAGGTCATAACAGTGTACGACAGAAACATTTTCATCGACCTTCCTAAGTTTAACACAATACGTTTTTAGTTACTGACACAAAATGAGAAAACTTGGTCATGCTTTAAATTGACAAAAGTATCAACTAAACCCTTGTAATAATTTTTATAATACGAACCATTAAGATTAAAATGAAGTTAACTTATATTATACAGGAGTTATCAATTTTTTGGTATCCCCTTGATTAATTGTTCTTTATAAAAGAAAATTGTTAACTTAAAAATGTTAAATGCACACATTTAAATAAATTTATTAAAAATAACAAAGTTTATTATAAATAACTACAAAACTGAGAACAAATACCTTTCAAACGAAAAAATTTAATTTACGATCAAACAAATTTATATTTGTTATTCTCTTGGTCTAACATCAGAACAAACCATAGAAGCTGTTCAAAAGAACATTAATAAGATTATCAAAGGGTTTAGTGTCTCGGAAAGTAATCCTTCTCATGGAATAAAACTGAAAACATTTTGAAATAACAGGCTTGAAGGTTGTCGAGCAGGGACATTTTGTTGCGTTTTCCAGGACATTTTATATCCTATTAAATGAATATTATCAATTATCTTTACGTTATATTTTTTTCATATTGATTATAAGGGTATAACAAATTTTTTAATGCATTAATGCATCATGCGACAAACCTAAAATAAAAATTATAAGAGATAAGTAGACATAAAAATTTGTAAACCAAGCTGACCCGACCAGGGTCTTGTTAAGTCTGTTCAACACAGATCATTTTTATATTATTTGTTCTGCCTCTTTATTTCATTAATTTTTTAGTAAACGGTAATTTGCCATCATTTACTAAAAAATCCTTTTGTAACTCGAAATTTAATTTTCCTAAATATTTTGACTCTAATAAAGAGATTCCTCCCCTCTTTTTGCTTTAATGGTGCCAGGTGAATAAAATAAAATAATAAAATGTAAAACAATGATCTATATATATAAGAATGTTTTCTTTTTTTCCTCACAAGTGTTGCAAATTCAGACTAAGCTAACTAATTAGTTGAACACATAAATCAAACTTAAGTAACTCGATATTAATGCGCTAAACTACAATATTCTCCATGTTTTTAAAGGTTTTTAGTTACGACCCCCAACTTAAAAAAATCCCCTTAAAATACGTACAACAAATTATTAGGCATAAAATAGATAAAATATAAAATTAACTAATAGCATATATTTATATCTTTTTAACTAACAAAAATTTACAATAAAAAGAAATCAGGTTTTTTTATTTTATAAATCTTACAAATGCGTCATAACGTAATTCTAAAATAAAAAAGTAATGAATTTATGATATCATAATAACAAAGAAAAAAAAAAAAAAAAAAAACCACCACACAATTACCAAAAATCGATTAACCTATTTATAGTAACCTATTTTTAAATTGCAGTTATAACTGCAATTTAAAAATAGGTTACATTTTCGATAAATCCTTATAAGGATTTATTGAAAATGTAACTATAAAACCTGTTTCTAAGTACCAAAGCATTAACAATACTAAAAAAAAATATCAAACTAAGATATAAATTGTTGTTTTGGCTTTTATAATTTAAACATATATACAACTATAAACAAATATGACTTTATGTAACACGTATAAACACATTTTACAACTATTGAATGATAGATATATTTACCAAAAACTATGAAAAAAAATAAATAATGATAAATAAAGTTATACATACAAAATTTGCTCAAAACCTTTAACAGTAAATTTTTGAAATGAAAATCTGAAGACTATAAATTAAGAACATTAAAAAATATAACAATATTTACATTTTTTTACCTACTATACCTTGAATAAGATGTTTATCAATTTTGAAAAACAAACTATTAAATGCTATAGTTCTTGAAAATGCAGCATATAGTTGACTATGAGAGAAACACGGTTTTTGAGATATTTCTTTTGTCTATATGTTTAATTTCGCGTTACGTAATACATGGTGGCCACAAAATTTTAAAAGTTAAATTCCAGGACATTTTGTTGCATTTTCCAGGAAATTTTATATCTTATTAAATGAATATTATCAATTCTCTCTACGTTATATTTTTTTCATATTGATTGAATTATAGAATAGAATATTATATTATTATATTATTATTACTATCTTATTTAAAATTTAATTCAAACCATTTATATAAAAAAAAAATTTCGCATAAAAAATTTAATATTACTTCAATATTATTAGTAATTTTTTAACTTGACTCAGGAAAAAAAAAGTTCCAGGACATTTTTCGAAAAAATGTAATTTTCCAGGACATTCCAGGACTGTGGCCACCATGGTAATATGTAGACGATCCCTAAAAAAAAAACACTTAAAACTAAAAGATTTTATTTATTACAATATTTGAACAACCAAGGGACAATTTAAAGAATTATATCTTTAAATAGCAAATTATCAATCGCAGTATTAAAAAATACGCAAGAGCTCAGTATTTACAGAGTTTAATCAGAGCTCAGTAATTAGAGAGTTTAATCAATTCTCTCTCTACAATTCTCAATACTAATTCTTATTTAAGTCTCATCTAAGAGAGAGAGAGGAAGTCTTTTAAAAACAGCACTTTAAAAAAAGTAAAAAAGTCATGCAATAAATAACAGTAACTGGTTTTATTATGCTACCAATAAATAAAATTATTTTTACCTTAATTAAAAGTTAATTTCCAGCATTTCTTAATTAAGTTCCAGCTTCTCTTTAACTGTTGACAAATGATTAATATTGTAAATTTCACATCATATTAAATTTACAAAATTAAAACCATGTTTCAACAGTAAGCAAAATAATCAAGTGATGACAATGACAACTAAAACAAAAAAAAAACACAATTATGTTTAAGATTACAAAAAAAAAAAAAAAAATTAAAATCATTCAAAATTGAAACTATTATTATTTGTTACTATATATAGTAAAGTTCATGCTTTGCTTTATTTTAAAGTGTCTAATGTAAAATCGAATAATAGACATCAACAACGCCTGACACTGAATTCTGGCAAGTAAGTTTTCTGTTTATCAAGCAAAATTTCTTATATTTCAACGACAATTAATTTTATCATGCCTAGATCTATTTCTTTCATATGACAACAATTTCAAGTCACCTATAACCATTTACACTAATAACTTTTTCGAGCCTAATATTATACATCTGTTATCATTAAATATATTACCAGTGATTATACTACTGTTACAACTGAATAAATGAACGTTTTATATTTTTACAACTGAAAAATTTAAGACAAAATTTATTGACATTATTTTAATTTAGCAAAGTATTTAGGCTACAATGCAAAGTTATTTTTACCTTCAGGGACAATATTAATGCACAAAAATAATAAATGCAGAATCTTGAATAAAAAATGAAGCAATGTCAGTCTTAAGTAATATATATATATATATATATATATATATATATATATATATATATATATATATATATATATATATATATATATATATATATATACCCTTATAGTGTAGTCGAAAGAGTCTTTTAATGTAAAAAAAGTCTCTTTCAACTACAATTTTAATTAC
Organism: Hydra vulgaris; assembly: GCF_022113875.1. Classification (NCBI taxonomy): domain Eukaryota; kingdom Metazoa; phylum Cnidaria; class Hydrozoa; order Anthoathecata; family Hydridae; genus Hydra; species Hydra vulgaris. The sequence goes on along the minus strand of NC_061159.1, from coordinate 13,412,211 downwards.
CTCGTCTCTTAAGCTGTATTTGATTGTCGTCGAAATGTCAAAGCAATTAAATTAATGCGGAAGTATATTAAATTTTATTGTTTTTTAAAAAATTTTTAAAAAACCGCAATAATAACGACTAGAAAATTTTTTTTAATTAATAGTGTTTTTGTTTTTGTTTTATTAAAAACATTTTTAAAACATGCTTAAATGTTGCTACATCAACTATCTTATAGCCTGATTCGCAACGGAGTGCTGCTACATCGACTGACAAATAGCCTGACTCGTAAGGGAGTGCTGCTACATCGACTGACAAATAGCCTGACTCGCAAGGGAGTGCTGCTACATTGACTGACAAATAGCCTGACTTGCAAGGGAGTGCTGCTACAACGACTGACAAATAGCCTGATTCGCAAGGGAGTGCTGCTACATCGACTGAGGGTTTGGTTTGGGCAGGCAGTCTATCATTTAAAAAAAAAAAAAAAATTTAAGTTTTTAAACTTTTTCTGGTCCGGTTTATTAACGCGCTCTTTAAAACTACAGTTTATGGGAAACTCTTTTTAACTACCATGCAAGAGTATATATATATATATATATATATATATATATATATATATATATATATATATATATATATATATATATATATATATATATATATATATATATATATATATATATATATATATATGTATGTATGGATATATATTCAACTTTTTTCCATTTTTTTTAAAATTTTTCTATGAGATAATTATTATATAGATTCAGAGAAATATAAAATATTCTGAAATATAGGCACATTTATGTATATAAACTTATCTGTCAAAAATTACAGTCAGTTTTCCATGTTAAAAACATAAAAAACATATATCTAATATAAAATAAAACAAAACATTAAACTTACACAAATCAGTAACAGTCTAAATATTTTTATTATTAACCCTTCTATTTAAAAAAAGAAACAAATGATTTGAAGTGACTAAAAAGCACTTTAGCTCTTTCCATTTGCACTTAAAAATAAAATAAATCTTGCTTTGCTAAGTTGCCTAGTTCTTAAGAATCTGAAAACAAATAAGTAAAAAACCAAGAACAAACAAACATTTATTAAAACTACTCTATTTAAACAAATTAAATTAAACAGAGAACAACATTGATTCTCTTTGAAAGCTTATAAAACCACTTGAATAAGAAAAGCATCAAAAAAGCCTAGACGCTACTTAAAAATGATATATGTAACATTGAACTTTAAATGTTGAGTGGAGTAGATATTTTTAAAAAATTCAAAATGATTTGTTCTTCTATAGCAAATAAAACCACTATAAATCTGAAGTTAAAAATGCAACAAATAAGTAAATACAAAAAAAAACATCATATATGAATTGAAAATTAATTTACCGGATAGAAATAAGCTGTTGTAATACCTGAGTAGTAGTTGCTAAATATTGTTTTTTCATGAGAACCAAAATGTATTTATAGCGAAATGGTCCTGTGGCCCTGAGGATGGTGAAACACCATTGTGAATATATTGTGGCCTGAGGATGGTGAAACACCATCCTCAAGGCCACAATATATTCACCAATGATGTTTCAGAGAGCCTGATAAAAATGGCTAGCATTGCTCGTCAAGGTTGCATCCTTGCTATCTTTATGATTGCCTGTAGTTTAAAGTTTTAAAGTTGGTTATATTCTAGTTTTTTTTCTTATTGATGTTTACAATTTCTGACAATTATAATGAATTTTCATTTCGGTAATTTCTGCATTTAGTTTAGAAGAATTTCCAATCTGTGAATGTAAGGTAATTTATTATCTGCTTGAACTGATCACTATCTAGGAGCTACTTTATGTCAAATGGAATTTAGAGTTTCATAATTAAAGTAATTTTAAATTTTTTTTTTTTATCACTTTTTATTCAGCATGTTCACATGAAATAAAAACCATTGAAAACAAATTTAAAAACTGCATCCTTCTTTCTTTTTTTACCTTTTTTTCTAAAAATTAAAAACTTTTGCCAAATGAGGGGATCCTCAACTTCATGGGGCATTATTTTTTGAGTGCCATAATATATAATATTTGAGTGCCATATATATTTAATAAAATTTAAAAGCAAATTTTAATTAATTATTGGATTCAAGTTTTTTTTTATTTTAATTGGATCCAGTGGAGGTTGTTTATAACTATTTCTGCCTCTGTGTTCCAATTGCTGAGTTTCCTTCAAAAGGGCTTATTTATAAATAATAGTAGCAGTTTTCTTCATATCAAAAATGAGAGCAAAATATTTTCTTCACGATAGAAAAACATTCATATTGTATTTTTACAATCTAAATATATTCTTGTAAGTTCTTTTTACAATTGTATGGACACAACAAATTGTTCTGTGTCTTTTTTTAAGAATTTTATGCATTACTACAGATGTTTGTACTGATATAACAGCAAGCAAGATCTTCTGCCTATCATGATCCTTGATATAAAACCTGATTATGTGAAACTTTCATCCAAGTGAAATCCTCCATTCCTAGTGAAATTTTTTTTATGAATACATCATGTTCATCTATTTTTAAGTGAAGCATGGACAGAGCAAACTAATTGATTTCCTCTGTGTAGGATCTATCAAGTTTCATCTCAAAACAGCAATCAGCAACGAAAACAAACAAAAGTTAACAAAGTAATAACTTGCTAAATTAAGAGTATTAACATATTTTTGTCTCTTAATGAAATGTAGACTGGTATTCTGGTCAGTTTAAAAACAATTTTTTTTTTTTTAATTATGTCCAAAGATCTTAAAACTTTGGCTTTGTTAGGTCTGTCAAAACCACCACCATTAAAGCCATGTCTGTTAACAGTTTCCTTTTATTTTCTTAAAACTTGTTCATATTTTTATTGCGAAAGAAAGGAGATCAATAATTTTACATGATGTTCATAAATATAGTATTCAAATGGTGAATTTATGTTGATAATTTCTGCAGTCAGTTTTATATGTAGCAGGCATTGTAATTGTTTGATTGTAACATTTTCACAACATTTGATTAGTAAAATTTCAATAACATTGAATCTGTATAGGAGGTTTACTATCAAGTCTTTGAATTAAACTGCTAGTGATCTAAAGGTCATTACTATCAAGTCTTTGAATTAAACTGCTAGTGATCTAAAGGTCATTTAATCTCCTCCTTATCCATTGGGCCATCACTATAGCAACACAAGTATTTTCCCTCATACCTTTTTATTTTAGAAGAAAAAAGTTTTTGATTTTGCATTGTTCATCAAATTAAGATTAAGGAACAGATTAAGATTATTGAGACTAATTTCTCAATATTTTATTGTCATTAGTCATTATTTTATTAAATTTTATTGTCGTTAGTCATTATTTTATCAAATTTTATTGTCGTTAGTCATTATTTTATCAAATTTTATTGTCGTTAGTCATTATTTTATCAAATTTTATTGTCGTTAGTCATTATTTTATCAAATTTTATTGTCGTTAGTCATTATTTTATCAAATTTTATTGTCGTTAGTCATTATTTTATCAAATTTTATTGTCGTTAGTCATTATTTTATCAAATTTTATTGTCGTTAGTCATTATTTTATCAAATTTTATTGTCATTAGTCATTATTTTATCAAATTTTATTGTCATTAGTCATTATTTTATCAAATTTTATTGTCGTTAGTCATTATTTTATCAAATTTTATTGTCATTAGTCATTATTTTATCAAATTTTATTGTCATTAGTCATTATTTTATCAAATTTTATTGTCATTAGTCATTATTTTATCAAATTTTATTGTCATTAGTCATTATTTTATCAAATTTTATTGTCATTATTAATTATTTTATCAAATTTTATTGTCATTAGTCATTATTTTATCAAATGTTATTGTCATTAGTCATTAGTTTACAACTTAAAAAATAAGTTTACAAGTAAAAAAAAAAGGACCCCTAAAGGACAATTTTTAGAAAAAATATCAAAACAAAAGGTTAAGTTTTTATATTCATTTTTAACAGTTTCATGTAAACCTGCTGAAAAGTGTGCTTAAAAAAAGTAAAGTCTAATACAAAATTAAGCTTAACTGAAAACATAAAAAAGAGCAGTGTAGGGTATATTATTGGGTAGGTATTATTTTATTAGTTTAAAAAGTATAGGTTATATCAATACCCTTTATTTTTTCGATTTAATAAAATAATACTGGGTTATAAAAAAATTTCTCACTAAAAAATATTTTTAGAGGTAGCACCAGACCCTTCAACACCAGACATTTGTTAATTAAATAAATCACAGCAAGTTATGTGGAATGTGGATTAATACTTCAAGTGAATGTATTTATGGTGTAGGCAAACAGTTGTATATGTGTTTATTTTAATCCCAGAACGACTAATTGTATATAATTAAGTCTTCAAAATTATTTATGTTTTAAACTTTTTTGTTATTTAATACTTTTAAATTTTTCTTATCATTTATATTGTTATTATTCAGTTCTGAAAAAAACAGAATAACTTAAAAATTATAATTATTAAAAAATTTGTAGCTATACTTTAGCTTCTTCTCCTTCAGACTCTCTCCTTCTGCTATCAATAATTAACTTTGCATAAAATTAATCCACATATTCTAAAGTTAGTTTAATCTTTAAAATCATTCACAATGCTGTCCAGACTTTAAGCTGCCGAGGAGTTATAGTGAATAATAACTATTTTTATAGCAACAGTAGAAAGAATGATTTCACATATTGCAGTTAATAATGAGGAATGGTGAGTATCTCTAACAGTAACCTGTTTATTTAAATAACAAGAAGAGTGTGATCAATAAATTTTGGAAATAAGGTTTTGCATTACAAACAGAGGATTCAGAGTTCTAACCATTAGGGTTACATATTTTCTATTTTTCACTATTTTCATTATGTCACTTATTAGACTATGATCCAATTGCATGTGAAAACAAACAAACCCTTTATTCATTTTCCTAACTCAAGTAATAAATCTTAATAAAGTCGAACTTTGCTGCTGTTGTCATTAATGCATAGTTTATTAGTTGCTGCAGAAACTAGAAATGAGAGCACATCACAAACAGCTTTAGACAAATCGAATGGTATTTTGTTTTCATAAACAAAGAACATTAGTATCCTTTAGCTTTTTTTTTTTGTTCCTTTTTTTGAGAAAGCTTACAACTTCATGAGGCTTCTCAATTGCCCCAACCTTTAGGTATGCAACTTTTTTTCATCTCTGCAGGTTTTATAAAGAGAATCATCTTCATATGAAACTTTCTTCAAAACTTCTATATGTTTTTCACTTTAATTTTAATTACTATTATTAAAATTCAAGTTAATAAAAATAATTTTACTTACTTACTTTTTATGTTAAAAAATTTTAGTACTTTACTTTTACAATATTCTTTGATGTTATTGTTTTGAAAAGACTTTAAGAAAAAAAAAAGTTTGTTGACTTTGTCAAGTTGTTTAACTTTTAGCCTTTAATAAATTTCAAATAAAAATATTTTTTCTTTATTAATAATTTTAACGAAAGTGTCATAGTTTTTTTTTAAAGTTTTTGAAAATCAGTTGATGATTTTGTTTGAAGTAATAACTTTAAGCAAAAACTTTTTCAAATAAAAAAGTTTGTTATAAATGATAAATTTATTCCTACGTAACTTAATTCTTAAATCAATAAAAATCAAATTAACAAGAATTTTTTAGATTCCTTAATTTTTCTATAAAATTTTATGTCAAGTACATATTTATTGCTATTTTATGTTTATATAAAGTTATAGTAATAATGAATGTCATTGTCATGAGCATGAATATCAGTAAAATCATAATGATAGCTTTACTAAACATTGTTATGTTTTATTTAGATTTGTCAAGAATGTCTGCTGAACTAAAACAATATTATCTTAAATATTATGGGAAAATTAGTGAACTTCAACCACTATTAAAAGCACCTGCAAATGTTGATCTAATGAATAAATTTGTTGATCTATGTATTGTTGATGCAGCGAAGCCACAAATGGATGCTGTTTTTAGTGTTGAACGAAAAGAATTTCTTGAAAAGCAAATGCATTATACACCAATTCCATATAGTGAACTATTTATGAACGAAAAATCGGTAATATTAGTATCTGGAATTGCTGGTATTGGGAAAACATGGTTGCTTAGAAAATGTTTGCTTGATTGGTCAAATGATTTAATTTGGAAAAATGTTGAACTTGTTTTTTATTTAGAATGCAGGAGGATTAATCAATATGAAAATATTTTTAGTATAAATGATTTACTAAGCGTTTTCTACAAAGATATTATAAGTAACTTAAATATTAGTATTACCACTGCACTGTTTCTAATTGATGGGTTAGATGAGTTTAAATATTTCAATGAGTTATCAAATCCAAATTTAAAATGTAAATATCCAATTGTTAATGTTTTAGCAGAAATTCAAAACTATAAACATTTAGTTGCTGGTAGAGTTTATGCAATTGATCAATACCAAAGTATTTATACAGATCATAGTGATAAGTTAACCATTCAAATAATGGGGTTTAACAAAAATGGAATAGCGAATTATGTAGAAAATCATGTTAAGGAAGAAAAAAAAGGAATTGTAAATGCAACTTTAATGGAATCTCCAATTGCAAAAGCTATGGCATCTGTTCCTTTTTATTTATCTTCTATGTGTAAAATTATCAGTGATTCAAAAGAAATAAGTACAATATCTTTCTTAACAATGACAGATTTGTATGCAAACATTTTTTTATACTTTTTACAAAAACACATCATTAAAAACAATGAAATGATTTATCAGATAATGGAAAACGATTCTAATAAAACATATATTTTAAATATTTGTAAAATTGCATATGAATTGTTTCTTGTAAATAAAATAATTTTTTCAAAAGAAGAGCTTCAAACTTTTATTGGTGACTTTGATAAAAATGAATATTTTTTTGGATTTATAGAAAGGATTGAAACGAATCTGGGATGTTATTATCAGTTTGCACATTTGACAATAATGGAATTTTGTGCATCTGTATATGCTTATAATTGTTTAAGTAGTGTTGAAATTATGACCAATGAAAAGCTGAAGAGTTGTTTATCAATGATTTGTGGATTATCTAATGCTAGTCAAAATAGTTTATTAAAGTTTCTTGTTAATCTGAATCCTTCAAAAAGTCCCTATAAAAAGTTTATTCAATTTATAATGAATCTATTCAAGAATCCTTCAATAAAGTCCAATGAAAAATCTATCTTTTTGTATTCTATTTTGGGTAAGTTCAAAATCCTGGTGGCATTATAGTGAGTTATTTTCAATAACCATACAGGTGTTCAATAAAGTATAAAATATATAGTTATTTTTACTTTATTTTTGATAAAATAAAAAAAAAATTTAATTTAATTAAATCTTTTTTAATAAATATTAATAAAGAATTGTTTATTTAAATTTTTTTTTAAAGTTTTTTTTCAGTTTTATAATTTTATCATTTGACTTGATTTATAAAAAACAAAACAAATGATTTATATCTTTTTTTTTCTAAATGATGTACTTTGCATTTTTATATTTGGTATGTTTAACAACATTTGGCAAGTTTTTAAAAAAATTTTAAATATTTTTTATTAAGTTGTAGTGTATTAAATTATTGTCCTGATGGGATACCCTGAGAAATGTCTTTTTGGGATAACACATTGAGATACTGCATCAAAAAGATACCCTGGTGTACACACAGTGTCCAGTGTTATATAAGAATACAATTATACGACAGTTATATATATATATATATATATATATATATATATATATATATATATATATATATATATATATATATATATATATATATATATATTTATATATATATATATATATATATATATATATTATATATATATATATATATATATATATATATATATATATATATATATATATATATATATATATATAAGTATATATATCAGTCTTGATCGAAGTAAATATATTTATATATGACCGTTGTTTGATTTATAAATGCTGAAGGTTGCAATGTGGTTATAGTCATTTTTAGGTTTTTTCTTAGGTGTTTTGAGCTCAATATTTTCTTATTTTGAGTTGATTGACAAATATCTCTAAGGAAACGAAACCTAATTTTAAAAAGTATAAATTGTTTGTGCAAGTCTCTTTATATATGTTAGGGCTGTTCATATTTTACAAAATTTTTTTAGAATAATGATTTCAACCTAAATAAATGTGTTAGGATGAGTGATTTCAAAATAAAATTTTGATTTAAAAAAAAAAAAATTCCACCTTGCTACTGCTTTATTTATAAATGCTGAAGGTGATGTAGTTTAAGTCATTTCTAGGTTAAATTTTTTACAGGTATTTTGAGCTATATTTTTTTAAATTTAGAGTTTATCGAAAGATTTTACTTCAGGTAACAAAACTTAATTTAAAAATGCATAAATTTTTTGCACAATTCTTGATATAGAGGTGTTCATGTTTTACAATATGTTTCATTTAAAATATGTATGAAAGCTCAAAAGATGTATAATCATGAGTGATTTCAAAAAAATATATATTTATTTCAAAATATATTTTTTCTCCATGGTTACACCCAACCAATACTTTACGAAATTTATAACTTTTCACAAGATTTCATTTTTCTTGAGATTTGAAGTAAAACGAAACGTTAAAGTATACAAATAATAAAATCACAAAGTATCATTGTAATTTCAGCAACGCGAGGAAATAAGCAGAAGACCAGATGGTTTTACATACATTAAAAAATAAATTTACTAAGTATGATTTGCGTATTTTACATTCAGAAACATACAGAAGATCACATCAAAATACATAAATTTACTTAAGACGGTTTTTGCTTTTTACTGAAAGTGTTAAATAATTTTTTTTAATGTATTTAATGCAATTTTTTAAATAAAGACATGTGAAAGGTTTTTTACAGTCTAAAAGTTCTAAAATGCAAATAAGAGAAGAGTAATTGCTTGTACATAGGAATTCTTTTAAAGAAACATTGCAAAATATATTAACAGATATCTTAAGCTGAAGAAGAATATTTTCTCCAAAACCAAGTACAAAGTCTAATTCAGAAAATGACAGGCGTCTAATTCAGAAAATAACAGGCGCTGTTAAATATGGAATTTTGACAGGCAGAAATTGACTATTGCCGTCAACAAAAAAAATTATTGAAGAGACTAAGATTAGCTATAGGCATGAATATAACAGCCATAAAATATCAGTTACACTGATTAAGCTTGTCACCACAGCTGGAGGTGATCTCTTTCTTATACTTAAGCTTTTCGAATGAAAAATAACATCAACAAACATGCTGATAATATTAAAGTTCTAATTAAATTCAAGATCAAACCTAATAAGATAAAAATTTAGATATACTTTGATCGAAGGTTAATCAAGTTAATTGCATATATTTATTTATAATTAATATATTAAATAATTACAATGAAAAGACATTTTCCTTACATTATTAATCAAATCTAAATTCCAGGACATGTTGTAAATAAATGTTTATGTGGCAGTTGCTAGGATTTGCATTCTTTTGAGAGCTGGAGGAACTACTCACCTTCTTGGTGCTCCAAGGGTTCTTTCTGGTACAGGACTAAATTGGTTTAGGCAATCAAGGAGATTTTGACCAATTTTGGTATTACTAATTATGTTAGGAGTTTTCTTTGACACTACTGCTAGCCATACTGGAATGATTCGTGGCGCTATATAAAGATAAATATTTTTTTAATAATTTAAAAGAAAAGCTCTGTGAGTTAATTACAACAAACTATTTCAGTAATGATTTCAGTTTTATTAGATTAAGTTTTAGAAACAATCTTGGAACATTATGGGTCAGCAGATACCATTGGACCTAGCGATGTAAATTTTAAAGGCTTGAAAGAGAAGTGGAATGATCTTGATGTTAATGATGACACAGTCAGCAATCATACCAATTCGCAACAGATTTGTCAGTCTTAGTTTAAAGAACAAGCAGATGAGGCAAGAAAACTTTTAATGACACTTGTTAATGAAGCAGTTTTCAAATATTTTCAGATTTATATTTCTAGCCATTAAAATGTTATAGTTTTAATGTAATTAATGTGAAATATTTATTAATAAAAACAAGTACCAATATTACCAGGAACAAGAGACTACCAGGAACTTAATGAGCTAGCTCTCATTTTTTTGGAACGAACATTCAAGCTTCTCAACATTCACAAGCCTGGGGCAGTAAACCATGCATGTTTAATGGCAATGAATGTTTACTGATATGAAGAGTTCTGAAAATCATGCTTCTTTATAATTTGACCAAGCAAATCCTGAACTTGAAACAAAAGGAAGATAAAGGATGTGGAAAAGACTTTAACTTATATATTAATTTTCTATTCTCCTAAATTTCTCAGCTGAGAAATTAGATACAGCTGCAATCCAGGTTAGTTTTTGTAAGCTTTGATTTAATAATGTCATAAATAAACCCATTATTAGCATTTTTACTTGATAAGATAAGTTTAAAAAAGTCATGTCTTTATATTCTTGGCATACATTGTTGTAGCTTAGACATGGCCAATCATGTGATTGGGGCTATAGAGACAGAAAATGAGGCTTTTAACGAAGCAGAAACTTAATTCTATATTTTAAGCTAATAATTTTTATAAATAACGTCTTGATTTATTAGCTTAAATAACGAGGACAGTGTGCAATGAAAAAATTTTATACATGATCTAGACAAATAAATTATCAAAACTTTGGTTAAGTGTTGTTATATATATATATATATATATATATATATATATATATATATATATATATATATATATATATATATATATATATATATATATATATATATATATATATATATATATATATATATATATATATATTTGAAAAAATCAAAGTTATATATTGAGTATAAAGTAAAACAAAAATAAGTTTTTCTTAAACAAAGTATGTTTGTTTTTTTTGCCATAAATAAAATATTATAAAAAAAGACTGCAGCGTCTTTTTCAATGTTTTGTTTTTGAAATAATCTATATAAGCATTTAATAAAAATTTTGAAATCACTTTCATATGGTTTTTAATAAAAAGTTTATTTTCTTTATTTGCTTAAAATTCCTTTTAAAACGTCTTCAACAAGTAAGTTAAATTTTCTTCACTCTCATACAAAGTAAAAAAATATTACGATGTACCTACCCTATAAAAGCTCTTAAGAATCAAAAGTTATTTCAAATTAGGAATTACTTTAATTACATTTAGAAAGAAATATTTAGAAACTTTATTTTTTCACGATCTAATTCAAATTCAAAAACAATTAGATCGTGATGATTTCAGATCATCACGATCTAATTGTTTTTTCTAAAAGAAAGAAAAAGTACGGTGCGAGATCTTATATGGGGTGTGTACGACAGTTATGCAAAACTTAAAAAACTTTCCCTCTCATGTATTATCAATGCAAGAGTATAATTTGAGATTAATGCATGTTAAGTGTGTGTCAGTGGAGATAATATTTTTTGCATCCTAAATAGGTTTCTGTCATGTATGGGGGAGATTGCAACATGTTTTTGCGCTTTTTTTTTATACTTCATTAAAATGAATATTAAAATTTTCTTTATAAATGCTACTAGTAAACTTCTGATTAAAAAATAATAATTTGATGGAAAACTTAAAAAAAGTTTAGATGTTAAATTCAATTTTAACGCATTTTAACACATGTCAATCTACCTGAAAGAATGGTTTAAAATATTTTTATTTAAAAATAATTCTAAAGACTGGTTTAAAAATAAAATACTAAACTTTATTCAACTCTACCAATTTTATAAAACAGTAACTTTTACTTTCAAATTAATTTTCAAAAATATCTTTTTAATAAGAAATTTTTTTGATATTAAGTTTTTTTATTTTTTAAAAAAAATGTATTTTGTGACTTACGCCCTTTTAACAAAAAAAGATTCATTTAAATTTAAATGCACAACTCTTGTTTGACATTAAAAAGTTTTGTTATTTGAAAAACCAAACCATCTATATTTGAAGCAAATATGATTAAACTAACTCGTAAAAAATTTGAACGCCATTGAAGCACTCATTCCTTGCCCTCAAATGACATATTTGAAACAAAAAAATGAACCTTAAAATGACTAAAAACTGCTTAGTTTAGAGCAAGACTAACGTTAATATTTTTTATATTTTTATATAGGGCATATAAATATATGAATTTTTGATTAAAATTTCTCTTATAAAAATATTGCAGTTTACATTTTAATAATCTTTGATTTCTTTTATTTTTTACTAAATTGTTTGTCAGTTATATCAATTGTTTATCAAGGTCAAGATGTCCTTGTGTTGGGTGTTGAGGTTTCGAGTCACCTTGTGGTATACATCGTTTCTTGCAAAACAATTGCATAAATATTCTTTCTTCACTTTGTTTAAGATAAATTAAATTAGTATAATATTTGAACTAAAATTTAGGTCTGTCTTTATCAAATAGCAGTTCAACAGTAGTCAAAACAGCATCAAATTCATTCAAATTTGAAGTCTGCACTGTAAAATGTAATTTTAAAAATATTATATTTATTATAAATATGTGTTTTTATATTAAATAAAAAACTATCAATCGCATATATATTTGGAAAAAAAAAACGCTAAAGTAATACGTTTGTTTTTATTAATTTTAAACAAACGCCAACGTTTGCATAAGCGAAATTAAAGAAAAGTGACGTTCGTTTTTCTTTCTGTTTTTTTTTTAACAAACGTTTGCATGTTTACAAGAACATACACTTTAACAAGTGTCGTTTATTGCAGCATGAAAAAATTCTTTAGACGAACGTTGTTTACTGCATATGAAAACAGTTATATATTATCTTTTTGTAATAGAATGCAGGCATTTTAAGAGTTATTACAACAAATAAAAGTTCTACAATAAAAGTGAATAATATATCAAAGTAATTGATATATAAAATATAATTAATTAAATAAAATAAAAATTATTATTCAGCAATTTAGTGTAATAATTTTTTTAACAGTTAAATAATTTTATATTTGCCAATATAATTAAAAGTGTATCAAGTTTTTGTTAAGAGTTCAATCTTATCAAAAACATTTACATTTAAATTGGCACTCTTTTAATTTTTTTTTTTTTTTTTAGTGGAACGACCATATCTTTTAAAAAGCAGTTGATAAAAAAAATACAGTTGAATATAATTTTTTTTTTTTTTTGATGGCTTAGTGTTTTCCATTTTAGTTACAATGATCCGGGGTTGTAGGAACAAAAATTATATAAAAATTTTAAAAAGTAGGTTGTATGTAAAATTATAATAAGGTTTTTTCGGTTTTAATCTTTTCGTTTTAAGAACCTGCTACCGCTATCGTGCATTTGGAAATCGGTTGCGATGGTTACAAAATCATATTATAAGCGAAACGTTTGATTTCAATATTTACTGTTTTTCTCGAATTTATTAAAAGAATTTTTGAAGTTCGATGATCGAGTTTTAAATTTATAAAACTCACTTTTCAATTTATTTTCTTAAAATGCTTTACGGTATCATTTTGTTCTCATTGTTTATTAAAATTCACACTGGTAACAAAACTTTTTAAATTTTGTAAGTATACTTCAGTTTTATAATCAATTTTTTCTTTTCATTTAAAAAGTTTATGTTTTGGAACTAAAGTCGAATTGTTTTAAGGCGATACGACGACAATGACCTCTTGAATATAATTATGAAAACAATTTTTTTTTTTTTTCATTTTTGTTTATTTTGTTAATATATTCAGTGAATTTTTTTAAACAAAAAAAATACAAGAAAAGATAATATTTAAATTTAATATTTTTGATAATAATTTGATTTCAAGATATAAGCTGATTCTATTCTAAGACTGTAATTTCAAGCGAATTTAATTTTATTCGTTTCATTCGATTTAAAAAACATGTAAAATATTCCCACAATATAGTTCAATAATTTGTAAATCGACCGTTCTTCCAAGTTTTAATACTCCTGTGACACTATTGCCATTAGTAGTTTTTTTTATGTTCTCACCGTAAGTTAAATTTTCTCATTAGAACTTGTGTTCATTTGGTCACTCGTAAAGAGAAATATTAATTTTATAAAATGATAGTGAAAGTAAAACTTTTCTTTAAAATGACTGTTACATGAATTACAAAATTTTAAAACAAAATTTTATTTGTCTATCCAAAAAACATGCATTCGATATAATTTGTATAAAAATTTAAATTTGATTGAATAGATTATTGGTTCTTCTTAGCTGCATTAGTTGCTTTTTTTTATGTTTTAATAATATATATTTTGTAGCCTTATTCAAGAAGAGCTAATTGCATCAAAATTTAATTTATAAGTTGTATAAAAGTTGCAAATTTTTATTGATTTTCTTCAAAGTTTCAAATCGACGTCGAAATCGAATCACCAAATATTTGAACCCTCACTCTTTGACGTTTTTTCATATTTATTTAATTAACTTATTTTAAAAAAGATTGTCGAAGGAGATTTTCGATGTAAATTTTAAATTTGAACAAGTTCTGTAGAAATTCGGTTTATAAATACATTGAGTTCTTTACAAATTTGCATATAAATAAAACAGGTTTTCCTTTTTATCTTCTTATATAAAAAAATGATGATATTTATTTCGAATGACAATATGAATAAATAAAGCATTTTTTTCTAAGTTAAACATATTTTTAATCTGTTTTATGTTATTTTAAGCAAAAAATATATTTTATATATGTATGTTATTGGTTATTAAAAATTATAAACACAACATTTATAATAAAATTTATTAATTTAAAAATTATGTTCAAAATAATAAAATTAGTATATTTTTTATAATTTTTATTAAGAAGTTATTTTGTTTAAAAGTTTTATTAAGTTTTATATATAATTTCATTTATTATTAATGTAATTATGTTTATTATATTATAATATAAATATAATATATTTATTAATAATATGAAAATGTATTCAATTTTTTATTTAATTATAGTGTATTAATTATATTTGTATATAGAAAAATAATAATATTATATGTATAATATCACAATTTTGATTATTATTTTATTTTTTGTTTCTTATTTATTTGTTTATTGTTATATTTCACATTTAATTTTTCTTTAGATCGTCTATCTAAAAGTATTGAAGTATTTAATGGTTACAATTTTTTCTACGAATGTTTTTACGAAAGTCAATCGTCATTCACTGATGAAATAAAATTAATTGTTGATGAACGAAATTTTGGTTTTGGTTGGACGATTTCGATTGACGATGGAAAAACTTCTTACGCAACTTCTTGCGATAATTATTTCGTAAATTATTACATAAAATCTGGAAGAAAGTTATCGTGGTTAAATGTTAATAAAAATATTTTAAGTGATGAAGAAAAAAATCTTATAATTCGATGTTCAACTAATGTTCGCAATGTCAGCTTTTATCGTCCAATTAATTTCGAGGGATGGAAACCGAAAGATAAGATTGAAGTGTTGTGGATATGGATCTTAAATTATTTAATAACAAAAAAAGATTTTGAAGAAAATTTTCTTCCTTGGATTAATCTTTGTGAAGAATTAAATCTTGAACTTCACGCCGACATTGATTTCTTTAAAGACATTTGTGAATGGATTCGTTGTTCGAACATCAAGAAGTTTCAGATCAAGTACCGTGGAAAATATTTTCGTAACCTCGATGAATTAACTTTATAACGCGGAAAAATGTTTAATATTTTAAATATATAAAATAAAAACAATAATTATAAAATATTAAATCAAATATTTAATTTATTTTTAAATAATAAAAATAATAAAAAATTAAATTATTTAATTTATTTTTTTATAAATATATTTGCTTTAAATATACGAAATAATTTAAATATATTGGATTTAAATAAAAAAGTTCAATATTATATTATTATATTATTCATATTTATAATTAGTTCTTTTTAAAATATATTAATTAAAATAGTAATTACATAAACTATTAAATATATAATTATATTTGTGGTACATAGTTTTTCATAATTATTATTTTTTTAACATTTTTAATATTAATAATAACATTAAACTATAAATAATAATAATTGATATTAATCTTTGTTTAAATATATAACTTTTTTTTATAAACTTTTTTTTTTATTTTTTCATAATTATATCATGAATTTTGATCATTTTGATTATAATATTAATTTATTTTTTCTTTTGTTACTATAAATATTAAAATATAATTAATATCAAAAAGTGTTAATTATATAAAATACTATAATTAGATTAAATTTACTTTTACGGTAATTACCATTTTTCTTATTAAATTAATAATAAATATTTTTTGACAGTATTTTTTTTTTTTTTACTGCAATATTTCTTTATTATATTCAACCTTCGTTATTATATATGATGTTTACGATAATCTCATGAGTTTCCAGGTTTATTGAAAGTTGATGAAATTAAATTTTATATTTAAAAAAAAAATTGTATTCTGCACACAATCACATTTATGCTAATATCAATTATTTTTGAAGTTTAAAGTATTCGCCATTTTTTTTTAAGATTTTCGTTGACAACGAAACAAAAAAATTCGAAACTTTGCAGAATTTTTTTTTTGGAGTTTTTTTGTTCGAAAGTTAAATTCATATAACTTTTGCTTAATAGTAAATCAGACATTAAGTTTTATTTCGATTAAACTTTTTTATATATTAATTATTTAAAAAAAAATTAAATTTTACTTAAAAAATAAAAATTTGAAAGTGTCTTATATTTATTTATATATATTAAAATGCTAATAGTCATGTAGGCAGAACACATCGGTTTTTTGCAAATGTAAAAATGCCAGAGCATTAAATAAGTTTAGAACAGTTGACAACTTCGTCCAAAGATAATAAACTTAATAATAATTTTAAAATTGATATATTTGATAATAACTTTAAGTAATAATTTAAGTATATAAAAATGTCGGTACTTTTGCACTAAAATTGATGCGGATATTATAACTTTTTTTACTGATAGTTCCGCTGGTTTTAGAATTACTTATATTG
Organism: Hydra vulgaris; assembly: GCF_022113875.1. NCBI lineage: Eukaryota > Metazoa > Cnidaria > Hydrozoa > Anthoathecata > Hydridae > Hydra > Hydra vulgaris. The sequence goes on along the minus strand of NC_061159.1, from coordinate 13,395,237 downwards.
CTAAAACTAATTCAAATATTAAAGCCAGGAATACTGGCAGTATAAAAAAAGAGCAAAACCGCCTCAATTTTACTTCAGGGGTACTGTCATTTTTCGTTACTTAAATAGGACATAAGCTTTTGAAAGTCTTTATTTGTATAAATAGTCACGTTCTATTTCTTCTAGTGCGTTTTTGAAACAATATTTAACCTGCACCAATCTATAATTAATTTTATAAAAAAGTTCCATCTGCCTTTCCGTGGCTGATAATTTTTAACTCAAATAAAACTAACAGTTATCACAACAATCAAGATCTTCCTAAAATTATGAACGGCAACGTACATCTTCGTTTGGCCTTTAAGCAGTGGCTTGGCGACAAAAAATAGGCCTTCCCTTGAAATTTTAATCCTAAACTATTTCTCTCTCCCCTCCCCCTCAAAACAAAAAAAAATTATATATGAAAACAAAAAGCGTTATTTTTAAATACAATTTTAATTTCAGTTAATTGAAACAAGTATGTTACATATTGTATAGCTAAGAATTTCTAATTCTTAGATATACAATAAAAGTAAAAATGTTATTAAATGTATTTGAAAAATTTGGCCCCTAATAAGTCTGGGCCCTCCTACGGCTGCGGGCTCATCGGTACGTTTATCTTTAAGATAAAAAAATTATTTCCGATATTCCTGGAAACCACAAATCAAATCCATGGCAACATAAGCATCTGATAGGGTTGCATCTCTTTATCGTGCTCGCCACTTTCCTCTTTAGGAATCTATTCTTTATCTCAATAAATCTCAGTGCCCTTTTTCTTTTAGGTAAAGTGCACAAACGCATTGTAAACATAGTCGGACCCGCTCTTGCAGCAAATTTTTGTATTAAATGTAAGTAGTTTTAAAAAATCTATTTAAATCTTTACTCTAAAATTAAATTTTTTAAAAATTTTTTACAGAGAGTTTTCCTAATTTAAATTTGGTAGTGGTTTTTTTAGACAATTTTTTGTCGTATAAGAATGGTCATGAATTAATTATAAATTTTATAAATAAATATTTACACGAAAAATTATGGTCCAAAAATGGGTAACTATTAAATTTGGATAATCTTCAACCATGAAAGACATTCTTGTTTTTGTTAGATACAAAACAAACAAATAATGCTATAAAAAACAAATCAACGCTATATAATATCACAACAAAGAGTTATAATATCACAACACAGAGTTATAATATCACAACACAGCTTTATAATATCACAACACAGAGTTATAAAATGATGTGGCACCAGCTTTTAATTGTATTTAGTCGTGAAAAGTATATTTTATATTAAACCCATAAAAGTTTGGTAATCTGTGCTCTTTGAAGGGTTTTTTTGACAATTGTTAATGCGGGGGAGGGGGGAGGTCAATTAAAGTTGACGTGAGCAATTTTTTTTTTTTTAGTTTTATTGCTTTAATAACGAAAAGTTAGGTTAAGTTCGTTGCGTAGTTTCTTTGTATAGGAGGATGGGGGGGGGGTTCAAAATTTGACATAATATTATATTACTTAAAGAGTTTTGTGCTAAGACAAAGTTCAGCAGTTTGTCAAAAAGATGTTTTAGTAAATTGCAAGAAAAACATTCTGTTCAAGTTTCAGCATTTAAACCTCTGTTGAAGTTTTTACATGCACGCAAATAGTCACTCTGGGTTTCAAAAGACTGGTTTGTTTTCGCTCAGCAAGATGAAAATCGAGTGACAATAAAAATAAAGCAAATCAGGCTAGGAAACAACGTAATCTTGACGTAAATTTGACCTTGATGATGAGCAGCAGATAAATTTTTCAACAACGATAACTCCAACAACAACAGCTGTAGCAAACTAAGTCAAGTATAAAAGTGTCCTGATGTTTTTAGAAAAGTTTAAGCAAGTCAAAAAAGTGAATAATATCAAACCGAAAATTCCAAATGCAAGGTTTGGCTTTGTCATACATCTATTCCAAAGAAATGTATAAAAACACTGAGTTTTATTGCATTAAAAAGTGCCGCGCAAGTGACAACTCAACTTAACCTCTAAAGCCTCTTAAAGATTTAACATCATCACATAAATAAAATTATTTTTTTATTTTTTTTTCAAATTTTATTATTGGTTGATTTTTAATTAACATAAATGGTTGTATTTTTTAAATTAGGTATTTTTTTGATAACCCATTTATTTGCACATTTCATTCCTCCCAAACAGGAGTGTATATTGAAATATGCAGCCGTAGAATAGAATGAAAAAGGAGGAGTCGAAGTGCAGTGGTTAGTACGCTAGCCTCAGAAATAGAGATTCGTTATTCAACGCCACCTCGGGGTAAGTTATATAGCATCGATAAGGAAAGAAGCGTTCTTTCAAATGCTTTTCTGTGATAAGACCGAAAGATTTAATGGGCACCTAAATATAAAAAATAATTAAAAAATTTTTTTTTTTTTTAAATAAACCAAGTTTCTTGAAAAACTTTTTTGAAAATAAATTTGATTTTTATATTTAAATACAATTCAAAAGTCTTTACAACTTGAAAAAAAAAAAATTGAAATCTTTTCACCGTGATAAATAAAAACTTATTTGACCCGCTTTTACTCTTTAATCTTTTTTAATTTTTAGAAGGTTTTGGAGATTGAATTGAGTTGTCACTTGCACGGCACTTTTTAATGCAATAAAACTCAGTGTTTTTATACATTTCTTTGGAATAGATGTATGACAAAAAAAAAAGCAATTTCAAACTTACTTGGCAAATTGTGTGAGAAATCATGGTAAACTAAAAATAAATCAGGCGCATTTATTGTTGTAACTTTAAGTTAATCAGACAGAGAATCTTCTCAGATTAACTTAAAGTTACCAAAATAACGACGAGATTTAAAAGAGGGGGGGGGGGGGGAAATGGTGTAAACAACTATTGCCCGACATCTGTTTTTTCTTTAAAACTAAACACGTTCAAGAAAAAACAGAATTGCTGCATGATTTAAAATCCCCAACCATTCTAATGCGTTATAACCCTATAAATTATTCAGTTTACAATCATTTTAGTAAAAAATAAGTTACAGAAATGAAATCTATGGTAAGTTTCCTTTTCTGAAAAAGTTATGAATAAAATATATGTTCTGCAAGACAAACAATTAGATTGCTTAAAGAGAAAGCATTACTTTTCTAAGTGTGAACTACAAACAATCTATTAAAATATGTTTAAGGTAAAAAAATAAAATTCATTTTGAAAAAAAATTTTGATTTGTTCAGGAATCAGTCATGTGTAAAAACGTCTTGGTACTCGCCTCAGAAATCTTGTTTATTTAAATAAAAAGACAGCATTAAAAAAGTAAACTTACAGAATCAGTAATTAACTCTCTCCAAAACTATAATGGTTTACCAATTAGAAACAATATACATACAATATAGTTTGTATGCTATAAAGAAAGCAGTTTGGGCAATATCTTTTCACGGCGCTAAACTTGATGATCAAGAATACCAACATAAAATTATATATTGGTGAAAGGGTGAAATCTGTTTTAAGTTACTTTGGAATGTAAGGATCAGTGACTATTTCAAAACTGGTTTTAAAAGACCAAAAGCGAATTGTAAACAAACGTCGTTAATCAACTTCTGTATGCAAAAAGTGAATAAAAAAAGATCTTTTCATAAGTAATAGATACTGAAAAAACAGATTCTTATAGCTCTGGTAACTTTTAAGGAGTGTTTATACTATAAATATTCCTTAAAAGCTACCAGAGCTACACTGTTAAAAAAATATCCCGTTTTTTACGGAAATTTCCGGCAGCAGATTTTCCAGAAAGTTTCCGTTATTTTACGGAAAAATCAAGTGTTGAAGGAAATTTCCGTATAAATTACGGAAAATATCTATCATCGTAATAACAGATATTTCCGTATTTAAACGGATATTTCCATTAACATGTGACTGATTTTTCTGTAAAATAACGGAAAATTTCTGGAAAATCTGCTGCCGGAAATTTCTGTAGAAAACCCAAAACTTACTTTACAATGAACTCTTATTCTAAAAATGCATTTCTTAAACGATAAAAAAAATCTACAAGAAAAAATTAATGACAAATATATTTACAAATTATTAATGACTTTTGACTTCAATTATTGCATTAAATATTACATAAAAAAGTTAAATAAAAATTTATATATATATATATATATATATATATATATATATATATATATATATATATATATATATATATATATATATATATATATATATATATATATATATATATATATATATATATATATATATATATATATATATATATATATATATATATATATATATATAGGGTCGTAGAGAGCCAAGACTCTCTGCTCCCTCTTTTTTCTTACTTTATTATAATTACTTTATAATTTCTTAGATTATAGTCAAAAAACATATACCTAAAACACAAAATAAATCACATAACCATTACATAGATTATAAATTAAAATCTGTGGAATACTTAAGAAAGATAAGCATTTATTGTGTCTTATTTCACTTTTTGCATCAGTTTATTTTTTTCAAATTTTTCAAACAGTTCATATGCTTATAATATAAATTTCGACTGCTTTGAAAAATGTTTTACCTTTGAATGAACTCCTGAGGTCTAATAAAGTAAAAAAGTAAAGAAAAGAATAACATGCAATCATTTGATTCTCTATTTTATTCATTTTAAAAAAAGATAATCTTACCATTGATCCCGCTCAGGTAAATGACACATTTAAATTTTATGGAATATATATTTGTATTGAAAAGATACATTACCTAATAAAACTGTATCTAAAGTTGTCACCACTAAAAAATTTTGGAAGCCGTTCCTAATTTTTTGTATGAGCGATGACTAAAAAAGCCTAAAGATCAAATAAATTACACAAATATATACTTAAACTTGTATGTAAGAAAAACTTCTTAAATATCGGGAAAAACTAAAAGGTCAGAAAAAATATCCGAAATTCCGGGATTATCTGGAAAAAAGAATTCCTGAATCTTTTATATGTAAGTAATATATATATATATATATATATATATATATATATATATATATATATATATATATATATATATATATATATATATATATATATATATATATATATATATATAAAAGACATCTAAAAACTATCATTTAATATCATTTTGAAAGACAAAAAAGATATGTAACAATATCATTGGTAATGGATAATGTCGCCACTAAAATACACACAAAAAAAGGGTATAATATATTAACTTTAAAATTATTTTGAAAAGATATAACATTACCATTGCTACTAAGTGTCTTGTCAATGCTGCTAAAGAATATAAAATAAAAAAGATAAACAAATGGCACCTTTAAAATTTATGAAATATAAACTGGTATTGATACATGTAACTTTATTTTTGTCGCCACCAAAAAAAAAGGTAAAATATTGACTAAACACCTCATTTATTCATTTAAAATTATTTTGAAAAGATATCACATTACCGTAGCTACTTAGTGTCAATGCCACTACAGAATATAAAACAAAAAGAATGACACCTTAAAAATTTAAGAAATATAAACTCGTATTGAAAACATACATGTAACTTTACCATTGGTACTAAATGCTGTTTCCACTAAATATTTAAAAAATTAAAATATACAAAAATTTAAAAAAATATATTTTAATACTTTAAGTACAGGTCATTTATAATGACACAGGTCATTTATAATCATTTTGAAAAGATACAACCTTACAATTGCTATCATCGCCATTGAAGACTAAAAAAATAAAATAGATAAGCATTTTATACAAAAAAAATATATTACTTTTCCAAAAATAGCATAACTCACATTAAAAAAAAAAAAATGACACCTTACAGATTTATGGAATATAAACTCGTATTGAGAGACAAGTAACTTTACCACTGTACTAAAAGCTGATACTATTAAAGATTACATAATAAGATGAACAATAATTTAAAAAAATATCTTCTGATAATAAGTCATTTATAATCATTTTGAAAAGATACAACCTTAGCTTTTCTACCAGATGTCAATGCCATTGAAGACTACAAACTACAAAAGTAAAGAAGGAAAAGAACATCTTCAAATTGTAATTTATATTGATTTAAAAAAGAAGTTGTACCACTTAAGACCACAACATATAAAAAGTTTATAATATAAAATTACTTGATTGGTTATTTACAAATATTTTGCAAGTATATAACTCAATCATTGCTACATGATGTTGATAATGCATTATTAAATACAAAATAAAAAAACAAAAAAACCACCTCTGCCTAACTTATGGAATATAGACTAGTCAAATGATACATGTAGCTTTACCACTGGTACTTGATGAATAGGCTTCTAAAGTCTATATAATAAAAAACATTGACAAGCAAATGACACCTTTAAAATTGAAATATTTAATCGAATTGTTTCACAAAATAGAGAGTGTGATCCCACATATATTGCTATCAGATCTAGAAAACATTTATTTATTTTATGTAGCAGATTTAAAAATATTTTAAGAAATTGTTAAAAATATTTCATATTTTTAACATTTTGCTTAATTACATATTTAACTATAAATACTAATATATAAATAATTGTGCAATTTACTTAAGTATTTCTGATAACATATCTAAAAAACTAAAATATTAAATAAGAAAGAAAATTAAAATGCAATTTCGAGATAACAAGACATTCCCAAATTTTATTTATATAAAAAAACATAGTTTATACACACACACATATAACATAAGTGTGTGTATAAACTATGTTTTTTTATATAAATATATATGTATATATACATATATCATATATATATATATATATATATATATATATATATATATATATATATATATATATATATATATATATATATATATATATATATATATATATATATATATATATATATATATCAGTCTTTATATATATATTCTGTCTTGCGAGCAATTTTGCGCTCTAGCAGCTCTCCTGCACGGCTGCAGGAGAGCTGCTAGAGCGCAATACTTCGGTCAACGCTTTTTTTTAAAGCTTTTTTTAGTGCTTGCCAATAATTTTCAAGCGTTTTTTTAAATTGCAACAAAGATTTTTTCTTCATCAAATTCCAATTAAAAAAGTACAAAAAACAAATATTTATTTAAATTGCGCACGCCAGACAAATAATCGATGCCCGGCCAGCGCTTTTTTGTGCACTTGAGTTAAATTTCAAACATAGAAAACTGTTTTATATAAATATATATAAATTACAACTTAACTATATATTATTATATAACAATATTCTCAATAAAAAAAGATTTAAAAAACTCAGTTAAAAAACATTTTTCGATTAAACAGAATTTAAACTATAACTATTTAGTTCTCGAATTAGAGTTAGAACTCGTGGGCAAACAACTGTTCCTGGTTTTTTCCCTTTAGCGTTATTTTTTACATTTTCAGGATTATAGTCCACCATATACCTAACAAAAAAAATATAATACACAAGCTTTTATATTGATCATGAACATAAATAAAAATGAGCAATAAATACTCGGGTACTTTTAATCTAAAATAAATCTGGCGAATTAACTTGCATTAATTGTTTTAAAAACTTGCTAATTGTTTTAAAACAACTTTTTTACCTTTGAATAAACTCCAATGTTGCAAAAACGTTTGGATCATATTGCATATTCATAACATAATAAATTGCAAATAATACACTAACAGCCGATAGAGCATCAGTGAATGTATAAGAAAGTTTTTTTTCAATCAACACATAAAAATATTCTGATTCAAACCAAGTCCCTGTCAACAACAAAAAAATAAAAATTTCTTATTTATAATATTCATATATATGCCAAAGAAATTTCATGTGCCCTGATTATAATGTAAATTATTATAATTTGAAAATTACCTTTTACAAAAATCATTGGATGAGAAGTTGGACAAAGATCTTCCATCTCTGATATAGTGGCTAAAATCTGACAAAAAAAAAAGAGTTTTCATAATTATTAAGAATTTTCATAATTATTGTGAACAAACACTTTTTTAATAAAAACTTACATTAACTGATAATATCAAATGTTCAGTTTTATCTCCAAAATATGCTATAATTAGAGGCAGCCATGCCCAACATAACGCTCGCTGAACGCCTCCATATTCAATACCTATACTTTTTGCTTCAAGTAAAATTTCCTTCACAACATTTTTTTTGGTCATAGTTTCAAAGTATAGAAAAATAAGATTAGACTTGCTTGCCACTGCGTTTCTTAAATTGTCCATCAATGAAAAACTCATCAGATTGGAAAAATGATCCATAACATACTCCAATTGTGATAAAAATGGCCATTGAAGCAAAACTTCACAAAACGGAACTATTGCATTAATTGTATGGCGTTGCAAAGAAAATGTGTCTGCCATTAGCTTATCAACATCTTTTTTTGGCCAAGGCAAATTTCTAAATAATTGCTGTAGCTGCTCCTAAAGTATTCAAAAAAAATAATAAATAATAATGAATTTTTATTAAAATCAATTCAAAGAAAATTTAAAATTATATTGAATTTAAAGATTTTTACCTTTGCATTTAGTAAGTCTATAGATACACTGGAAATATTTGGGTCCCATCCATGTGGGTGTATACTATGTACATTTAGTTTCATCCTCTTACAATTTCCTGACAAAGAGGCTTTCCGATTTGCGTTTTCCTTTCTTGACTCCATCCTATACATTAATGTTTCAACTCCGTTGCTAATTATCTTGCCATTTATTTCATCAACAAATGCATCAGGATATCTATAACATGGAAGTTCATATTAAGTAAGAAAATTGTTTTCAAGATTTTATAAAAACCAACAACTTATGCAAACTTTATATTAAATTTGATTTTTATTAAAACTATGTATAAACTTTTTTTCTTTAACTTAACAAAAATCTGCCAATTAATGTTAAAAAGTTAAATTATTTTTTTAAAGTCTTAATGTCCAGAATTTCACACTTGTGTGGATTGTATGGGTCTGCATAATGCCATTTTTAAAATATATGACTTTATGGAAGAGTTAAAGCAGTTTTTTATAACCAGAAGTTCCCCTTGAGGCATCAGTATTTTTATTATTAGTCATTATTATTAGTTACTACCACTCAAACCATCAAAGGTTTACGAGCTCTATCTACCCTTATCCA
>NC_061159.1:13278623-13381123 GCF_022113875.1 Hydra vulgaris | reverse complement strand
ATTTGATCTTGTTACTTTTGAGAAATTGAATTTTAATGTTTTCGTTTTTTTCATACTTTCTAATAAAATATCGAGGCAAGCGAGGCACTTATATATACATTTCTATGATTTTCTATCTAGTTTCATAATTATTGTTAATTACTTAGTTTAATTGAAAATATAACTTTGATGCTTGAAAATAGTTTTTCATAGGGCTACCACCTTAAGAGACCATAGGTTTTAAAGAGACATTTTAAAGAAAAAATTCATTCTCAATATTCACTGTGAACAAACGCGTTTCAACTGTTAGGAAATTTAAAAAGGCGGAAAATTTTACAATAGCTGGTGAATAGAAAGATATTTTCGAAATGCGTAACAGTACAATTTACAAAACTTTTAACAACAAAGTAAAAAATTTGAAGAAAAAATTGAATTCAATAAACAATAAAAATAAGGCTCTGGAAACAAGAAACTTTCGAATTCAAAAAAAAGTGTAGATTAAATATGCAATAAATATGATAAAGTTTTAGTTGACCTTTTGTGAAGCAAAGCCTGGGCACAAAAATCCGAACAACCCGACAGAAAATATATATATGACCCACATGTGGCCGTAGTGCTTACAAGTGTAATAAAATTGTAAAACTATATTCCATTTGATGATTGGTATATATGCTGATAATCAATATGGCACACATAATTATTGCACTTAGTGTGGTGTAAACCTTAAATAAATACGTGCTAAGTTGTGACCTCCAATTTTATTGCAATGCATAGAAGTAAACTCTAAAATATTCCATGTTATTATGTGGTTTTAATAATTTTCTATTTATAGTTGTAATTATGTTTAAGCGGTTGTGTAATGAATATAATTGAGAATTGTTATTCAAAATAAACTTTTAATAAAATTTGTAAATCAGAGTTATATTTAACGAATAAAATTTTGTTGTTATACTTAACGAGTTATACTTAAGTTAATCTTATCCTAAACAGAGTTATACTTAACGAAATAAAACTGTAATCAGAGTTATTCTAAACGAAGATAAAGAATATTTTAATACGTCGTGTGGTTAAAACTAAATTCTAGTGAGTAAATCAAGGTTTCGAGTTTTTTAGAAAATCCTAACGAGAATATTATAAGTGCTTAAATATTGAATTTGTTTTTAATAGTGATAACAATAATAGGTCATAACAAATTTTTTTATTGTATATTAAAAATAATTATTTAATATAATAAACATAATAAACTATTTATCTATCGAAAATTATTAGAGGAAAACGAGAATAAATGGTTTAAATAAATTTAAATAACTCAGGTTTTGATTCATTGCATGATTCATAAGATTAGTTATGTCTACAGAACTAATACAGAACGAATTTTTTAGATTTAATTTAAGCATTCCCTTGACAATATAAAATTAACAAACGTAAAATTAGTAAAGTGATAAATAAAACATATTATTAAGAAGCAAAAAATAAAAAGTAAAAAGAACAACACAGCATGTTAAAACAACAAAAACATAATTAAATTTGAAAAGTCAAAAGTGCATTCAACTCAGACGTTTCTAATATTAATAAACTTCTCATTTAATTGATAGATCGATCATTAGGATATTTTGCTTTTTAGAAATAGTTTTGTGGTAGATCATTTTTAAGTAATAACTGTCTAAGTTTGGCCTTGAACTCTTTTAACAATGTAAGAGTTTAAAGTTCAGATGTTAGTGTTTTATTCCATGCCTTTGGTCCTCTAATTAAAATTGAAAACTCAGTTGCCGCATAATAACTTATGGGTTGTATGTAGGTATTACTTGAATGTCTAGTTCAGTATTTATTCTGATTAAGTTTTGAATAAGAGATCAAAAGTTTTTGGAATAATACTTTTATTAATTTTGAACATAAAAATTAGAAGATGATAAATATTTATTTGGTAGAAATTTAGTATATTTAACTTAGTAAATAAAAGTTGGAAGGGTGTACTGCGGTTTTTATTGGATATAATTCCAATAAAGATTTTTTTTGATTTATTTTTATTAGTTCTACACCATGCAATATTAGCGTAATTAAAATAGAAATGAATAAAAGAAAAATATAAGAGTTTTAAATAACTTGAATTTAAAAAAGGTTTTGCCCTAGAGTAAGTACATGACATGAAAATTTTAAATTAGTTAAATAGTAGATTGTTATATATCATTAGAAAAGCCTTTAATTCAATTTTTCAAAAGTGAAAAAATTATAAAAATTGAACAATTCTATAAAAAGTTATACTTGATTAAGTGACCAATTACCGATATATGAATTTCTTGATAAAACTGATGCAAAAAAAAAATTTTTTTTACTAAAACTATCATAACTTAGTCAATTCTCATCAAAATCCTTATATCTTGGTATAAAAAAATAGGTTTATGAATAACCTACAAAATAATAATAACCTTGAGCAATTGGACATACCGTGGAGGCGGCGGGCGCACAGAAACACCATCTTTGAGGTCAATAAAAAGAGATTTTTATTAATAAAAAAGTGTTTCTTTTGGAAACCGGTCTATTTCATATGCAAAAAGTTGTTACAATTTTATTACACTTCACTGCAAAATTCTGTACATTTATGTTGCAAGTTCTGCTACTTGCTGTACATATATTTTGCAAGTTCCACTACTCGCTGTACGTTTATGTTGCAAGCTCCACTACTTGCTGTACATATATTTTGCAAGTTCCACTACTTCCTGTAAACTTATATCACAAGTTCCACTATTAGCAGTACATTTACAACGAAAATTCCACTACTTGTTTAACCTTTATTTTGTAAGATCTAATTCTTGCTGTATATTAATTTTGCAAGTTCCACAATAAGATAGCATAAGAAATTACGAAAATACTAACTCACCTGATACAAAATCAGCAACCAAATAGAATTTTTTCATGCTATGGTCAACAGCTTCTGTATAAGTTTTATCTGGAGCCCAGTAAGAAATTGCTTAAAAGATGCCTTTCGTTGTCTTTTTAAGTTTTTCAACTCTGCCATTATACAAGATTGCCATTGTTGAATCTGTATCATACCATACGTGACAGAGATTCCTCCCAACAACTCTTTCACACATAACATCATTTAAATTATCAATTTGCTTAGTATTAATATAATTTGCAGATCTTCTAAAATTAAATATATATATATATATATATATATATATATATATATATATATATATATATATATATATATATATATATATATATATATATATATATATATATATATATATATATATATATATATATATATATATATATATATATATATATATATATATATATATATATAATAAAGTCAACATTTCCATAACATATGCAAAAATATATATATATATATATATATATATATATATATAGTCATATATATATATATATATATGCATATATGTATGTATATATATATATATATGTATATATATATATATATATATATATATATATATATATTATATATATATATATATATATATATATATATATATATATATATATATATATATATATATATATATATATATATATATATATATATATGTATGTATATATATATATATATATATATATATATATATATATATATATATATATATATATATATATATATATATATATATATATATATATATATATATATATATATATATATATATATATATATATATATATATATATATATATATATATATATATATATATATATATATATATATATATATATATATATATATATATATATATATATATATATATATATATATATATATACTATATATACTATATATAAACTTGATATAAAAGTTAACAACTTCCAAAAATGAAAACACTAATATAAAGCCAAACTATTCATCTTTTTAAAAAGTATCTTAGATGATACAGAATTCTAAAAAGTTATAATACAAAAAACATTTTAAGCACACTCACTCTAAATGGACTTCAAAAAACGTCGAACAGATTTTTAACACAAATTTCGGTTCCGTAAAACGTATTTTTCCACGTACCTTTAAATATACGAGTTAAATATCATGAATTCTCCATGTTACATTATCGTCGAGAAGTACTCCTAGAAATTTTAATAATACCTCTCTTTATATTTCGCAATTGTTAATACAAAGACTTAGAAGTTTTAATGGAATTTTATCTCGTTCATGATAGCGATGGAAAAAAATATATTTTGTCATTTTTAAATAACATTTTTATATCATTGTGAGCATAAAATAGATTAGTATAATCTGCAAACAAGATTGCGTCATTACAAGATTTGCTTAGATCATTGATATATACTAGAAATAAGAGCGGTCCTAGTATAGATTCTTGTGGTACTCCACAAAATATATTTATGTTGTTAGTTTTTTCGTAATTAAGAGAAATATACTGCTGTCTATTTGATAGATATAAAAAGTCATTAGTAATTTCACAATTATTTTTAATGAGTTTTTTGGGAAATCCATTAGTGCTTATGATTTTTTTACCACCTCTTTCATTTAGCGCCACATTTTTTGTACATCATTTTTGCAGTTAAGTAACTAATTAGTGTAATACTGCCTTTTTGAGTACTTTGTAACTGTATAAAAGAGCCGTTTGTAATTTTTATATTTTGTTTCGTTTTCATAAGTTCTTTTTTGTTCACGGCAGTTTCAGAGTGAGCTTTACGGCTTCTTGTTTTTTTTGTGAAAATTTTGACTTAGGGAGTGTTACTAAGACATTTATAACTTTTAAAATATTAGAGATAATTTTGTTTTGTAAAAGGAATAAAAACAATAATAAAATGTTTTATCATACAACATTTATTACAATAGTAAAAAAACTTTTTTTAGTTTTTAAAAAGCGCAACAAATGATGAACTTGGTTAAATTTTAGTAATTTGTTGTTACTTTTTATAAAAAAAAAATCAAAAAAAATATATTTCTTATAGTTATTATTATATAGACTCATTGTTTAACTATTATTAAAATTTTTTAAGTAGAAAACGATCTTTGAACATTCAGTTGATATTAGATTTATACACCATTTTAAAGAAAAAACCGCGCAACTTTGTTTATTTTATACTTCAAAATTCATCTCGCCAAGGACGTAAAATAAGATATTTTACGTCTTATTTTACGTCCTTGATCTCGCTAAGAAAGTTTTTGTTAAATATACGTTTTTGTTTTGTTTCTACTTATGTTTGTAGCTTGACAAATTATATTTGCAGATTACGCATTTTGTTATGATATTTTATTGAAATTTTTATTTTGTATGTCATATTACGAGATTATAATTAAATCTTGTTAAAGGGGTTCTATAAAAAGATTGCGATGACGTTCTGTCATCCTCATCTTCTTTGAGCCCCTATCTGTTTTACTTGTTTTGTTAAATTTTATATTATGTAGTGGACTTTGTAAAATTCTTATGTTATGTAAACAGAGAAAGAAAGAAAAAAAAAAGTTGTTTTTATAAAATTTATTACATATTTCCTTGGGACGTACTGAATTTAAGGTCACGTGATTGTTGCGAAATGTAAACAATGTTTTTCAAACTAGAAAAATTTGTTTCTAAACTAGCCAAGTTTGAAAACATATTTCATAACATACCTAAAAGTACAGCAAAGAATTTTTGGGTTTTTATATGCAGAAAGGGTTGAAGTTTCAATAATTTGGTGCGGTTGCAAAAATAATACGATTTTCATTATTTAATAATAAAATTAAAAATATAAATGCATTAAAAAATAGTTAAAAAATAAAAAATAAGCAATCCGCAACAAAAATTACATAGAATAGACATTTATTTATAAATGTTCCGAATTTCAACAATGAGGCATGTAGCTACGTTATGAAATCTTAGTTAACCCAAGACAGGTTTTCCGAAAAACCACAAAAAACAGAAAAGTGATCCTAAATCTTTAGCAATATTTAGACATTAATATTTTTATTCCGTTTAATGCAAATATTTATTTAAAAAAACAAGATAGGTCTTTTATAATTTTTTATTTGAAGATGAAAGCGCTTATAGGAAAAAAAAACACTATTATTTTAAAGTTAGTGCATTTTTGAACTTTTTTTGCGGAAATACTATTTTTTTTGATAAAAACAAAAATAACGGTGACGTCAAGCTCGCCTTTATATTGAGTAAAGCAGCCGTGTTTTATAAACTTTTCGTATAATTGTTTTTTTTTTTTTTTTTGATGACTTTATTATTCCCGTTGTTATCTAAGGATTGTGCTGGGATTTGATTTCGATAAACTTACTAATAACTGGGAAAACTTCATTATAGTGGCTTTGAAATATGCTATGAATTCTATCAAAAGCTTCCTCACCATTTTTAATTTTTAAAATAACTTTCCAAGTTGTCGTGGATAAAAGATTTATAAAAGTATTAATGGATGAATCATTAATAATTCGCTTATTAATTTTATTTTTTCCTGATATTTTGTTGATGTTTTTTTGTGAAATTATAAACACTGAAAAGTGGTCTGAAATGTCAGTGATAAACATTCCTGTCTTAACTGTTATGTTTTTGAAATCGTTATATATATATATATATATATATATATATATATATATATATATATATATATATATATATATATATATATATATATATATATATATATATATATATATATATATATATATATATATATATATTTGCATGTTAAAGATATATATAAATAAAATATTAAATATATGAAATCAATAATATATATCATATAAATATAAATCAATAATCTTATTCAGCAAGATGTGTTTTATTTGAATGGTTCATTTGATAACCTCATCTATTTTTGCACGTATTTATTTAAAACGCATCCCACATTAGGTGGAACGATTATGTGAAGCGTATTCTGTGTTCCGCATGTAGGCCACACCAATCATCAGTTTATATATTGTCGTCTAGAATATAGTTTTAAATATTTACTCTACCTATAAGCACTATGGCCACACGTGGGGCACATATACCTTTTTTTCGTCGGGTGATGACATTTAAATAAATCATGAATCAAATTTGGATATAATTTATATTACGGAAGTAAATAAGTCCTTTAAAACACATTTAGAAAGTAACTTGCCCGTCGGGCAGTTACGGAAGTAACTGCCCGACGGGCAAGTTACGTTCTAAATGTGTTTTAAACGTCTTTTAAACGTCTTTTAAACATTAATGTTTAAAAGACGTTTAAAAGACATTTAAAATACATTTAGATCGTAACTTTTAAAAACAAATGCCCGTCGGGTGCTTTTATTATTTTTCGCGGCTCATATTATTTTTCCAATGAAACAAAATAATTTATTAATTTTAATAATTTGAATACTTTGTATACTAACATAAAAAGCTTATCAAAAAAAATTTTGAAAAATTTTATAGTCTAATTTGTTTGTCAGAAACTTGGTGCAGCTCAGATAGCGCAAGTTCTAAAACCAAAACCTGTTTAAGAGGTTTATAAAAAAAATCTTTAAAGCTTGAAAAGAAAAATCGAGGCGGTGCACAATGAGTCAGAGTGGTGAAAAATTTGAAAAAACTTATATAAGTATCATATTATATAACTTTTCATCGTACATTAGTGCTACCGTATTTTGGGTCAAAAAATTTAAATTCGCTATTAAAACTAACTTTAACGCGTACTTCGAACGTCATTTACGTAAGTACATGTGTAAGTGTGTAAGTGCTGTTTACGCGCAAAAAATCCAAAATATCATAAAATATAATAATATAGATTTTTAACACCAATTTTATCCTCTGCCTATGGTGCGTACTTCACACGCGTATACGTGTTAGAGTCTTATACGCGAACAAAGACTGACTTAGTGTAGCATCGGGTAGTATTACTTGGTTGGGTAGATTTCATGTATAGAAGCATTGAAGTTAAAGTTGCTTTGTGTTTTTTATATTGACTTTATGTGGTGATAGAACCAATACAATTAGTGTAAGTTTAAATGCAGTAATAAGCAGCTATAATTTTTTTTTTTTTTTTTTTTTTTTGTATCTAGGTGCCCCCAGAAGTCCTTGCAGTCTTACCACAGAGCACCATGTATCAACTAATTAAAACGCATGAATAAATCAGTAACGTGAAATTTTGGAGCTGAAATAATAAAGTTCACTTTTTTATAAATAAAAATATGTTAGCTAAAATTCTAATTCATTTTTGTTTGGAAAACAATGCATAGAAACATTATGTTTTAACTTTGTTTAATTTGTGCCATTTTTGTGTAATATGAGTATGCTCTGTCGCGCTCACGAGCGCGGCAACGACTTCTTGATACTTGTGTTATATTGTCAGTGGTTAATAACGCGCTTTCTCTCTTACTCTGCTTTTACGCGAACGTTGTTCTTGAGCACGTTTTACATTATTGTACATTACTATACGAGAATATATTAGTTACATATTAAAACAGTATGGTTTGTAAATGAACCACACATGCTCAAATTACACAGTGTTTTAATTGAAATTGCCTAGTTTAAAGTCCTAAAACAGCAGTGGTTTTAATTGCTTTTTAAATAAAAACAAAATATTGTAAAAAGTTTTAATAATTTAACAATACTAAATATTTTTCTGTAGTTAAATTTCAAAAAATTTGAATTTTTATTGTTCAAAAGTATGAGTAAATAAAATTGAAAAATTAACGAACTAATTTTTTTTTTCTTTCCGGAAAACATAGTAGTATTATTTCAACTAAATATGGCTTTAAATTTGATCTTTTAATGATAAGTTTTGTTAATAACGAGTCATTATATTCCAAAAATTAGTTCTAATAGTCAGGTTGATACTTTTTAAATTAAATAATGTAATTTTTTTGAGCTATTTTAAAGTTGCTTCTCATATTACTAAGTGGTATGGTTCATATGAGTACTTTTGCTATTTTTTCAAAACCTCTGTGTTTTTAAGAAAAATTTTAGTTCCACAAATATCTAAGTGGAGCATGTGTAGGAATCCATAAAAACTGTTTATTCGCAAAAATTTAGGATCCAGCATAGTTATTTATAAAAATATTCCAATTTTGCTTAAAGTGCTCATATTATCCTAGTCTACCCTAATTAAAAAAAAAATTAGATGATTTAAACTAAAACATTTACTGAAAAAAAAAATGGATTCAAAAAGTCAAAACACAATTAAGTATTTTAGTATATTAATAATATTAAAATATATTAATTGCAAAATAATTATTTATCTTATCTAATTTATTAAAAACAGCCTTAAGTCATTATTGCGTCATTAACCAAATTTCAGGGGTAAATATTTTTCCAATTTCAAGCTTGTATTTTTTGAAACAAATGTTTTCTATTACAAGATCACTTCTAATTATTTTCATAATTGCCCTTTAGAATCGGGTATAATTAAAACTGACATAACAGATCATTACCCAATATTCTTAACTACAGATAATGTAACCCTTAATCATTCTGTCTCTAAATCAACAATATCAATGCGACAAATCAATAAAAACTCCATAATATATTTTCGAAATCTTTTATCTGAAAAAACTAATTGGGATCTTATATTACAATCGCAAGATATGAATAATGCGTATGAATTATTTTTGGCGCAGTTTTGTAAATACTATGATTTGGCATTTCCAGTTATAAAAAAAATTATAAATCCTAAATCAATTTTAAACCCTTGGATGACCAAAGGTTTACTCAAATCATCAAAGAGGAAACAAAACCTTTATGAAAAATGTGCGGGCATTGATAAAATTAGCGTAAATGTAGTTAAAGCTGTGTTTGATATTATTGAACCATCACTGTTTCACATTTTTAATCTTTCTTTAAAATCCGGTATTGTACCGGAGAAATTAAAAATTGCTAAGATTATACCTATTTTTAAAAATGGCGATGATACAAATATGTCCAATTATAGATCTATTTCTGTCTTACCATGTTTCTCTAAATTGTTAGAACGAATTATGTATGATAGACTTAACAACTATTTAACTGAGAACAATATTCTGTATAATAAACAATTTGAGTTTAAAAAAAATTATTCAACGGACCATGCAGTAGTCGATCTAATAAATTATGTATCCAATGGGTTCAATAATGATTGCTATACATTAGGAGTTTTTATTGATTTGTCAAAAGCATTTGACACTGTTAATCATGATATTCTAATAAAAAAGCTAGAAATGTATGGAGTATTAAACAATAACTTACAATGGTTTAAAAGTTACCTTTCAATTAGGAAACAATGCATAATATATACAGAAAATGAAGAAAAAAAACATATCATAACTTGTG
This sequence comes from Hydra vulgaris, assembly GCF_022113875.1. NCBI lineage: Eukaryota > Metazoa > Cnidaria > Hydrozoa > Anthoathecata > Hydridae > Hydra > Hydra vulgaris. The sequence continues at coordinate 13,370,914 of NC_061159.1, read as the reverse complement.
GTGTTCCCCAGGGATCAATCTTAGGGCCCTTATTATTCATACTGTTCATTAATGATTTGTATTTAGCATCCAAAATTCTAAACGTTATTTTGTTTGCGGATGACTCAAATCTTTTTTACTCTAACAGAAATATTAAAGATCTGTTTAGAATTTTTAAATGAAGAGTTATTAAAAGTAAATGAATGGATTACGAATAATAAACTTTCATTAAATGTTGGGAAAACTAAATTTATGTTGTTCCACAAACCTAGTAAAGGTGATAACCTTTTTTTAAAAGTACCTGATCTCTTTATGAACAAAAAAGTTATTAAAAGAGAGTCAACTATTAACTTTCTAGGAGTGATATTAGATGAAAATATATCATGGAAATATCATATTAGATCTATTGAAAATAAAATCTCCAAAATTATTTCAATGCTATATAAAGTTAAACCTTTTCTTAATACGGAATCTTTAAAAATTATATATTTCTCATTTATTCATAGTTATCTTTCCTATTGTAATCTTGCATGGGCAAGTACCAATTATGGGAAGCTCAAAAAAATTTATAGCAAACAAAAACATGCTTGTAGGATTATTTTTGGCGTTAACAGAACTGTTAATGGCGAATCTCTTTTAAAGAAACTTAATGTGCCTAATATTTACAAACTTAATATATACCAAGTTATGCTATTTACGTTTAAAACAAAACATGCGTTATCTCCTAATATATTTCAGTCTTACTTTACCAAAATATCTCATAAATATCCCACTAAATTTTTATCTGATAATTTTGTTATTCCAAGATCTTATTTAAAACTCGATTCATTTCAAATTCAATACCGGGGACCATTTATATGGAAAGGTTTTTTAAAAAATATAATTAAAAATAAAATTCTTCGAGGCATCTCCTTAGAACAATTCAAAAGAGAATCTAAACGTTTTCTATTAGAAAAAACTTTCGATTTTAAAGATTTCTTCTAAAATCACCTAAAAAAATTAAACCTGAAAAAGTCATCGCTACTCATTTACTATTGTCTTGTGTATCTTGTTTATTTCTTATTAAAATAAAAAATATATATACTATTAATTTTGAACAGACAAATAACATTTATTCGATTTATTACTTGTGTCTTATATTTGTCGAACTAATATTGTATTGTACTTCAATTTTAAATTTTTTAGTTTTTAACTTGTAACTTTGTGACGTTAATGTAAACAGGGCTTGGCGATAAGACAGTTTATGTCTTCTTCTTGGTCCGGCCAATTTTTATACATGAATGGTTTTTTCTCATTGTAAATTTAATTATACGGCAAAGAAAATATAATAATAATAACAATAATAATAATAATAATAATAATAATAATAATAATAATAATAATAATCAAAAGGTATTGGCTCTAGTTTATGATAACATTATTTCTAGATGTCTTGGCTGTATGGTTCAATATAACTTTGCAAGTTTACTAAATCGGAATCACAAGTGACTCTTCAGAGTAGTAACTATTAGGCATTTCTAATGCCTCAGATATAAGCACACAATGTAAAAAAATTTATGAACTGTTAGGGAAATCACATACCAGCAATATTTTTAGAGCATGAGAGCAGCAGTTTCATAGCGATACTGGTAAAATCAGAGTTCAACTCATAACAGGAGCGTACTGATATCAGAGTTGTCTTTAATAACTACATTTAATAGCACTCGGGTTTCATAGAGCAAAAGTTTCAGCATTTTCAAATACCCTTCTGCAGTGTTCCCATCGCTAGTGTTGCAAAAACCAATTTTGGGCATATCCAAAAGACTTAGATAATCTCTAAACCTTAGTTAAATTTTTTTTTTCTTTTTTTACTTATGCTTTTTTAGCAGAGGATTTAGCAAAGTATTATTTTTTGTGGATACATTTAGGATATAAGTCTTGTTTATATCCTAAATTTAAAACATTTTCAAAAAATCTGAGCCAGCAATTAAGTAGAAAAGTTCAGAGATAAAACTTTTTCATTGATGGTTTCGATCTGATCAATGCTGGGTTGTTAAGTTCACTAGGCTTAGCTCCACAAACATTCTTGATTGAGAGGACAGAGTATTAATGAGGGCATTAACCACTTTACCATCAAACATGGCATATTAGTTTGAAATCAAATATGATAGTCGTACCCGGTTTGTCTTTTTCTACTGCTAAATTTACCTCAAACTTGACTATAGTCTATTTTCATTTCTGCTTTTAAAAGTTTTTATTTACTTTTTATCAACTCTTCCATTATCTTTTGATGTTTGAGATGTAGGGGTCTACAGTAAAATGTACTAGAGGGGCTCTTATTCAACCATACATTTTTATTCATGGTGGTTTATTTAAATGGAACAATAGTTGTCTCGAAAAAACTTTACTTTTTAACTTTAACCAAAACAATATTTGTATCAATATAGTATTGTTTATGGACACTTTACCTGGAGGTACCATCAAAATCATCTATACAGTTAAGCAAACCTTTAAACCATCTCCTCACTTTTAGCAAATATTCTCATAGAGTCTTTGCATTCGGTAAAAATTAATATCCTTGTCAGAGTATGATTAAACATACCCAGTAGAGGAGTTAAAGCAGATGTTTCTGTCACAAATAAACTCTTAGATAATATTTGTGTCTCTCAATCTTGCATCATGTATTTTTAAATCTCAATACTTGCATTATATATTTTCGATGAATTTTTAATAATTTGATACCGTTCATCAGAAAGGTTACATTGAATTTTTAAGCTCAAGACATCTACCTACACCTGCTTCAGCGTTTTTTAGTCAACTGTTACAACTTTCTCTAACCAAGTTTGCTTGTGTTCCAGAAAATTTGAAAAGGTTCATGAATGTTTCCGCAACTTTGATTGGAATTCACATTTAAATATTCTTTAGATTTATCATTTAAGGTTTGTCAATACTTTCATAGTCTCGACCATTCAGTCTACAAAACTCACAAGAGCATCGAGTATATTATCATGATTAATTGATTAAACTCTTGAATTATAGGAACTAAATGTATTATTTTTATGATGAGTGTATGCATTAAACTATTATTTGTTACTTTATACGAAAGTTTTAGTTAAAAGCGGAAAAAAAAATACGATAAAAAAAACAAAAAAATATATAAAAGGTCTTACTTTAATTTGGGCAATTAGAGGCAAATGATTTTTATTTTATCTGCTATCATTCATACCTATCATTGGAAAAATGTTAAAACTTTCATGGAAGCTAGTGGAATCTTTTAGTTTTTGAACTAAACTTATAAATAAACTAATTTGAAAAAAATCATAATAATTAAATGAGATCTCAGTAATGAAAATATAAAAATAAAATTTGTTGTCAAATGTTGTTAATAGTTACTAAACGCTGTATACCTATGACTTCAAATTAATTTTTGAACTGTTTTTACTCTCGTCATTCTTAAAAGAGTTACAATAAAACAAGCTTTTTTGAGTTTTCCGATAAATAAAATAAAATAAATAAGTCTCGGTAAAAGGCTTTTCATCCGCCTACCAGATAGAAAACTGGCACGAGTGCGCTCTAACCAAATCTTTAAAAAGTAACAATGATTTCTCCTCTAATCTAACTATGATTTGCAAACTATTGAAATTCTTAAAGCAAATATATCCGTTGGTCATAATGGAATAAATAATAATGTTGTCATCGACTCGTTCGAAGCCTTAAAACATGTACTAATTAAAGTTTTTCATTGTTCAATAAAACAGGAAATATTTCCAGATCATTTAAAATAAGCTTCATTTACTTCAACCTTTAAGGTTGGTGATCCAACGAATGTTACAAATTATCGCCGAATTTCTTTTATTTCTGTTTTTCGCAATTTTTATATAACATTACTTTGAGAAATAATTTTATATAACGTTATTTATCATCACCTTTCATTAAATAATATACAATATATCAATCAATACTGGTTAAAAAAAAAAATAACAAGAAGAACACGTCATACTCCAAATAACATAGAACATAGCTAGATCTTCTGAGAAGTCTCAATATACGTCGGTAGTTTTCAAAGATTTATCAAAAGCATTTGACACTGCTGATCATGAAATTCTCCTTAAAAAGTAGAATATTATAGAATTAAAGGTAATGTTTTAATATTACTTAAAAGTTATTTTAGCAACCGTAAACAGTTTGTTTATAGTTAATGAAACTGGATACAACTAATCTATTAAATATAACCTGTGGAGTTCCCCAAGTGTCTTTACTTAGACCACTTCTATTTTTAATGTACATCAGTTATCTCCCTGAAGTGTCAAATTTAATGATTTAAATTGCCAACTAAATTTAAATTGCTCACTTTTTCAAGAAATATTTAATAAAAAACTACAGCCTACCGTCTTGCCCTTACTTTTTATAGACAAAATGTAAGCAAAAAAAGAAACAAATACTAACTTTTTAGTTATATATGTTTGATGAAAACCTGAGCTAGAATTATCACACTTATTGTTAAAACTATTGGAGTAATGGGTAAGGCTAGAAATGTTTAGAATAAATCAAGTTTAATACATTTATATTATTCTTTTATAAGTTATCATAAGGTTTTTTTTAGTATTGGGAAGTAATATAAGTGTCAAGAATTTCATCAAGTGATCGCGTATTTCATTTACAACAAACCGAGCATCAACGGAGGATTTTCCATTCAACAATATACTGCGGTAACCCTTACCATAGTCTTTAGCAGTCTGCTTTTGAATGGAAAGAAATATTACTACAAGTTTTTCACGCTTTACAAGTTGTGCAAAAAGGAATTTTAAACTTTTTTTGAATGCGATGTTAGGTTAGAGCGCAGGCTATCGTATCGTATATCGTATCGCAGGCTATCGTATCGTATCGTACTTGAACCCTGCTACTTGAGGTAAATGCTAATAAGCAATGACAACTTTCTTATTTGACATAAACATAAACTTACAAAAGTTTAGAATGTAATGCATGACTAAAAGTTAACTAAATCAACAAAAAAAACTTGCTACGGGTCTGAGTAACAAATGATATCTTGAAGTTTTAGAATATTTATATGGTTTCATACATCATAATATCTACAAATTTTCGATTTCTTAAGACTTTTAAAAATTATTAAATGGTTTGTTATAAATCTTAACAAGTTATCAAATAATTTTTATAATTTTTGTAAATTTGATAGTTTTATAAATTTAAAATAAGTTTAAAAAACTTGAAATTTCTTGGCAAATTTAAAAAAATTAATGCGAATGCTTAAGAAATTTATTTCTTACACTTTCGCTTTCAATTTTAAATAACAAATTCACAATCTGTGTTTCCGCCATGTTTTATTTTATTAATTTTATTAAACATTGAATTTTGAATAGGAAATTGTTTACTCTACTTAAACGTTTGTGTTTTTATGTTTAAAAGAATACCACTTATCCAACTCAAATTCAACCATCGGATTTGAAAATTTTATTTCCATTTCAATTTATAAAATGGAATGAATTTGAAATAGATGTTAGGGATTTAGATAATGTTACCATGCACTTTTTTCAAAATTACTGACTATCTTTTCCAGAAATATTGGCTGAACATTTGTCCTTTTCGTTTTCTCTTTTGAAAATAGATCTTATATTTTTGCAGAAAATGTGGCTTTACATTCAAAAAATAAAATTATTATTGATAACAATTTTTAATAGATTTACAGCAGATTTTTTTAAAATAGTCATTTGTTATGGGGTAATGTTTCTAGAACAGACGGAAAAACAAATTTCAATGCACCCAATCTATCATTTAAATTATTTGGAGAGAAATATTTTTTACAAGGTAACTTTCTGAGTTTTAACTACTTTATTTTGAGTTGTAAATATAAAAAATGTGGTTAGAAATGTAAAACTAGAAATGTTTCTTTTGTGAAATTCTACATTAAGTAATTGAGCAAATAATTTTTTTTGTTGAATTTTTTAATAAAAATCTTTAATTCTTATTTAGTATAGTTGGAAAACATTTAAAAGTTATTTCTTATGACTAATAATAAATTTTCAAAGCATTTTCAGCAGGCTTATTAATTATCAGCCAACTATTGTGCCCAATTAGCAGCAATTATTTTTTTAAATTTTTAAGTCAACTAATTATTTATGAACTAAATTCTTTTTTATGTAGTTGATGCAGTGTCAGTTATGTTTGCAATTTTATTTGCCAATGAAAAACCTTTTTCCTGAAGTATACAACACAAATTGACTTTATTTATATGCTGAGTCTTCAAATAAATCTTCATAAAAATCAAATATTTTGTAAAATATAAATCTAAAATGTTGCAATACTGTATTACAATTGAATAAATCTTTTAGTTTCAATTGTTTGATGCGTTTAGTAAAGTTGACTATTGCAGATCATTCAAGACTAGTTTTAACAATTATGGGTAAAAAATGCTGTTTACTATAACAGATGTTTTTAAATTGATATGTTTTATATTTTTATATTTTTGAGCTACATAAAGCCACAAACACTTAATCTCTCATCTCGAATCTCATAACCTACTTTCTCATCATCAATATGGATTTCGATCTTCTCCTTCTACGGCTAATTTGCGGTCAGTAATAACCGATAGGTTTTATCGTGCATAAGATAAAGGTGGAGAGGTTAAGGCAATTGCTCTGACATTTCTAAAGCAATTGATAAAGTTTGGTATGCTGGTCTTCTCCATAAGCTTTCTTCTTACGGTGTATCTGAAAACATCTTTAAGATTATCGAATCCTTCCTTTCCAATCCAAATTTGTCCTTGATTGATAGCACTCTTCTTATTATTCTGTAACCTCAGGGGTTCCTAAAGGTTTAACCCTTAGCCCTATACTCTTTTTAATTTATATTAACGATCTTCCAGATATTCTCACATCTAAGGTGGCATTGTTCACTGATGATACTACCATTTATTCTTGTCGCGATAAGAAGCCAACTCTCTCTGATTGCTTGTAAGGGGCATCTGAGTTTGAAAAGGGTCTCACTTCTGCTACAGCATAGGGTTTACAGTGGCTGGTGAACTTTAATTCAGATAAAAAATTTTTAGCCAATCGTTATCGCAAAAATTTAGATTTTTCTATATTTATGAATGGTAATGTACTCGATGAGTCTCCTACCCATCTTTTAGGATTAACTCTTACTTCTGATCTTTATTGAAAACTATAAATCAAATCCGTTGCAAAATTAGCATCTGCTAAAGTTGCATCTCTTTATTAATCTCGACACTTTCTTACTTTGGATTTTATTCTCTATCTCTATAAATCTCAAATCCGGCCTTTTATGGAATACTGTTGCCATATCTACGTACCACAATTAACAAAAAAAAAAATGAGTAGCCTCCTTGACTGTAGTGGCCCCTCGGGCCTTGAGGAGGTAAATAATTAAAAAAAAAATTCTGGGGTGCATCTTCTTATGATGACCTTCTTCTTTTAGACAAGGTGCAAAAACGCATTGTAAACATAGTTGGACCTGCTCTTGCAGCCAACCTTTAACCTCTGTCACATCGTCATAATGTTGCTTCTCTTTCTCTTTTCTACAAATGCTATAATGGGCACTGCTCTAAAGAGCTAGCGTCTCTTGTGCCATCTACTAAAACTCATTCTCGTGTTACTTGTCATTCAATTAAGTGTCATCCTTCTTCTGTTACTGTTCCTAAGTGCTCCAAAAACTCTTACTCGCCTAGTTTTTTTCCTGGAACATCAGTTATTTGGAATTCGCTTCCTTCATCTTGCTTTCCTGATTCATACAATTTGCAATCTTTTAAGGTGTCTGTCAAGCGTTGTCTTACTCTACAATCTTCATCTTTTCTCTTCCAGTAACTTCCAACACTAATTAGTGGTTGCTTGCAGCCTTGTTGGAAGCAAAGATGTTTAAAAAAAAACAACAAAAAAAAAAAACTAATATACACATAATATGTGTATATTATATATAGATATATGCTATATCTATATATATCTATATATATCTATATATATCTATATATATATATATATATATATATATATATATATATATATATATATATATATATAAAACTTTTTTTTTTTTAGTTTCAATTATTTACTTATATATCTTGCCGTTATAAATAACTGAACATAAGGGCGACACAAGCTTATTTGTAAAAAAGTACCATAAATCTTTTTTATATCTTTATTATATTTTTTCTAGTATGATTTTAATGTTAGATTTTTAAAATAGACCACTTTTTTTGTTGATATACCGTTTCGCTTCTTTGGAAATAAACTTTTTTTTTTTTTCGACAACAAATGTCTCCTTTAAGTATCATTTTTTCGTTATTTGCATATGCTGATAAAAACCGAAGCAAAAATCAAAGAAGCTATTACACAGTGCAATAGCCGTTGAGGACATTAAATTGGAATTATAGGAAGTTATTATTTTTTTTTTTTAGTAATAAATTTTTTATGACAGAAATACTATTTGCCAGTTTAGTTCCTAAAATTGCAAAAGGTTTATTGAATTACGTAAAAAATTGAAATGAAAAAAACTTATATACTTAGAAACAAATTAAAAATTTATTTAACGTAAAAAAAAAAAAAAAATTCTACTCGATAAAAACTGCAACTCTGACATTAAAAAGACAGGGACAATATAAAAGAAATAATTGGCAACAATAAAACTAACTTGTATAAATAACAAAAAAAAATGAATATTCAAAATGTTTAAAATTATTTAGTCAAATCGTTATAAACCAAATAGATTGGATAAAAAAAGCCTTAGAATAGAATAAAGGGAGAACCCAGACCATTTCGTAAAGGGGCGGTTTAATTTTTTTTTTTAGATTTAAGGAAGCAGACAATCTAGTAAGGAAGGAGGGGGAAGGGGGTTATTTTCAGACTTAATGATTTGTAAGCAAGTAATCACACAATTTGGAACTTGCACCATATAATTTTTTTAAATCTATAATTTTATTTAGACGGGCTGTCTAAGACAGCCTAAATATATTATTTTTGTTTTCAATCAACTTGCTGTGTTTAATATAAAAACTTACAAAATTAAAAAATTTAAAAGTTTTTAAAGGGAGGGAAGAGGGCAATTTTCCCGATGCCTCCCCTATGGGTCCGCTCTTGCAAAAGAGCAGGATTGAAAAGTTTGTTTTTTCAAAAGGAATGACCTTTGTGAACTAAATTTGAAATTAAAGAAAAACTAAACTTAAATTATTCAGATGAGGCCAATAGTATTTTTTATGCTACCTATATAATACCAACTTAGTTTCAGGTAAAAATATTTATGTGGAATATTAAATTTTTTGTTATAACTATTGAAACTTGTGTCGTGGAAGAAACGTGTCTATTGCTAAAAATTTTAAATTTTACTAACTATCTTAACTCATATCGAATTTAGATATTTATAAGTTTATTATAATTTGAATTAGATATTTAAAGGATGATGAGACTTCTAAGTCTTCTCGAGTTTCTTCGACAACATAATATTGAAAAAGGTTATTTAATATTTAATAATTTAATGCATACAACCAACTTTACATCATGATTTTTCATTTATCTGTCAAAAGCTTTTAATACAGTATTATACTAATAAAATAAAATTGAATAATACTAAATAAAAATAGCTTACTTTGATTTAAAAGGTATTTAACAAATAAAAATCAACAAATATTTCCGGATGCCGTAATTTTTGCAAGTTTATCCAAATCGTTGTTGTTCCTAGTGTAGGTAAATAATTAATATCAGTGTAGATAAATGATTTATATCAGTTTTGACTTCTACTTGACTTCCTCAGAAGTTGGCAGCTGTCTCACAATAAATTTTTTGCGGCAAAATATTCTGTTACCCGCCTCAAGTGGCTTCCGCCTCTATTGGTGCCACAGTTTTTACATGCAAAATGTTTTTTTTCAAAATAAGGCTGACACCAATACGGAGGCGGAAACCTTTAGTGGGCACCTCAAGAAAAAGTTTGTTTTTAAGTTAACAAGCAATTTAAAGGTTAATTTAGGGCAAATATTAAAAATTGAACCTCAGTTGCGATTTATATGGTTCATTATCGAACTTTTAAGTATATTTAATTAAAATTAGAATTTTGTCAAAATAGTTTTGTTTTGTCAGAAAAAAAAAAAAAAAAATTTTTGACAACAAATTTGTAACAAATTTGTAGTTTCAATTCGTATTTTTATTTATATTTAAATTTTTAACATTCGTATACAATATGAATGTTAAAAATTATAAATTTCATTTCTATATTTTAGGGGAAAAAAACATTTAGGAAAATATAAGTTTATAACTAGAGGAAAGTCGGGTAGACCCGGACGGCGGATAACTCCGGTTACTTGATGTACAGCTTAAACTAAAGAAGCTATGTGACTTTTAATACTATAATAACATTATTTTAGTGAATATGGCATATGCAAAATATCTATCATAATATGTCGAAACGAATGACTGGGAGGGCAAGATTTTGTTTCCCACCTCCAGAAGAGCGATGTATCATCATATTTGATTCACATATTAACATATCTAATTTTTATATAAACTAATAACTTTTTAATGATTAAACATTTTTATTTACAACAGTTATTAGAAAAAAATTTAGTTTAAAACTTTAATTCACTGGTTTTAAAACTAGTATTTGTGAATGAGGTATGATCGGGTGGTATCGAACACATGTTAAGGAGGGTGGCTCCGGACAACTTAATACGTTTACATATTAATAATATACAACTTTTTTATATATAAATATTAATACATTTAAAATAATACGCAACCTATAATAGTAATTCATTTAATTCCAATAAAAAAAACATTACATTTGAAAAAAGTGTTATTAAGATACACAATAATTATTTTTTACTTTCTAAACCGATAGATGAATGTTTGAACTTTTAAAAAAAGTCTTTTGACACTTTGTTTTCTGTTAGCACATTTGTATTTCTATACACTTTCCTGAAGTGTCTGGGGCTACCCGACTCTCCCCTATATTTAAAATTTTTAACTTTAATCATTAAATATTGTAAAAATAATTGAAAAATATTTATTATTCATTTATTATATAAAATTAACTTATTTAGATGTTGGCAGGGCTGGTGCAAGTAGATGTCACGCGGGTGTGTGTGTGTGTGTGTGTGTGTTAGAGATGTCAATAAAATCTTTGTCAACAGTTTAAAGATAATTCTCGTTTTCAAAATTTGCCGACTGACTGGTCTTAAAGGGCTATTTTTGCCGACTGAATTGTCGAAGCGGGTTGAATTTGCCTACAAAACGAACAAAAAATTCATTGACGGAAGAGGTGTCGCGCCGACCTTAGATATCATCTTAAATTGAATTTTTTCAATAATAAAATTTTTAACGAAAACTCAGCTTTTTTAAAAAATTAAAACTTTTTGAAATAGAATTGAAAATAAAAAACGCGATTTAGTCAAACCAAATAGTATTCTGTGGAGTATTTTTTAATTATTTAAATTCTGGTTTAATAGGAGATTTTTAGGACAACTTTTTTTACTAGTTATAAATTTTTACTTCCAAGTAAAAAATTTATATAAATTTTATTATAATTTTTTACTTGTTTCAATTTAGTTATTAAGTTTTAATTTAGTTATTAATTTTCCACTTGTAAAAATCTTAAATTAAGCTTTTACTCTCACGTGAATTTTACTTCCCACGTAAAATTATATTTCGTGACACAAGGAAAAACAAAAAGGAGATGTTTTTTTATACCAATCCTGTGAAATGTGCATACCTTATTTTAAAAATTATTTACAACAAGAAACTAAAACAAATGGTTTCAATAGAATATGCTCAAAAGAGAATTAATGAAATTAGTGAAGTCATTAAAGCGCAAAAAAGAAAAAAGAATATAATTAAATATTTTTCTGTTTAACTGAAAACAGGAAAAGTTAATTTAGCATTGTTGTTTCTTATCAAAGCCGACAACACCGTGGTAATGCGTTTTTTTTAAGGCGGTGAAAATTATTATAGGCCCTGAAAGTCTATAAAATCTAATTATACCAAGCTTTTATTAGGGAGTTGGGGCCATAATTCTATATTTCTTGTTTAACCAATTATTCTTAATTAATTTTTTGAGAAAAGTTCAAAAAACAATTCAGTTTTTGCTAATTTTTTAAGGTTGACCTTCTACTTCTATTTAAAAAATTTAAAAATTGCAAAAATTTCTATGCGTATAAAGTTACGCAACTTTTCTTTCAAGTTTATGCTATTCAAATTTTGATTGGATAAATTTGATTTTTAATCGTTTCGTTTTATAATAAAAAAGTTATAGCTGAAGTCTTTTTCTAAAAAAACTTTTTAAATAAATAAAACTTCAAAAAAAAAGTTTTATCTGAAGTCTCTTTCTAAACAAAACGTTTTAAGTAATCAAAAAGACAGATTGCCACAATATATCTTAATTTCCTTTTTTTTATTTATTTTTAAGCTATGAAGAAGGCTATTCAAGATTTCATTTTATTTCTCGCTTTTCTTTAATGAAGTCAAGAATAAATCTTCTTTTAAAGTGCCAGTCAGTAGAAGTTCAGTAAAATTTTAAAGGTTTAACAACTTTAAAGATAAACAGACTAAAGGAATACCACTACCTAAAAGGCTTTATAAAAACAAACTGGGTGATCAAATTTTGAAATTTTCTGCTTTACTCTAAAACACAGTGAATAGCTAGTTGAAAAAAAATTTACTATAATTTATTCTAATCTCTTTAATAATACTGAACTTAATAGTAGTAGTAGTGCGCTTTCGAGCCTGTTTGACACGATACTCTTGGCAACCATTGCATCCGAGGTAGTGACGAGAAAGAGTCTCACCTTTGTTTTATAAGAAAACGTGAGCAAACGTGAAACTCACATCGTACATACCTAAACTTCATGTTTCGTAACGTTAAAACATGCTTAAACATATATCAAGTTCTACAGTTTGATTTTCACTTAAGAACTGCATTTTGTCAACCTCTTAATTTCTGATCTTTTGTATTTATATCCGTTAAAAACATTTTTTATACAATTTTAAATCTTCGACATTTGACGTGTCAGCGTAGTCGAGTGGTTGGAGGGCTAGGCCACAGAACAAGAAAGCCATGGTTCGAGTCCTACCATCGTCGACTTTCTGTTTTAATTTTTTTGCGTATGTGTTTTTATTGAGATACTTATAATATTTTAGTTAAACTTTTTAAGTTTATTTACAACTAAATTGAGTTAGTGCAGGGAAAATTAGTAAAAAACATGTTTATATATAGAATGTAAAATCTATATAACTTTTGATTTGCATTTTAAACAACAAAACCGCAAGGCAAACTGATGTACTTGACAGGCGGTGACCTTAACTTTTATAAAAAACGGTAAGGGTGTTTAAAAAGTATATTTTTATTAAGAACATAATTAAAAAAATTAATTTTATATTTAAACTAAATTATTTTATAAAATTTACTGTTTCTAAAAATAGTCCAAAATTAAAACTCTTTAATATTAACATAATAAGGAAATTTAGAGATTTACAGTTATTTATCAACGCCCCTGTTAAACATTCTTAACCGAGAGCGCATCAATTACTTTGATGACTTAAATAACATTAGATGCACGAGGCACTGTAGATGTGCACGGATAAGTATTTAAATTGCTTTTTTAACTTTCATGAATCTCTTAATATCTTTGAATATCTTTTTAATCATTATCGTAAAACTATATTTATTGAATATACTTTTATTTATGAATTTTATTTATAATTGTATTTTGTAATTTTCAATCTGTTTTTCTCAAGAAAACTTTTTAGTTTGTTTCTCAAATAAGTTTCTATATTTTTTTATCTTTAGAATTTTGGAGTTTTGAATAGATATATTCGCTATTTTTGCTTTGTTTTTTTATATTTCCATTAACTTTTTATATGTAAATGGAAACCATTTATACTTTTATCACCCTGTGTACGATCAGGACGGTTTTCATTTGGATTAAGTCTCGATTGCACAAACAATAGGTTTAAAAATTTATTTGCCTGATTCCGCAGTAAAAACAGCTTAATTGTATAAATTTGTTAAGTGTTTTTTTACAGAAAGGCTTTATAAAAAATATCAAGCAGTTAAAGCTAACTTAATTGAAATAACTAGGCCTCTTTGGCTTGTCAATTTTTCTACGTTTAAATTTGCTTTTTAAACAAATCCTTATGAGAGAGTTAAAATAGTATCATAGCATAAATTTCCAAAAACACCTGAAGAATTAATAGGCAACTGTCTTATATGCTAAAGATACTTTTATTCTTTTATTATGTAGAAAATATTAATGTAATAATTAAAAATACTAAATAATTTTTAAGTATAGTAAATTAACAAAAAAGCCAAAAACTTCATGACACTAAAATGCAAACTGCGTACTTTTTAGCGAGTCGAGACATTTTAATGAGCACAACAGTCATAATATTTAAAACATTTGCTCATCAATTTTTTAAATTACATTTAAATTTTTTAAACTTTATTTAAATTAAACTTTTTTTTTAATTATAATTTAACAAGCAATAGAATTATGGTTTACAATAAAGTTTGCATTTTACCAACTAACAGAACTTCAAATTAATTTATTTTTTGTCGTTTACAAAATAAGTTAAAGTATAAAGACTAAATTAGGAACAAGTTTAGAAATGGTTGGGTGTGGATTAGACTTACCACAACCCGTATCGTACGGGTCATGACAGCTAGTTAATATGAAAGGGAAAATATGTCGATTTACAATTAAGCGTTGTTGCCTGTTCATCAAATAGTATTTAAACCATTTTACAATAAATTCATATCCTATAAGTTCATCAACAAGTTTTAAGTTTCATTTAATGATCTTTTAGTTATGACTGTGTCAAATTTACTACCCCCAATAGAATGAGGGTAGAATTTTTACATGGGAGTAAAAATTCTATCCTCATGTAGAATTTTTACTCCCATGAGGGTGGGAGAATTAAATAAAATTGAAAACCTTTTGATGAACTTAAACTTAATATAATATTCTATAAAAGTTTATTTTATTAATTCGTTGCTGTCACACTCGGGCTTGGGGAGCACACTTTTTATGTATTTTTGCTCCAGAGAAATTTTATAACCTAAATCTCATAGATTTAAGTTATAGAAGTCTTAACTGCTCTTATAAATTTAGATAATAAAAAATAAATAACTCTAAAAAAATGATATGATATATCTGTTTTAATGATTCCTGCTTTTAAGGAGGCTTCTTATTTGCAAGATGCATATCTGAAGCATTTTATTGAAAACTAGTTTTGCATTTTCCTTGTAATTTTAACAGTTAATGTTTAAATAAACTATACAGAACATTTTTTTTCCCATCATTATTTATTCCAAAGAAGATTTTGAGAAAAACCTAGAAATTTGAAATTTTGCTTATTTTGTCTACAACATAACAGGTGAAAACTAAAGTATAATTTAATTTTTATTGGCTAAAATGTAGATTAAAAGATTTTTTGATTATCGCAATTGTAAAGAATTAATCATCGACAAGAATTATTTTACTTTATTCGCTAGATCATTTTAAATATTCCTCGTGCAATCCTTTCTCCCTTTTTGTTATTTTTCTCTTTCAGAAGTTATAAGTGTATAACTTGCAGTTTGAACCTTGCTTGAGGCGATTCATCGGAGCACCATGTTTATCTTTAGTTTGTCAAGCAATTTATTTATACTTCTAATATTTGTGTGAATTGCAGAGAAACTCCTTTTTAAAGTTTCAAGCTCAGTTTTAACCAGGGTCGTCCCGAAAAGATTTTAAAGGGGGGCGGGTGCCGTGTTTATTTTTTGTAGACAAAAGCCAGAAACAATTATTTTGCTCACAAACTTACCTAAAAAAAAAAAAGGTCCTCGTTTTCCGACATTTGCCGACTAATAAAATTCGCCCCCCCTCCCTCCACGGGATGGCCCTGTTTTTGAATGAATCTGTTTTAAAAAAGGACTCCTTTGACTCCTATTGGAGTCAAAACAGTTTATTTGAAAGTTTGCGCTTCTGCGTCTAAAAAGTCTTTTAGTAAAGTATTATCCATTTCTATTTATTTAAACATAAAAAATAAAAATTACAAAATTATAATTTATAAAATTAGGTTCGATATTACTCATATAATTAAAAACTTGTAGACTTCTTAATAAACAAATAAAATAAGAAAATATTAAGACAAGGAAATACTTGAGTAAACTACAACAACAAAAGTTAAAAAAAAAAATAAGTATCGGAATCAGAATAAAAATGTTAAAAAAGTTAGATAAACATATTTAGCTTTTGCATCAAATAGAAATGGGGGAGATAATTTTATACACAGATTTTAGAAAGTAAATACAATGTAAGTATGAATGAATGTATATGACTTGCAATTCTACCGTTTCAACTTGCAATTCTGCCGTTTATTCAGATTTCATTGCATTGCATCCATCTATCTCTGGTCAAAAAAATGTCAGTTAAAAGTAGCCATTAATAAGTGCTTTACTCATAGAATAGCACCTACTTTATTTTGTAAAAAAATAAATTATAACTATCAACTAGGCGATCATAATTTAACTTGGTCTACAAACCCAAACCAATTTTGGTGTGACCATAATTACAATAATCATATTTCAAATATCGTCCGCGCATCAAAAAGTCGAGGATATCTAATCCTTAAGTGTTTTAAAAGTCGTGTTATCGTTAAAGGCTACACTACTTATAAAAGACCGATCTTAGAATATTGCTCTCCGGTTTGGTCGCCAAATCGCACTGAAATGAACAATACAGTGAAAAGAGTACGAAATGAGAATTTCTAACCTAAATAACGTTTCATACTCAAATAGACTTAGAATTCTTGGTTTGGAACTACTAGAAGTTCGTTGCCTTAAGCAAGACATGATTACATGTTACAAAATTCTGAACAATTTAGTTTGCCTAAATAAATCAAGTTTCTTTTTATTTAACAACTATATTTACACTCGAGGACATAATTTCAAATTACGCAAACTAAAATGTAAACTCGATGTCCGTAAATACTTTTTCTCACTCAGGGTCGTTAATGTTTGAAATAACTTGCCGTCTGACGTCGTGAACGCCAAAAGTATAAAGTTTCAAAATTAAAATTAACTCTATCGACTTTGAAAAATACTGTTCCGGCTAACTGGTTTTTGCTTTATAACTATGGTCTTATATATAATTGTAATATATATTTCAAATTATCTAGCATATGTATTATGTAGGGCACGTTTTTAGAGTCCTTCATATTTTATGGAACTGCGTGTCCTTTAGTACATGTATCACTGTTCTAATAAATTTTAATCTAATCTAATTTAATCTAATCTAAATAATTTAAGCATTTTTGTTATGTTAAATATAGTTCATTACTTTTAGATTTTTTATTATTATATTTTAGTAAACTTCTTTTTATGCTTTTGTTTAGAAAAAGGTGAGGTATTTTTTATTATATTTTATGAAAATAATATAATAAATAATAATATATTATGAAAAATATATGAAGTACATATCAAATATATATTAAATTGTTATATAAAATGTAATTAACTTTAAACAATATTTTTGTTTTTTTATGTTTTTTTAGTTTTTCTTATAATACTGAGATTAATTTTTAGTTGCAAATAAAATAAATATGTTGGCTTTCTACATAAATAAACCAGAAATAAACCAGAGCATATTATTTTTTGTACCAACATTTTCTCTCTCCATCCCACTAAAAATTTAGTGAGTCCGTCACTGAATATTTAAAGTCTAAATAAGAGTTTTGAAAAATTTCGTTAATTTGTATAAGAAACTGGAAATAGTTTCAATAAAAATTTGCTTAACCAAGTTTTATATATAAAATAACTTTAATTCTGATTTCAGGCCAACAACGACGGGGTTGCATGCCCTCAACTTTTTTACTAGACAACCTCTTTTGTTATTTTCTTTTTTAAAGTTTCTAGATATAGAGGAAAACTCTTCAGAGTCGGACAATTATGTCCTTCTACTTCAAAAACCGTCAAAACCTTTAAAATCTTTGATTTACGTAAAGGAAAACATTGCATATAAAGAATAAAATGAGTGTTTCTGACAGATCTAAAATATTAGTTGTATTGCTATTTTCAGATAAGTAATTTTTGGTTAATCTTTTTTTAAACAAAGTTTATCTAATATTCATTTTTTAGTTTTAATATTTTCTATTCAGTTAAATAAAATATGACGCGAAATATGTCCCGTTATTATGGCCCGTCATTATGGAATCAATTGAAAAAAAACAATATAAAAAATTTGAAAATCACTTTATCTTATAAACGACAAATGAAAATACATCTCCTTAATTTCGGACATATATGTAAGTATGTTTGTATATGTGTGTGTTTTTATGGGTATATGTATATATAAGTATATATGTATATATGAGTTTTTCTTTATTCTTTACGTAGTATTTAACAGATAAAATATTTGTTGTAAATTTTTTAAAGCCATGTGGGCTTTAAATGATATTGTAAAGGGGCTCTATGAAAAGATTGTGGTGACACTAGTCATCCTTATCTTCTTTGAGCTCCTGTCTGTTTTATATATATTCTTTGTGTAATGTAAAAGTTTCATTGTAATTTTATTATTTTATTTTTATATAAACAGCGAAATATATTTAAAAAAAGAAAAATAATAATGTCCGACGCTCCTATCGAATTTTTTTTTGATAAAACACAGTTGTTTTTTAGATGGTAAAGCCAAATACAGGTAAAACTCTATGTAAAACTATATGCAGATGTGCAATATTTTGAGTTATAAATATTTCAATAGATTACTTTGAGAAACAATTTAAAAAAAGATTTTGAATTTAATTCAGTAGCTATTTTGACTAAAATTGACATGCTGATTCAAAAACTGAAATCGTTTATTTTCTAAGAAGTCAACTTTTTTCTCCACTCTTTGCGCTTTAGTTAAACAAATTTCACCTTAAAAGAGTTACCTGCAATTTACGATTGGATTCGTCTACCTTACAATCTACAAAAATAGTTTGTCTGGGCTACAAGCTATTTTTTTATGTGAATTTTTATTTTTGTTAAAGCGTTTTTCGTCGTTTTCAAAACATGCAAGTTTTATATCTAAATGTTTATTATAGGTATATATTTCCTTTATTTTAGATCATGTCTGCTCCTGATAATTTTTGTCGCAAACGCCTAAATAACCTTGATTCATTTTACATTTTTAGCCATATTATTTGCAAAAACATTATTTGTGTTAAATATTGCAGTCTAGCCCGGTTTTTTAACTTTTTTATGTATGGTAACATTTGGGTAAAATAAGCTTATATCTGTTGAGAATTTTCAAATTTACATGTTTTCACATTTTTTAAAAAAATGAAAATCCTATAAATTAAAAACTTGACTTAATAGAGAAAAAATGAGATCATTTTTAATTTAGCATCTATAAATTAATTAACAACATCTTTATAAAAAAAATGTGTTCTACAGTGTTTATTGTTATTGTTATTATTACTATTATTCTTATTATTATAATAGTAATAATTATTATTGTTATTTATATTATTTTTTAATTCAATAAAAAATTATAAGGTTTTATTGGAAACTCAAAATACTTTTTAATGTTTTGTATAATCGAGTTTAAATATACTAATTTTTCTTTATTTTACAAAGAACATTCAGTTCTTATTTTTATTTATATTTTTTATATTTTAACACTAATGGACAGCCCCATCATTAGAAATCAACTTAAAAATCAATTTAGACGACAACGTCAAAGCATTTTTACAAAAAGCATTACATAGAAAAAACACTGCATTAGCTTTGTTATTAGAATTGCTAAAAAACGCAACAATGGTTTCTTAAATTTTTTAAGTTTTTAAAAACATTTTCAAATGTCCTTAGTATATTGGTACAAGTTATATAGTTATACAATGCACTGTTTTACGGGATTGAATTTCTAAGACCACTAGCTTTTCAAATTTGTTAAAAGACATATAATAATTATGATGTAATTATGCTCCTTGGTACAGTTTTTATTATTAGATGTTTCAGATAAACCGCCTTTATCATCTTAAACTTATTTTACACGTTAAAATATTCTTGATAAAATTTAATGCATTTTTACCTAAATAACCTCCTTTGCTAAAACTTTGTAGTTTAAATTTATTCCTAATTGTTGAAAATGTCTTTAAATTGATCCAAATTTAAAAACAGTTTTATAAAAAGCATTTCGACAATTTTTGTAAACTTGGGACCTTATAAACTTTGGAGGTTTGAATATAAGCATATGTATGTGTTCATACCTCCAAAGCATTTTTATGGGAATGGCTGTAAACATTAAACACTAAATTATATAGTATAGAAATTTTAAAAATGTCATTTTTCAAACATTTTAATTTTGCTCTAGAACAATGGGCATTGGACATCTCAAGACATCCGACAAACATCGAGTGGACGTCCAGACTCATATTTATTAACAATCATGTCAACAATAATATCGACATGTCGCTACGTTAGAATTATCTTGTTCTATCTCCACTTTTTAAAAAATTTGAGTTATTGATAGTGTTGTGTACCTCAGTACACAAGTTATAAGTAATTAGTAATAAGTTGTGGGGAAATTAAAAAAAAAAAAAAAAAATTATATGCCGTCTCCTAAAGTCTTTATTTTTAAAATTATTAATTTGGAGATAAAACAAAATAATTCTAACGTCGTGATGTATTGAACCAGGCCCGTAGCAACCGGGGGTCTTTAGGGGCATTCTCTCCCCGCCCCCGCCCCCCACTTTTGAAGTTAGTTTTTAGAAGGTATAAAAGAAAAAGAAAAAAAAAGGATAGAATAGACCTAATTTGTCTTCCGTATTTTCGGCGTAAGTCCCATTGACAAAAATTGGTGACCTACTACTAATTGACCTACCCAGTTGTATCGCCCCATCCACAGTGGCGGATCGGGGCTCAGTGTTTTTTTTTTTTTTTTTTTTGAAAAAAAAAAGACTAGTTAAAAGAAAACAACACACCCTTCCCCCCCCTCCCTCCCAATATAATTTTTGTTTCTACGTTCCTGTTAAACTTAAGAATATAATTTATACTAAAAAAAGTTATGTGACTTTATATTGTTTAAATATGTTTATAAATTAGATTTTATTTAACCATTTAAAGTGGTACTCTATTATAAAATTTCATAGTGTTCTAAGAGTTTCCTTTGCAATAAAATGTTTATATTTAAAGAGATCATCGTTTTATTTTGACTTTAAAAGAAACGCTGAGTTTTTATGATAAGAAACATTATTTTTTAAATTACGTGATGTTTTATATATTACATTCGAATACTATGATCCAACTTTGTGATACATATTTAAAAAACCAGATCTTTTTGATTTATATTTTAAATTACAAAGATCTGGTTTGGAAAAATTAAACGATTAAAAAACTTGGCGTTGTTGCGCTATTTTGTATTGGTAATTGTGTATATACATACTTCAGAAGCGCTTTTTAAAAATCGCTGTAAACGTTAAACTTAATTTTTACATACCGTAATACTTACTACTAAGTATAGTGATTATCTGATTTTTCACGACTAACCTGATAAATCACGCGGTATATCAGATATATAATAATCTCATAGATTACATATAATCAGATAATCTGAAGTCACGTGACAATTTGATATATCTTATAATTTGATACATTTTATAGATATGATATTGATTTTTTGATATAACTTCGATGTTGATATTAAATATGACTGTAAACATATATCTTTGTATTCTTCCCTTTAAGTTTCAGTATTTTTAATGAGTATGAATTTATCACATTGCTTAAAAAATTATACTTTTTCAAAAGAAAAGTATTTTTTGTGTGATGTTGTTCATCTCCCTAATGTCGAGACAGCCACTACAGTCAAGGAGGCTAATTTTTAAATTTTTTAAATTTGGTAGCAAATCTTTTTCATTTCTTTTAACTGCGAATTAACACAAACATTGACGGACAAAACCGCTGCACAGAAAAACAAGTTAAGCGTGGTGTTTCCAAAGACGTGGTATGGATCGAACTTGTAATTTCAAGTTAATGACGCAAGCGCTCTATTACTACACTACTACCGTCGTTGAAGATTACGTGGTACAACAACAACAACAAAATTTTTTTTCATTGAATAAACTATTGTGCAAAATCGAATGAATGATAGATTTCCAATAATATTAGTTGACTTACAGTAAAATAGCTTTGAAAATTGCACATTTTTTCTCTATATCTAATCAACTTAAGAATTTTAGATTGGAGAGATAAAACTCATAAAACAGCAGCCGTGGCACAATGATTAGAGTTCTGGCTTACAATCAAAAGGTTCCATGTTAGCTCTGACTAAACAATCTTGCGACATCGATATAAAAGGAGGCGTGTATTTCCTGGTTACATGCTTTTCCACGGCTCTGCACAGCTGTTTTAGAGTGAGCTTTACGGCTTCTTGTTTTTTTTTTTTGAAAATTTTTTTTTTTTTTTTTTTTTTTTTAATTTTACATTTGTTGGTCGTATTACAACTATATATTGCCAAAAAAAATAAAATAAAAATAATGATAATAATAATAAACTTTGACAAATATAAAATAAGGTATCTGAAAGAAGATCAAAGGATCTTGTCGTCAGAACCTTAACGTAAGGGGTGTTACTAAAATATTTATAACTTTTGAAAAATTAAAAATAATTTTGTTTTGTAAAAGGAATAAAAATAACAATAAAATGTTTTATCATATGGCATTTAATATAATAGTAAAAAAACTTCTTTTAGTTTAGAAAAAACGCGAGAAATGATGAAGTTGGCTGAACTTTAGTAATTTATTGTTACTTTTTATCAACAAAAAAATTGAAAATATATATTTCTAATATTTATTAACAAGTTATAATCTTTATTAGACTATAATAAAAAAAAAAAAAAAAAAAATTACTCAAACTTTATGTTAATTGAAACAGAGATAATTAGGTCATAAAACAAAATCGCAAAAAAATATTAGAAAAATTGTTTTAAAGTTTAATTTGCTACGTCGTTGCTTTAATAACATAAACAAAAATTTACGCGAAAAGCTAGAAAAAGTTGCTCAACTTGCCAAGTTTGAAAACATATTCGTGATTGAAACAGCCGTGTCTGTGATAGATTGTCAAGTCTACTCTTTAACAAGTCTTTACTCTTTAACAAGTCCTTAATATTTTATTTTAAAAAAATTGTGTAATCTTTTTAATATAGTATTACTGTTAAATCTCAATAACTGGAACCCTCGGGCTCCAAGTAACTCGAAGTGTTTTTAAATTTTTAATGAATCCGGTTTTTCATAAAAAAACCAATAACACGAACTTTAACTTTAAGCCTGACCTTTTTCTTTGTCACTTGGTTGTTCAACAGTTTAAACAATATTTGTGGCATGTATAATTGTAGGTCTTGTTTAGAAATCTTTACTAAATCTAAGAAAGGTTATGAACGGTGCTTCGGATTTAAATAAGATTTACAACAATATAGACAACTAGCCTCTCTACTTTAAGCTTAATGATAAAACTTTATTAAGATTAAATGGTACTTTTCTACTATAAAAATTAAAAAACCTATTAGCTTCTAGTAGATGTGATGATTGGTTGTTGGAAATTTTTGGGAAAACTTGCCTTTAGATCAATTTCTTTCATCGGCGTTTTATATATATATATGTCGCCGTTTGACAAAAATTACTATAACTAAATAAAATAAATAAAAATTTATATGACAGAAGCAAAACGAAAACTATAGTTTGTCTTTCACTAAGCCCCATAATATATACCATACATAGAATAGATTTTAAAAGTAAAGATTATACAAAACCTTTTAAATAATAATTAAATTTTCCTAAAAATTATATTTCAAATAAAAAAAATAAAATTAATAAATAAATAAAAAAAAATTAAAATAAAAAATAATTTGTTTTTGTATTTTATGCTGTAATTTCTTTTTTTTTTAATTTCTTATGTTAGAATGATTAAAAAAAAGAAACTAAAAAAGTAAATAAATAAAAAAAAACACAAAAAAAAAAACTAACAAAAATAAACACAAAAAAAAACATAGAGATAACAAAAAGATAAAAAGTGAGTGCACTCTCACAAATAAATACACGCCAAACAATTACGGGTACTATTTACATAAGATTTCAAGAATATATAGTATACCAGTAGTATACTAGTGGCCACCGGACCAAAAAGAGACGTCTTTTGAACGTTCAAAAGACGTCCAAAACGTTCAAAAGACGTTCAAAAAACGTCTAAAACGTGTATAAGACGTTTATAAAACGTCTTTTTTACGTCCGTGCCCACAGGGTATAAACTTTTACATCCTCGGTAATAAACAAATGATAAAATTAAATCGTGTAAAAGTTTACAATAGAATTTTTTTTTCCTTTTTATGTGTATATATATCATTAATAAATATATTCATAACTATATAAATCAAATTTTTTTTTTTAATTATCTTCGCTTCCAACAAGGCTGCAAGCAACGATTAATTAGTGTTGGAAGTTACTGGGAGAGAAAAGATGAAGATTGTAAAATCAGGAAAGCAAGATGAAGGAAGCGAATTCCAAAGAACTGATGTTCGAGGAAAAAAACTAGACGAATAAGAGTTTTTGAAGCACTTAGGAACAGTAACAGAAAAAGGATGAGACATAATTGAATGACGAGTAACACGAGAATGAAATTTAGTAAATGGCACAGGAGACGCTAGCTCTTTAGAGCAGTGCCCATTATAGTATTTGTAGAAAAGAGAAAGAGAAGCAACATTACGACGATGTGACAGAGGTTGAAGGTTGGCTGCAAGAGCAGGTCCAACTATGTTTACAATGCGTTTTTGCACCTTGTCTAAAAGAGAAAGGGCATCATTAGAAGATCCGCCCCAGATATGGCAACAGTATTCCATACAAGGCCGGATTTGAGATTTATAGAGATAGAGAATAGAATCCAGAGTAAGAAAGTGACGAGCTCGATAAAAAGAAGCAACTTAATCCGTTGCAAAATTAGCAGATGCTAATTTTGCAACGGAAACTTGCTTGGAAACCTTATATCAAATCCGTTGCAAAATTAGCAGATGCTAATTTTGCAACGGATTTGACATAAGGTTTCCAAGAAAGATCAGAAGTAAGAGTTAATCCTAGAAGATGAAGGGTAGGAGACTCATCGAGTACATTACCGTTCATAAATATTGGAAGGTCTAAATTATTGCAATAACGATTGGCCGAAAAAAATTGAGTTTTATTTGTGAGAATATCTGGAAGATCGTTAATGTAAATTAAAAAGAGTATAGGGCCAAGGATTGAACCTGAAAATCACAAGAGTACTCTTATTTAACGCCTTAGAAGAAATTTAATTCATTGTTGTCGATTAGAAGAATTTGCCTAAGTTTGTATTTAAGTTTTTGTTTTAAATTGGTTAAGCGAAGAGAGTGTTTTAAGATCATTATTTAAAAGTGTATTCCATAATTTAGGTCCTCGATTTGTAATCGTATTTAGTGGCTGAATAATAGATTTTGGATTGACTAAAGTTATTTTTTGAGAATCTTGTGCTGTATATATAATTTGTTTTTTTAAATATTGAGTAAAATAAAGGTGGTGTTTTTTTTTTTTAATATAAATATACGCATATAAAATACTATTTTAAAATCATTTTTAAATTTATCTACATGATATATTGATGAACGTGTCTATTGATGAAGTCCAAAAATTTCAAAGCGTTTTGTCAACATTTTAAAAAATTAGGGAAACTGTGAGAACAAAAAGTGAATTTTTCATTTTTGCAAAAAATTAAAATAAAGATAAAAATTATTTTATAATTTGTTATACTTGCCAGAAGACTGAAAATATTTGTTTCAGTAAATTAATATAAATTACAAAAAGTACTTCTAGAAAATTTCCCCTTAGCAACATCCTATGCAATTTAATTTTTTAAATAAACAACCATTGTGATCCAAAGTAATTGAAAAGCTTTTTTTTGAGCTTAGGTATGTATTTTTTTCCTCGTGAAACTTCTGCCAACTGTTCACTTAATTCAAAAAAAACGAAAAAAAATTTTTTTTTTCACTTATTTAATGGTGAACCATGTTAAAAATTATATTAAAAAAATTAAACAAATTACTTTAGTTATTTAAATAAAGATTTAAAAATACTGCAGATCCTATAAATCATAAAATAAACTATTTAGTTTACAAAAATGCCTTTCAATTTAGTATTATAAATAATTCGATTGAATGACAATGATTTAGCTATATTTTCACTGTAAATTATCAAAACTTCCAAAATTAAACGTCTAAAAATATCCCGCCAATTTGAGTTTTTTTAAATTTAATATTTGAGTTAATTTAATTTTTTATTTTTGAAAGTTTTCATTATATACTAAATTATCGTTGCAGTTAAAAATGCGATTTAATTAATGATTTTTTTTCTTTCTTTTAAGTACAAACTTTTACAATTATAATTACAAAAATTTTAATATACACTTTGCATTCAATAATACCTTCTTATATCAAGGTAATAAAATTTTTTGAATGAGTTTTGTATAGGTTCTTCAAGTAAAATGTCCAAAATTTCCCGCCTTTTAGAAATATTTTAGGCGCTCAAAAAGATTCGATTTTCAAATCGAATTTGCAACATTTCAGAAAGTAAAAAAATTTATGCTTAAAACCATTCATGAAAGAAAAAAGAAAAGAAAAGAGGAAGAAAAAAAGTAAATTTGCATTCATTTATTTGACAACAAAAAAATTTACTAAGAACATTTTATTTTTGAATAAAATTTTTTTTTATAATAATACATGCGTTTAAACTACTTATTTTAAAATTATTTTTAAATTTATCAACATGATAACTTGTTGAACGCGTCCAAACTACTTAACTCCACTTTTTGCAAATTTTTTAGCTTTGATAAATTCTAAATCGGCACTTAAGATCTAATTGCAAAATCATTTTCTCAATTTTTGGTTTTACTTATTCACTAATACTTAGAATTCTTTAAATATAAATCGGGTCGTTCATAAAGCGCGTAAGTTTATTTCGACCCTCCCCCCAGCTCCCTTATTTTGCTAAAAGCTTGTTTTAAGTACCTCCTCTTTTAACCTACTTACCCAACAATTTCTATATTTTTGAATTTAGTGTCTCCTTACTTTTATAATTGACCAACTGCCCCTCCATCTCATATACGCTATTTGCAAACCCCCTCTTCCCCTCGGAGCGAACATACTTTATGGACGATCGCTTATTCATTTTTTTAATAATACTAGAAACATAAAAAAAAAAGTCATAATCTTCTCTTTAACGATTAAAGGTCAAAATATACAATAGGGTAGTGTCCAAACTATTTATTTAATTAATTTACTGGACGACGCCAGACAGCTCCTACTATTTTCAAAAAAATACCATAAAAAATTTAAAAATAATTATCTTATGTAAAACACGAAAAAAAAAATTATCAAAAAACTTGCATTTTTAGTTTATTAAAAAAATTTTTATATATAAAAGATAGTTTTGAAATCTAAATAACTTTTTTTGAATACCAACCCAGCTGGCGATCGGTCCAAAAAAGGCGTTTCATAAACGTTTCCGATTTTATAAAAAAATTTATTTCAATATCTGAAGACTTGATAAAACGAGGTTTTTGGTATTATTTTAAGACTGACCCCTACCTTTTTCACTGATTTAATTTAAAAACAAACTTTAAAAAATAGACTTGGATTCATTTGGAACAAAATCTTGCAAAATATATAGCATTCAAAATATCGAAAAAAATTTATAGACTTGGATTCATTTGGAATAAAATTTTGCAAAATATATAGCTTTAAAATATCGAAAAAAGGACACAAAATATAATTCTGCTAAAAATTAAAGACATAAATTTGCTGACAGGTTTTTCATGTATTATATAAAAATGACAACTTGTTTGCCGGTGAGGCATTTCTTCTGATTTTTTTCAACGCATTTATAACGCGTAATGATGATATGTAATATTTATGAATAAATCTAATAACGCATATTGCTAAAAAAGACTAGTATCACAATCTCTTAAATAGTAACACGGCAATCAGTCAAATATCAATTTTCAGCAGATATTTTAAAAATTTAGTATATTTATGTTGTAGATTTTCTCTAAGTTTGTCTAAGTTTATTTATCTCCGAATTCCTAAAAAAAAAAAAGTAATATCAACAACAATATATTACGTACAAGTAGTGGAAAAGCAAGAAAGTCTCAATGCAATTAATTAATAGCCTCATATATTAATATTTAACTTAAATAAATAGAAACAACGATAAGAATTAGGAAAATATTTTTTAATTGCAAAAGTTTGTTTTAGTTTTATTAAAATTTTTTATATTTCCTAAAACAATGATTACTTAAAGATAATTTAATCATAACTAAAAATAAACCTAATCAAAACTAATAGCAAAAGTAAAAATCATTAAAAATGATTTATCTATAAAATGATAAAAACAATTTAATAAAATAATAAAAAGTTTAATATCGTTGGTATACAAGGAAAACAAAATGATAAAAAAAAAGCATCATTTCGAAATGATGAACAAATAAATTTTTGCGTAATAAATAATATAGATATATAATATATACCTAATAAGTTTTTGTTTAATAGTTGAAATAAAAAATGTCAATAACTCATTAATAATTACTTAATTAAATTTGTGTGGTAAATCAAACGATAGAGAATCTAAAATACTAAATAGTGGTATAAATAACTCCATACTGCCAAAAATGGGCGTACATTTCCTTGCAAACCGACGATATATTCTTATTAAATTAAAATCAATTACTTAATTAATTAATTAAATTAAAATCAATTACTTACAATTACAATTACAAGGTGACTTAATAAATATGAGGAGGTAATAAACTAAACGTGATATGTTAATTAGATATTAAAGTCAGAAAAAAACAAACATTTGTGGTTATAACAGTAAAGGTAGCATAAAATTATACTTTTTGTTGTTGTGTTTTGATTCATTCCGGTTTGATTGCCTCAAATTGACTTGTGTTAGCAAATGTTGACGCCCGGTCTTTCTTAATCCACTAAAAAAAATTAAACTTGTTTCTCGAAAGTTAACATTAAATGCCATCTTATGATGACTGTTGAAACAATACGTAACATCATTAATTTGGAAAATATCACGTATTATTCGTACAGCCGCATATAACTCAAATCTTTATATAACCTAATAAAACTTAAAAACTTACGGTACTTATAGAAAAAACTTTATGAATACATTAAACATATTCGACGTGAATACAGTAAAATATTCAAACATTTAATGTGCATTTCGTGAACTTAAGAGGCCTCTTTAACACTATTAAATATAGCAATGCAGTGTTTTATTTATAAAATAATTTTTTTTTAATAAAACAACTCTCATTAATTTCATAAATACAATTGTTCTTAATTTAGAAAATATACGAAGTAAACATAAATTTCAAGAAATAAGTTTTTATTTCTTCATGAAAAAATAAATAACTTACTTTGCTGTTGCTGTATTATATAACTATTACTGTATTTTATAAGAAAAATATTTCTCATAAAATTTTTTTATCAGCTTCTTTTTTGCAACTTAATGCAAAGTAAATAACTGAAGAACTGAAACTAATTGAAAGTTTTTAATGAAGGATTAAATAACTTAAAAAACAATACTGAAAAATTGGTAAGCTCGATAGAAAACTGAAAGTCTTTTAACAAATATTATTTAAAAACAAATAATAAATTCAGTTTTTAGAAGAAAAAATATATTGTTTTTTGAAAAAAAAAAAACATTTAAATAAATAAATAAACAACAAAAAACAAACAAAGGTTTTTTTTTTGCATAAAACATGAAAATCATATTTTTCGTTAACTAACTGCGAAGATGTAATATAAACTGTTATTTAAAAAATAGATACGAACCTTTATATAAAAAGCTTCCAATCTTTTGAATCATTAGTAAAAAAAAAATTAATTCTAAAAAACAAAGCAGAAATCGAAGTCTTTAACATAGATTTTTAAATTAATAAAGAGCATTTCTACATAAAATTTAAACGATTCAAATGATAATTTAAGATAAACAACAGTTACTTATATGTTGCGTAAGATACTTATAAGTTTGTTGTAATTAATGTAAAAGATTTCCAATTTAATGATCGCGTAAGGTTAAAAATAAAAACAAATACAATTTTTTTCATATTTAATCTTTACTTGAATCTCTATAACTTTAACAACGTTAATAATATAATTACGTGTAATTAACTACTTAATTGACATTAATTTATAAGTATTCAAAGTATTTTAAACCATCGTGATACTATACACGTTTTTTTTATTTATAAGAAACCAAGCAAACGGGATAGCACTAGAAAGTTTCTTATTTTGAGGGTACTTTTTTTCTAAATATAGTACTAAAAATTTCTTGAAATTTTTTTAAATTTTAAGGTTTCAATAGTTATCGAATAGAATTCCATCCATTCATCGCGCGTGGAAATTAAATATTCTTTTAAACTGCAGTTCATTGTAGAGAATGATAACCATGCAATGTCGATATGTATTATTTAGGTGAAAAATACGTAAATATTTATCGAAATCTTAAATAAATTTCTTATTGAAAAGTAATTTAGTACTAAAAGTTTCCTAAGATTTTGAGGATCCTAATACTTGTTTCTTTTAAAAAAAAACAAAAAAAAAAAACAACGTGTAATATAAATAAAAAAATATATTTGCAATTTGCAATTTATAACAAAATGGAAAGTACATACTCCTCAGCAATTCTGCGACTAAAAAGACAACACACTCTATAAACTAAACAAATACATAACATTATAATATAATAACATAAAAGTTAAAACATACTTTCATCATCAATAACACAACTCTTTTTTAAATTGATATAAGAAATCTATAACAAAAACAAACAAAGCTATAGCTTTATTGTGTATTTGTGTAGGGAAGTTTTAGCTTTTCTATATACGCTAACAGAAAAGCTAAAACAAGCAAAATATAAACGACTTAGAAGATTAAACGTGTTGCACATTTGAAGTAGATGTATAAAGGTATGAATGGCGTACAAAAAAAGAATACATTAAAAAAAACGCTCTTTTTTTTTTGGTTCGAAAAATGTCTATTTTGCAGAATTTTAGAACATAACAGAACAATTAAATGCTTATGAAGACTTTTTTTTTCTATTTTTTTATTAGTTAATTTTTTATTAAAGTAAAATACTTTTTTTATTTAAGTAAAGGTTTTTTTAATAACAAACCCTGCAAATAGGCTAGTACGAGAAGTTTTATATTTTAAAGTGAGTTGTTTTCCCAAATTTTTTTTAGGATTATTAAAAGAAAGAGCAAATAAAATACGTTTGAGAATGGAAAACCAGGACGCGGCTTTTTTAAACTTTTAGAGGGCCCATTACAAAATTTAAGTACTTTTTTTTTCAAGCAATATCTAATAACCGAAGGTTTTTTGAAAATTCTACAGGTGCCCCAAGTGCCGTGACAGATATTTTAAAATAAAGCTTATGTTTAAGTTTAGCTTGTTAAGTTTTATCCGAACCAAAGGAATTCATTTAAAATAGCGTCTCTTTTTAAAATCCATTTTTTTTGAACACAAGTATTTCGCGATGAGCGTGAGCTACGTTCCTAAAGTAGCGTCTTCTAACTTAATTAAAGTTGCACATGTTACCTTTATTGCGCTAATATTTTTTTTTGAAGTTGTAAATAATAGGCGCTATCCATTAAGGACGTCAAGTAAAAGAGGAAGAAATTGATAAAAAGGGATAAAGGAGAGATGGGAATAGGACAACAATTTATAGAATTTTATTTATTTTCTATTTAAACTTCAATATTATTTTTGCCTGTAACTTCCAAAGATGGATAAAAAATAGTATTTCAAATTCGCTCTAGTGCCGGATAATGGGAGGGTCTAGGATGATGAAAGGCTATAGCCCCGGCCCCCGAAAAATTTAAAGGATTTTTTTTTTAAAGTTACATTTTAGGTGCTTGCACATAGAAAAGGCCTCTAAAAGCAAAAATAGTCCTGGGCCCCAAGAAGTCTTTATCCGTCACTGATTCGTTCATAAAGTTTTAAAAAGATGCGCGTCCGATAAAGAATACAGCCGATTGTCATTTACTATTTAAGAGCCATTATCTGAGAAAGATAAATAAGCAAAGTCTGGAAGTGATGTCTTCAAAATCTCTTCATTTTCAAATATTTCATAGAAAACAATGAAACTAGTCTGTCGTTAAGTTTTCTTTTTGAAAACTCCCATTAATTGCAGAGATATCGGGTCCCGAAATTTGGTCCATTTTGTAAAAAAATTTGTGCATGAAATGCAATTACTATTTTAAAAGGTTAGCAACATGAATTTGAGAGACACATTTCTTTTTTTTTCTTTCTACTACTCTGGGTACATTTCTCCACTAAAAAGAAAAATTCAAAATGGTTACACTTTTTATTGTCTACAAATCACGATTTAAAACCGCTAATTTTAAAATTTTACCCATACTTTGAGCATTTATAGCTCCTAAAGCCATTACTTGCATATAATTTTCTTAGTTGTTTTTGAAAAACAACCCCAGGGTGTGTAGGGTGTGCCGATTTTCACTTTTTTTTTTTTAATTTTAGAAACGGCTCACTTTTGGTGAAGAATTTTACGGGGATTCGGAATCTAAACAAAAAAATAAAAAAATTATTTTTTGCTAGGCGGGTTTTAAACGGAAAAATGACTAAAATATGATTAATTAAAGGGGAGAAAGTATAATTTAAAAATATACATAACTTTTTAATAATTTTGAAAAATTTAATGATTTTTATGTTAAATTTGAAGAAAATTATATATTTGGTTCAAAAAGTAATAAAAATAAACTCATAAATTGAGTTTTTGTGAAGGGTGTTTTTACAAAAATTAGTCAATTTTTGGTATATTTTAGTCAGCGAATGTGACGGTAGAGTGCGTCTTTTTTTCCTGTTTTTATCAAATTTTAAAAATAAGTCGAATTCATTATTGTGAAGAATTTTTTAGGAAATCCGAATAAACAAAAAAAAAAAAAAGTTTAAAAAAATGTCATACTTTTGAACGGAAAAATGACTAAATTATGACTAATTAAAGAGAAACAATTATAAATAAAAAATAAATAAATTTTGTAATAATTTTGATGAACTCAATATGAACTACGTTGAAATTTATAAAAATTTCATATTTGATTAAAAAGTCATTAAAGTAATAACATAAAGTGGGTTTTTGTCAACATTATATTTAGAAAAATTAGGCGATTTTTTCATATTATAATTTCATATATAATTATTTAACTAATATAATTAAATAATATTTCATATATAATTATTTAACTGGATATATTTTTACTGCATTGTTAAACGGTTCTCAGTGACAGGATTTTACGAGGTAAATTAGGTCTTTTATAGGCTGTAAAATGTTGCTAATAACTGTTAACATTTTATCTTATTCTAAGATTTAAGTAAGAGTAAAATGATGAACCAAAATTTATACTTTTTTCAAATAGCATAACTTTTTAACAGCCGCTGTTGAACAGTGGTTAGAGCGCATGCCCCAGATGTCAGAGATCCAGGGGTTTAATACGACCTCTGAGCATTGAGAGGAAGCATGAATATTAAGTTAAATGTTTTTCCAAGGTTGCCGTGAAAATACCGTTAGGAATTCTAGGAGCTTATCAGAGGCAAATTTTAATAGAGCCGCTCTAAAGATTGGTGTGTGCATTACCAACTGTAAAGTTTTTGTCAAAGTTAAATGCAAAGTAACAAAAAAACAACTTTTTTTATGAAAATTGATTAAAAACATTGGATTGATATCAGGTATTATTATCTAGCTTATTTTTCTTTGTGGAAACCAGAGGCAGATTTTTTAGGTCCTAAAAATATGAACTGACAAGTTCAAATTTTTAATTTGAATAGATTTCCTATTTAAAGATTTCTTAAGATAATCATGTTTTTGAAATTTATCGTATTAGATACCTCACTATGACATCAGATTGCGAAAAACAGGTGCAGGTGGGGTTTTGGTTTTAGGTTTCAATAAATAAAAAGTGATATATAATGATGTGATATATAGTGATGAGGGATGGTAGTAGAGACTTTTAGATTAAAAATAGTGATTCTGCACTAATTACTTTTCACCTGACTAATTTTTTAATTTTAAGTTCTCTATTGATTAGACTATTTTTAAAAGTCCTTAAATAACCTAAAAAGCATTCCGAATTTGACTTTTCTCTTAGATTTCTCCTCAATTTCTCTTTTATCTTACTCGAAAATTTTATTAAAGTGAATGATATACTAATTCAAAATAATCTACATGCAAATAATTATTTGATGTTTTGAAATCTTGGAACAAGATTTCAAAACATCAAATAAATGACTAATGAAATGATTTTTTTTTTCTTTAGATAGTGCAACATAGATTGTCTGATCTGCAGCCTAAAATTATTTATATCTCTTATTTTAAATAATTTGTTAAAAAAATGAGTTTTTTTTCATTCAAAATTTCCGACTTGGAAAAAAGAGTACAACATTTGGAGGTCTCTAATTTGCCATTAAATTTCTCGGAATTAATCGGTGAAGGCAGTGCTGCCAAAGTTTACAAATCATCGATTAAAGGAGAGCCATTAGCGCTAAAAGTGTTCAATACCCAGTTTGGAAAAAAACGAATTTTAACAGTATGCAATGAACTAAGGCAACTGGAACATATAAATATTGTTAACTTCTTGGGATATAGTCTTAGACCGACAGCTCTATGTTTTGAATTATGCAGTGTGAAAGTCCACGACACCGTTGCTTATTCCTTAAAAGAGCTTGTTACTATTTATAACGATAACGATTACTTCAATTTAGAAGAAAGAACTTCGTATATAATTCAAGCGTTTAAGGGTATAATTTATCTCCATGAAAAAAACATCATTCATAGAGATATTAAACCAAGTAATATGTTAGTTAGTGGGTCTATGGAAAATCTGATAATAAAAATATCAGATTTTGGTGATATGACCACTATAAAAAATACAATCACTTGCACTAATAACAACTCTTTAAAAGGATTAACACTTTGCTATGTGGCACCAGAACTTTTAGATCAAAATCCAAAACTTTCAGTGTATACTGACATTTACGCATTATCTATTTCAAGTTTTGAAATTCTTTCCAACTTATGTTCACCATGGGAAAATAATCTTCCAATTATCAACGATGTTTTTCTTCTCCAGGCACTCAAAAACAATATAAGACCTGATGCTGATTTACTCAACGTTTTGTACAAAGAAAATATCCAAGAAATACAAATAATAATAAACGCAATACAGCTGGGCTGGAAATCAATGCCAGAGGAACGAATATCCATGAAAAATGTAAATGCTTATTTTTAATTTGTTACTGTTAAATATTTTTATCTGTTAAGAGTCCCATATACTTTCTATAAACATCATTTCCTACCAGAGTTGTGCAAATATCTAAAAAAATAAAACAACTGTAAATAAGAATAAGACATTTTTTATAGAATATCAATAAAATTAATATTCTATAAAAAAGTATTAAAAAAATGAACTCTAGGGACGTAATTAGGGTTTTTGTATTTTGATTTCACAAGTACTTGATTACTTGATATTAGTGATGTAATTTTCAGGAAATTTTGCTCAAAATTTCCGAAATTATCAAAAAAAAAAAAAAAAAAAAAAAAAAAAAAAAAAAAAAAAAAAAAAAAAAAAAAAAAAAAAAAAAAAAAAATTGATTTTACTTGGTACCACTACTTTACTCTGAGGTAATAAACAAAATTGCAAAAAATCATATGCGCCATACGCATGATTTTTTTATCTAATACTGTTTATTAAAGAGGCAGCGGCTTCATACAAATTAGAACTGGGGATTGGGGAGGGATTGTAACTTTTACTCAAAACTGGGGGAGTGTTTATATAGGTAAAAGGAACGGCTGTATTTAGTAAGTGATAGCTTTATTATAGGGTAAAGACAGAGTTTAATGAAATGGTTTGATGAATTTTCTGATGACACTTTATTATTACACATTAATATTAACAAGTTTAACACGTCGCCTTTCATATCTTGGAAATACGCGCTTTCAAAGCGCTTCTTGGGGGAACTGGGGGAAGGGGGTTGCTTCATGAGGCTTGGTGATGATAGACGCTCCTGTACGTCATCATTTTTATATTTAGATAATTTTATTATATTTTATCCCAAAATACATAAGAATAAAAAATCACAAGAAAAGTTTTAAGAATATTTGATCAAAATTTCCAAAAATATTCACACACAAAAAAAAAAAATTCAACTCTTTGAATTTTTTGAATTATTTGAAAATTTCCAAAATTTACGGAAATTTTCCAGAAAATTTCCTGACTTGAAAATTCCTAGGAAATTTTTATAACTACTTGATATATGTGAATCCACAAAAATTTGGAATTAAAAATTGGAAATCTAAAGTTCCTAGCAATAATATATTTATATAACTAATATATGGTATCTGCAATACAAAAATTTATTTTTAATATTTTAGCTATTAAAAGAGTTTCAATCAACAAATGGAAGAAAAAAATTAGTTAGTGTAGCTTTTGCTAAATTCCTTAATTAATAATAAATAAAACAATTTAAAAAATATATATATTGAATTAAAATTTTTCAGTTTGATCCTGATGAAGATATCGAAGATGACGTATCTTATGAAAAAGTAACTGAAGATTTTTTAGAGAAAAATGAGGCAGATGATAGTCTTTCATATCAAAATGAGAATAATAATAACAAAGAGGTTCCTCCATCTCCACCTACAATAATACTTGAACCAAAAGAAACCTTTCAAGGTGTTTATTTTAATTATAAAAATATTTTCAATTATAAAACTAGATTTAATAACATTAATAAGTTTTGTTTAGATTTTAATTTTCAACAAACAGATGAATTAAGTAAAGCTTTGTTAGATATAGAAGACAGCGTAAAGATATCTTTAACAGTAACAAATTCCACAGATAAACGAGAACATGACAGAGTAAAAAATATTATTATTAATTATCATTATTACTATTATGTTAAAATCTTAATTACAACAAAAAGTCTTTCACAAATATACTTTTTAATTTTAAAAACTATCATTAGGGATGCCATTTGGGGAGGTGTTTGTTTAAGGAAGGACCCCTCAATTCAATGAAATCACAATATATATATATATATATATATATATATATATATATATATATATATATATATATATATATATATATATATATATATATATATATATATATATATATATATATATATATATATATATATATATATATATATATATCAACCCTCGGATTTAGGGTCGGCATTCGGCAATGCCGACCTAAACGTGTTTGCGATCGGCAAACAAAATTCGGTTTTGCCGACCTCGTTTCGATGTTTGGTAAGATTTTTGTATTTGCCGACCTGATGCCGACCTCTAAAAGATTGAGGTCGGCAAATTATTGCCGACCTCTATTTTTCTTATTCCGAGGGTTGTATATATATTTTACTTTGGAGGAAAAATACAACATAGAAAACCCCTGATTTTTTTGAATTAGTCATCCTTGATGTTGATGAAGACAAATTGAAATTTTCGTACAACATATAATACAATAAAATATTTGTACCTTTGTTTCCTTAATAGACTCAATGAGACCATGAAATAAATCACCTAAAACGGTTGTACAATATAAATTTGTTATAGTTCTCTTCAAAATAAAAATTTGAAACTTGAAAATTGATTTGAATTTGAAATCAATTAAGTTTGTGAATATTTCGTAAAGTTAATCTTATTTAATTATTCTTACTAACTAATTGTATAAAATTCCCAAAATCTTGGCTCTTCAAGCAACTTAAAACATTGAATTTCAATACTGAGTTTCAATAGCTTGTAGCCTTGTTGGAAGTACAGATGCTAAAAAAAATAAAAAATCCTTTTAAAAAACAAAATTGATTAAAAACATAATATAATATATAGACAACAATTTAAATAATTTATTTCAGAGAACCGTTAAGAGCACTTTTTTAAAAAGTTTTTAAAATTTATTTTGCTTAAAAAAAAAAAATTAACCAAATTGTTTTTTGGAAACAGTTTAATTTTTTCATAAAGAACTTTTAACAGGTTTCTGAAATTATAAATTACGATAAGAATAATAGTTTTAAAAAACACTATTACAGAAAAGACGTATTTCTCCAATTGAAACAGCAAAACACTATATAGAAATGCAAAAAGACCCAGACACTTTATACAAAAAAGAAGTAGATAAAACAAAAGGTAAATAAATTATTTTTTTATTATTATTGTGACTCAATTGATCATAAACTTTTTTGACGATTTTCCAATTTTTTTTCTGGGAGATTTAAACCAATTTTTACTATGAATATATGATTTTATACATATCATTTGCTTAGTTCGAACCATTATTAGGAATTATTATTTTGATTGTGTCTTTAAATATATTTAGCATAAATTAACATTGAAAATAGGTTTAACAACAACGAGATATTCGCCATAAAAACAAGAAAGAAATATAAATATATAATAATGATAGTGCACTTATAGCTGGGATTGTTGTTTTCTAATAATGGTGTCCCATTAAAACTTACAATCATTTTCTGTAAAATATCTTATGATTTGGAACGAACTGCTTAAGCTTACTTTATGTCATTTTAAAATACAATTATATTAAAAACATTCAAAAAAAAGTATAACAATGTAACAATTAATTTTAAAAACCAATTAAATCAACATTACCTATATAGGTTTTGGCGTCTTTTCTTTTGAAAAAATTCAAAAAGGTCAATTCATTGCCCAATACAGAGGAGACTTAGTGCCAAAAAAAGAAATGAACAACAAAATACAATATTATGAAAAAACTAATGCTGGTAGTTATGTTTATGACTTTCTACACAATAATATTGAGTACAGGTAACTTTAATTTTTACCAAACTAACTTTACTGTTTTACTAAAAAAAATTGATGTTTAATGTTTTATTGATTTTTTTAGTATTGATGCCACATTTCATTTTAATTATATTGGCCGTTATTTCAATGATTCAAAATATTATCCAAATGCTATAATGAAAAAAGTTGTATTGAATAACACTCCATCTTTATGCTTGTTTGCACTAAAGGATATAGAGCCAAATGAAGAAATACTATACTTCTACGGTGTTGACAATTTAATTTGGCATACTGAAGTAAATTTTTTTACATCAAATTTTAAAAACATATTAAATTATTTATTAACTTATACTTAAATCCTTACAGGAATTAAAAAGGAAAAATCAAAAAAGAAACAAATCAAAGGTAAATCACTGATATTTATAATTAAAAAATATATTTATATATATGTAAATATAAACTGTCTGTTAAAAAAGAAAGTGTAACACTATCAATGCAAATTTTGTGCTAGAAATGTAATACTTCTGGTTAATTTTGTGATACTGATTCGGAAAACCATGTTGATTTTAATTAGATGTCCAGGGTTTATTTTTCTATGCAATGCTATGCATGAATTAAACTAAACTTATATTTTTAACTGTCAATGACAAACAAACCAGTGGTTTAGCAGTAGTGTACCTTCATGGTCGTTCAGTGGCACAAGACAACTTTTTTGAATCCCAAGTTTGTAAATATGTAAAGAATCTAAAGTTATTAAACATGATCTTCTTAATAGAGGGTTCCCACAGTCCTGGAAAGTCCTTGAAAGTCCTGGAATTTGACTAGTGCCCTGGAAAGCCTTAGAAATTTTCATTTTTTTATCATAAAATCCTGAAAAAGTCTTGGAATTTATAAAATATATTCTTAAAAAAAAAATTTGTCTTATTTTTAAGTAACATTGGTTTTATGGTAAAAATTTTATACTAGGAGACTTTGAATGAGTTTTATTTTTGCCTAATTTCGAATAAAAATTATTTAATTTTAATTTTTTTCAACTAAAATTGCTGAACTTAAGTTAAATTGTATTTGTTGTTTAAATCCTGGAACGTCCTTGAATTTTTTGTCAAACATCCTGGAAAAATGGGAAAATTGTCCTGGAAAGTCCTGGAATTTTGATTTTTTTTTTCTTTGGGAACCCTGTAATATCAATGAAACATCCTATAAAAATCCTTTTCATAGGGGAACAGTAGATGCAAGTAGGATTCACACACATTTTTTTCATAAAACAATTCATTGATATTATTGAGTCCCAAATTTACATTATCATGTTATCTTTAACAATAAATAAAAAAATGCTTATTTATATATTATATTAAGGCTTGTTCTCCTACAATAAAAAACATTGCATCGTATGAAGCTGCAGAAGGTATTCTTTTTTTTTTTTTAAAAAAAAGAAAGCTTTATAGAAAAAAAGATTCCAAAATCATACATTTTCTATACCATGGGAAAATATTGTGTTCTGAAATTGTTTTATAAATTTAGACATTGATTTTGGTGTGGAATGCACAATATCTAACTCGCCATTTCACAATTCAAGTTTAGAGGTTTGCATAAACTATGATTGAAATAAGAAAATAGTGTACTATTTTTTTTTTACAGATTTAGAATTTTAAAATGCATATATATATATATATATATATATATATATATATATATATATATATATATATATATATATATATATATATATATATATATATATATATATATATATATATATATATATATATATATATACACACACACACGTTGTAAAACTTCAACTCTTTCGTAATGGCATTTATATGAAGAACTATCCAAATCACACAAGAGCGGAAAAATATTCTTGGCTTTTATTACAAAGTTTACTCATGTCTCTTCTTCGTGAATAAAAATATCATCTGATATGTAAATTTTGATATACATTGAATTAAAAGTTAGAGAACGATAAACAGTTTAATAGATAAATAGTTTATGAAAATACATTGTTCTAAATTAACTGTCTTACAACAGCCAGCAATAAAAAAAATCCTAATCGGACTGTTAGGTCGCAAAAAGCTCTTGTAAAAAGCTGTTTAGAGGAGTCATGTTCACTTTAGGAGAGAAGCTCTCCATTTATGCACTCATGCATTCCTGCCAAGGCCTGTTAATATGTATACATTTTTGCAATAAATAACTATAAAAATGTTATAAACTTATATTTTAAACTTAACTAATAATAAATTAAACAAATAAACTAATTTTTTTTTGTTTTAATAAAATATTATTTATAAATAAACATAAACATTTAGGTTCGAGTTTGTTCTTCTATAACAAAGGAAACTGAATTAGATGTCAAAGAACTTCTAGGTATTGTTTAAAAATAAATAAAATCGAATGCTTGCAATGATTTGATATCATTAAAAGTACCTTTTTAAAAAGATT
Source organism: Hydra vulgaris (assembly GCF_022113875.1). NCBI lineage: Eukaryota > Metazoa > Cnidaria > Hydrozoa > Anthoathecata > Hydridae > Hydra > Hydra vulgaris. The sequence goes on along the minus strand of NC_061159.1, from coordinate 13,329,647 downwards.
TTGCTGAAACTAGTTTTATAGTTTAATTTGATAATTTCACCAAGCTTTTCAAAACTAATTGTTATTTTGTTCAGAAAAAATATATATTCATTACTTCTATGGAGTAAATTTATTTTGAAAAGAATTTTAATTTTTATTTTATATTGGTCATTTTATATGTTTGACTTTGCAGAAAACAGTGAAAATCTTCTTTCTTCTATGTATATTAAACCTATTAGTATGACTTTTATAGATTCAGATTATGAAGGAAAAAAAATTACCATAGCCAATTCACCAAGTCCTGAGGTATGTTTTAACTTAATAAATTGGAAAATATTAAAATGCAGAGTTAAATATAATAAAGAAAGGAATTCTAACAAATTTAAAATTTTAAAATCACTCACCTTATTAAAACAGTAAGTAAAAATTGTAATAGATATTTTGAAGTTGTTGTGACGTACCGTAAGCATTTTAAAAAGAAAATAATCAAGCATGCGATTGGAAAACCCTATTTTAAAAACAGCATAAGCTAAAAAGAAAACAAGAATAAAGCAGCAAAAATTCAAATGCAAGTCCATAGAATGTTAACTCAAGATTTAAAAATTGTTTTTTAAGTACTCAGATGGCACCATTGATCACCATTGAAAAAGACTTTATCATATGTTTCATATTGTGTTATACATATCTTTTCATCATAGTTAATACATATTTATATTTTATATTAAGGCTTATTCTCCTACAATAAAAAACATTGCATCAGATAGTAAAGCTGTAGAAGGTATACTTTTTTTAAAAAAAAAATTTTAAAGAAAACATGATAACAAGATCACCCATTTACTATATAATAGAAAAATATTGTATTTCAAATTTTTTTTATAGATTTAAACATTGATTTTGGTGTGGAAAATGCAATATCTAACTCGCCATTTGACAATTCAAGTTTAGAGGTTTGTGTTTAATATGATTGAAATATAAAAATAGTGTAATATTTTGAAATTTTTTTCAAAACTAAGATGGTTTTTAAGTCTATAAGTTATTATTAGGCGCAATCTACAGACTTGATAAGTTATTCAAGTGCGATTAATTAATAAGAGTATTTGTTCACGACATAATTGAAATCTATTGAAATAAAATCTACAGATTTTTTTTTTACTTCCTACTTATAAAATAAAATTGTTCACTTATTTTATTTTATAGTTTTTACATTAAAAAAACAACAATCTAACAAAGATAACTTAACTCATCTTAAAAAACTGAAAATAAGTCTTTTTTAAAAAGACATTAAATTATTACCTTTTTATATTATTATACAGCCAGGTTTTTATTGTAGATATTAAAACGTTGTAATAATTTATATTTTATAATTACAAGTCAAGTCAGGTTATTTTTACATCAAGTCAAATTATTCTGCTACTGGTAAAATGTAATCCAGTACAACCTGCTTCATGTTAGCATCAGGAAAGTGAAAAACATTTCTTTAACTCTTTTATAATGGTATTTATATGTCATTAATGAAGAACCATCCAAACCACAAAAATCAGGAAAAATTGATGTGAAACTTACAAATAAAAGTAATAATAATAATTTTAATATTTAATTATTTTTTAAATTGATTATATATATATTCTATTAAAATTTTTCAAAACACATTGGCTTTGAAAACTCCTTTTAAATTTAAGTTAAAATATTAATTGCTCAACAGTTGAAACCAATGACTTAAAAGTGAAACATGGCGAAAAAATGTTTTACATAACTTAAAGTTTTAAATAGTGTGTTAATTAAAGTCATCGTTGTTTATAAAATTAATAATAGAAAAATACGATTTACTGATAGTAGGTAAAAAAAAAAAAAAAAAAAAAAAAAAAAAATTAAATGAATAAACTTGTATGTTAATTAAACATAGAATAGATAGCTAGAATAAATTATCAAGTCTGAAGATTGCGTCTGTCAGAACTCAAATTTGTTTGATCGTTGGCTTTTTGTGTGGAAAAAACAACTCTTTCCCCTGCCTCTTTCTTTTTAAAGATAGATTACAATAGAAAGTTTTATGGTGATAATGAGTTATATAAAGACTTAAAAATAATGAAATGAGCTTTAATTTAAAGTTAAAAAAAGTTATATTATAAAAAATTTCAACATCATTAAAAATTTATAGCATAACATAGTGTAAACTAATTGGTGTTAGGGATTATTTATAAAGTACATAAGGTACTAATGATCTTTTAATTTTAAGTAAAAGTTAAATTTTGCATGTCATATTTCATAAATGAGCATTACATTTGCATAATAAAAAGAACTGCATTGAAGTTGCAAAGAACTGCAAAGAATTGAACTGCAAAACTAAACAATTCATGACATTATAAATACTTTATTAAAATACAAAGAACTAAACAATTCATAAACAAGTTATTATGAATAATTATTGAAATAATAATTATTTAATACATTTACAATTATTTAATATATATTAAAAAAAAAAATTTATTTAAAATAAATATAAAATAAGTCTTACACTTATTCAATAATTTTCAAAACAAAAATATCTTTAACATGTTGCTAACATTTAAAAAAAAGTTAAGCAAAAAAAAATCACAATAAGTAATTTAAGTATTTAAAAAAATTGCTTCAAACAATAAAAATTAAATACCAGTCCTAGTGAGCGCTTAAAAGACATGGTTAATTACACAAAAAATAATATACAAAATTTAAGAAAACTCAAAGAAAGAAAAGTAATTTCTTTCAATAACGTTGTTAAAAAAGTGTAAACATCTGTTATAAGTTTCAACTCCATGATTACATAGCATTTAAATAATCAGGTGTTTTAAATTTACAAATAAATAGTTCTAAAGTGAAATATTTCATTTTTAAAAATTATTCAATTTAGCAAGCAATATTTATTTAATACTTAAAAAAACCCATCGCCATTTCTTTAATTAGAAAATTTCAAGATTTAAACTTCTTTCAGACAATTGCAATTGGTGACTGCTTAAATCAACCTCTGTTAAAAATATATTAATATATCACACTATATTCATTTAAATAAAATAAATAAACTTAGGCTTATGTTTATCTAGGTACATGCTTGTTCTTCTATAGAAAAAGACACAGATTTGGACGAAGAGGAAACAAATTCAAAAGGTATTGCTTGAATATAATTAAAAAAACCTAACCATTTAGATTAAAATAACGAATAACAATTTTTTATATAGAATAGATATCTGAACTTTTTAAAATTTTGAAATCCTTATATAATTAGGCTTTTTTGGATAAAAATTTTTTTATTTTTTCTTAGTGCAAAAAATTGTATAATTTTAAAATAAATTTATAATTAATAAATTTAAAAATAAGTATAATTTGACACCATGTCGATCATACCCTGATAGTATTTTTAAAAAGTTTTTAATTTAGATTTTGATAAGAAGGAATTTCACCCAGAGAAATTAGTTCATTTGTCAAAAATGAGTAACACCAAGGTTTTATTATATTATAAATTTTATAATGATTTATAAATAAAAATTTTAATTTGAAAGTTGAAAGATAATGTGACATGTGTTGTGTTCATATATAACGTAAAAACAAAAATTTTGAACCATATATTTTTGTTTAATCTTAAATAATAAAACTTATTTGTTATTAATTGACAGTTTACCAAAATCATTCGAACCTTATTTCAAAGCTAACTACCAAGTTGTACTCCAAATAAAATTAATAATGAGAAACCAAAAGAAATTAATATAATTAAAGCAACTTAAACACTAATGATAATGAAAAACTAGTGTTAATATAATTAAAACAACTTAATATAATTAAAGCAACTTAAACACTAATGATAATGAAAAACTAGTGTTAATATAATTAAAGCAACTTAATATAATTAAAGCAACTTAAACACTAAATGGTAATGAAAAACTAGTGAGCCAGTGTTGTTGGGACCAAGAAAAAACTTTCAAAAAGTTTCAGAGCTTTAACTAGTTTGTGAAGTAATGAAATATTCCGCTACAAAAAAGTGGGTAATGGGTCTCTTTATCCATATATGGAAATCAATGTAAATGCAAATCAAAATCCTTATGTTTTCTAAAAGATCAATAAATCAAGGTCATATAGGTTTTTTGAGCATTAAAATTAGGTATATAAAAAATTGCCTGAATTTATTTAAATTGATAAATAAAGGCACTTAAAAATAATTTTTTACATTTCTGGTCATTTCATTGGATTTATCACTCCTAAAAATACCCAGTTAAAAATCTTTAAGTAAAAAGATCAAATATTATTAATGTCTCTGAATTAATGTTGTAATTATGAGAGGACAAGAAGGGCCCAGTCAATATCTACTAAAAATAAAATGATCATATTTCCTGATCTTCTTTTAGCTAGAGGCTAGAACTATCAAGGAATTCTTATTTTACTGAGTAGTCTTTTGACACAGAATTACTCCACAACTGTCTATATAAAATTTAAATAAAAAGTCAAAAAAAATAAATAAATTTCTATTTATCTAATTATTTTATTTATTGCAAATTGCTTTAGGTCAAGTCAATGAAAAAAAAACCAGGCAGAATTTGTATATTTTGCAACAAAATTCAATCGAGATTAACAAGACATATAACTTTAAAACATAAAGATATAGAAACTGTTAAATCAGCTTTGAATCTTCCAGACAGAGAAAAACTAAAAATGTTTGATAAATTTAAAAAAGAAGGAATAAAAAAATATAACATTGATCAAACAAAAGAACTAAATCCTAACTTTCAAAGGTAATAATTTTTTATTTCATAGAAAATTGAAAAAAATTCTTTTCTCAATTGAAAACATTCTTATATATTTTTAAGTTTGTTTTGTTTTTTATCAATACTCTTATGAAATCTTTCATTGAAATATATATATATATATATATATATGAAATCTTTCATCATAACTTATAATAAATCTGTTTAGGCGGTTCTCAATGACAAGATCTTATGATCTTCTGCGAGTATCTGCTTTCTTATTGAAACAAAATTTGTAACTCTTACATTATTTGAATAAAAAAAAAATATTGTTTTTTTTTTAAAATTTTTTGCATTTTTGCATCTCCTTTATTTTTAGTTACTAAATAGACAAAATTTTAACATGTTATAATATCTTTTGCTAATTAATCAATTTAGAGAGAGAAAGGCAAAAAAGACTTGTAAAGACACAGCAGAAAATCTTGAGATGTGTGGACATTGCAATGGCTTTTTTTCGAAACGCTTTTTAAGTAGACATAGCAAAAATTGTGACCTAAATAATTTAAAATCAACCATTCATATTCCACTTAGCTTGATAAAAGACAATTTTCTTTCATCATTTCCAAACGAATTTGTTACAAATGTTCTTGGAAATATGAGAAATGATGATGTTGGTAAAATTTGCAAACAGGATGATATCATTTTAACTGTTGGTCTTCGTTTGTATGACAAAATGAAAAGAAAATGCGATAAAGCTTCAGAAGTTCTTAAATCTGTCCGAAACGACATGAGAAGACTTGGAAATCTTTATTCGATTTTCAGAAGGAATGAAAAAGTCCATAAAAAATATAGTAACTCTATGGACATGTTTAATCGAATTAATTTTGATATTTTAAGAAATGCGATTGATGAATATACTATATCAGAAAACTGTTTAAAATCAGGATTGAAAATTGTTCTCTCCTCATTAATAAAAAAAGCAGCAAAGATTATAAAGGGAACAATACTTACACAAAATGATAAAAATCTAACCTATGAGGAAAATAATAAATTAGTTTTAGAAAAAGTGCAAGATATTGATTTGTTTGTATCTGTTTTTGAAACTTGGAAAGGGTATATATTTGGTGATGCTGAGTATGACATAAACAAAAAGCGTCACCAAAAACTTAGGAGACCAACAAATTTGCCAGAAGAAAAAGATGTCCAAGTTCTTCAAAATTATATTCTTCAGCGAATAGAAAGTATAATGAATGACAGGTTTATTTTTTGGGACAGCCATACATTTATCGAACTTCGCGACATGGTTTGCACTCGTCTTACTTTGCTAAATGCCAGACGTGGTGGGGAACCAGCTAGGTATATATATATATATATATATATATATATATATATATATATATATATATATATATATATATATATATATATAAATAAGTATATATAAATATATATATATATATATATATATATATATATATATATATATATATATATATATATATATATATATATATATATATATTAATTATATAGATTATTGTTATTTAAAAAGATTATTATTAGGTTTGCCTTTAACGTATTACTATTATAAGTCTTGAATCAGGCTTGGCAAAGAATGCCTGAGAAAACAAGCCTTTTCATAACCATGCAAATAATATTTTGTTTTAAATATTTAACCAGGGTCTTTAAAATTTTAAAAATGCGCTAAAATAAAAAAAGGTTTCTTTTCAACAACTTTGACACCTTTATTTTTACTAACATTTTTATATTAGCAAAACGTTTTAATGATTTTAACTAATGATTTCAATTAAAGTAAATCTCATTTAAGAAAAATAAATTAAATTTTATAAGCGACAACTTTAAATAACGATTGTCTCTTTAATAAACTTTATTAAGTATCATTAAAATTAATACACTTGAAGAGAAGAAAGATTTTGTTGAGAAGAAAAAAGAGAAAAACTTTTTTGAAAGCCGTTTGAATTAAATAACTTTGATCTTTAATAATGTTTTTATATTATTAAAAAACATTCAAATAAAGTAACAAATCACTGCTAATAATTTTTTTATATTTATATAAGTAAGTATTTTATATTATATATGTCTTTAAATAAGAAAATAATATCAATTTTTTTAAAAAAATGATTTAATTATTTTTTCTTTTGTTTACATTACTGCAAAGAATTGTTAAGAATCTTTTTTTTATTTTTTAAATGTGCATAATATTTATTAAACAATTGATGTAAGTTGTTACTTTATTTAAAAGAGTTTTACATAATATTATACTATAAAAACATTAGTAAATAAAAACAATTCTTAGTTATTTATTCCAAACATAACTTAAATAATCTTATCTTTTATAGTTTACAATTTATTTTAGTAAATTTTAATTTTATTTTTTTGATTTTAGTTTTAGTTAAGTTTTTTTTATTTACTTTTTGTTATTTTTTTTTTTACAAAGATTTATTTGCTTTTTTTTGGATAAGTATTTTTTCAAGTTTCTTTATAATAAAGTTTAAAATTTTTAATTTCAATTCTAATTTTTGATTTAAACTTTTTCGGCGCATTTCTAAAATGTATACAAATTTTAAAACATCTGTATACAATTTTTAAATGTATATAAATTTTAAAACAATATATAACAACAGCCATGGTCAAGTTTTCAAAATTAAATAATATTTGTGTGGTTATATTATGGCACACCTGTGTGTGCAAGATGTGGGATTTATATAACCTGTGGTTATATAAATCGCACACCTTCCTGGCCAAGTCTATTGAATAAATTTTTTATTATGACTAAAATAAAAATAATTTCAGGGATTAAACATAATTTTGACTTGAAGAAATTTTTAAAGTATTTAAAATCTATTTTAAACTTATGTCACAGAAAACCTTTGTAGGCTTCTTTAAAAAAAAATTTATAAATTTTCACAAATAAGATCACAGATAAAATCATTTTGTATTTTGCAAAAAAATATTTTTTTTGAAAAAGTTTTGAACAATTTTTATTTTGCTTCTTCCCTAACTTTTTTAGGTTGAAATTATATTCAGAAGATAAACTTATTAACATAATGTTTAAGCCACTACTGTGCATATTTAAACTGATTTTAAATTGTATCAAGAAATCCCTAGTGATACTCATGAACTTCTTTACAAATAATAATTAAACAAAATTTCAAACACTATTCAATTCACATTTATATGGTTTTTTAATGAATTTAATATATAAGAATTCCCTGACATTTTTATAAAATTTGATAAGTACTCTAACTTTTTAGTTATATATAATGACAAAATTTAGAATTATATTTAGCACCCTTATATTTCTAGCAGAGTGTTAGCTAGCCCAATGGCACTGCATATAACGCCAAATTCCCAATGGGTTTAAAATTCCAAAAATTTAGTGATAAAAAAACCATATTGGTCAGAAACTGTCAAGGTTACTGACCACTATGAATAAATATTAATTTTCTTTTATAAGACTTTTATAAGACTTTTATAATACTTTTTTGGTACTTTAAAAATGGGTTAACTTCTAAAATTCTATTCAAAAAACATCGGCTTTAATTGACATTTGATTAAGATCATCCACTATAACACTTGATTACCAGGAATATAAAAATTCTTTCTTATTAAAATCTTTCAAGTAGTTTTATAGAGTATTTAAATAATGTTATACTTATAGTACATTAAAAAAAAATTTTTTTTACGTGTTATATATAAATGTTTAAAGTGAAATTGCAATCTTTTTTCAAAAATAAATAACTTCAGAATAAAAATTCCTTTTTTTTTTTTTTTGGGCAAACCAACTTAAAAAAGTTATTAAAAATAACTTTCATTTAATAAATATTTTTACATTATTTTAAAATATCAAAACATTTTTTGAGAGGAATCAGAAATAGTTTACTGAAACTGAAACAATATTACTAGGTTGCTGTTAAATGACTGGAAGGATGCCGAAGATGGTGCATGGATTAAACCACAACATATCAAAGAGCTAAATCAACTTGATAAAAAATTAGCCAACTCAATACAAGTTGCATATATGACTGGAAAGGTTGATAATTTGTATATTTAAGTTATATTATAAGTTCAGTTTAATAAGTTATGAGATATTAAATAAATAAAAAACATTTTAATAATATAAATATATTTATAAAATTTTTAATTTAATAAATTTAGAAACAAAACCCCTTAACAAAGGATCTAAAACAAATAATATAAAAATTATGTTTTTATGTTTTTCTATTAGTACTATTGCCAATAGTAGTTATAACTTCAAAGAATGTTAATATAATGTAAACAGTGACAGTGAAATTTTAAAACTTAAGTTAATAAAACCTAAAATCATGCAATACCGTTAAAACTAAGTTAACTAAATTAAAAAGTTCTTTTTTGTGTAATTTTTATTGAACTTTATTTTAATTTTTTTCTTGCCTTTTATTTATCTTATTCTTTAGGGAAACAACCATTTAGTACCAGTATTAATTCCATTAGATTCATTTGCAGTCCTTAGAAAATTAGCAGATTTAAAGATTAGGAAAGAAGCTGGTATTTTGGAAAATAATCCATATCTTTTCCCCAGCACAAAAAATAGTACCAATCATGTTTCAGGTTGGCATGCACTGCATGCCATATGCATGAAAATAAAAAATAACTTAATAAAACCAAATAAACTTACTGCAACATCTAATCGTCGCAGAGTAAGCACTCTATTTGCAATGTTGAATTTACCACCACAAGAAAGAGAGCTTTTTTACCAACATATGGGACATAGCCAAGCCATTAACCAAAATGTGTATCAAGCTCCACCAGCATTACTAGAAATACTAAAAGTTGGTAGACATTTAATCGATCTTGAAAATGGTAAGAACATTTTTCTTTTGGATACTGTTCTAAAAAAATAAAATTCTTAAAACAATGTTGCTATAACTCTTATTTTAGTAGATTTCAAAGAATCTTTATTTTTCATTTTTATTTTAAAGGGATACAAAAGAATGCTATCAATACTGTACCTCAGACATCTACCAGTGGTTTATATTTAATTTTTTTTAATTTTTAGTTTTTATACCTTACTTGTGTACTTGTTTTATCGAATAAAAAATATAAGATTTAAAAATAGACTGGATGGAACACATTGAAGATTCAAGTGATGGCAAAAATTATGACAATGATTGGGTGATTGATACAGTAAGCAGTAAGTATGAGACCAATTACATGTAGTTCATCCTGAATTTGAGAAACATAGTGAGCACCCACTTTCACATAGTGAAATTATAAATATTTTGCTATCTAGACCGTTTTTGATAGCATCGACTGTATTTAGGCGCCGCCCAAATTAAAATTTTAGGACTTTTTTTATTTTATGTTTTTTTACAGCAAAAATTGCTTCTTGTCATAAAAAAATATAACAAAAACTAAAATATCTTGTATACTAATGTGATCATATGTGCTCACCATTAAATCAATAAAGCTTATTTAAATGCTTAGTCAACAAAAAATTTGTTGCTAACGCAGACAGAAAGTAATTCTTGCCCACACTCCCCTAAAAAGGTTTACGGGAGCGATTTACAGCTCGCGCGATAGTATTTTTTTCTCTTAAAAGTATAATTATCATTGTAACTAAAATGAAATGCAAATTTTATGTCTGAAGAATTTTTTCATGATGCAATAAATGACACTTGTTATGTGTATATTAATGCAACATTAACGTTACAAACATATGCTTGTAACAAGTATAAAACCATTTTGTATTTAATAAGCAAATATTATATAAATAAAAAATAGGCTGTGCAAAAAACAAAAAGCTCTCGTAAAAAGTAGTTTAGAGAAGCAGCTCGCATGGCTCGCCATGTTCATTTTAGGAGATCTTTTCTCTGCTCTCGCGCTCATTTACTCCCCCCGAGGCCTGTTAACTTATTTATGACAAAATTACACATATCTTTATTTTAAGTACTAAAAGTTAATTTAAAGTTAATTGGCATAAAATGGCGAAAGCACCTTATTCCTGGCAAAGTTCTTCTATAGTTAATTGTATTCCTTTATGTTCTCATATTGGTATTCCTAATTATTTGTATTTTCATAGTTTTCCTTGGTTGTAACGATGATTGAAGTCCATTTATTTCTGTTTTATTAACTATTATAAATTGAGTGTTTTTTTATTTTGGTAAATCAAAAATTGTAAAAATTTCAAAATTAAATAAAAGGATTTATACCTAAATATCTCAAAAACTTTTTTGATTTTTCAAATTTTCAAAAAGTTTTATAAAATTTTTCAAAAACTACAACATAAGTATAATAACAAGCCATTTTTTTGTTTTTTCTGCTGATTTTATATGGATTTAATATTTCAATTTAAACAGTAACCACAAGAGTCTTTATATAAAATTACCTTGTATTTTAAAAATTCTGATTAGTACCACCTAAGATTTGCTTTAAATTTTGATCAACTGCATACCTTGTGTAAAAATTAAACCCTGAATATTTCAACTAATCTGAACAATTTATTGATAGGTAATGAAAGAATCAATATAAACCAACTTCATTGAAATGTGGAGTTTAAATTTAAAATTGCTTGAAATTTATAATAAAAACAAAGATACTCATCCAAAATTAATGCATAGCATTTATTTAAATAAACTAAATTTTATTTGGACTAATTATAAACCATCAAGTTTTAACCAATTTATGACCTATTGTCTAAGTACTCTATCTATTTAGCATTGAAGATCTTGTGACTGTTATTGGTAATAATAACACAGCTTTTTTATCTCTTATTTGTAATTTACACAAATGAGTGATGGAAAAACTTGAAAGTTAAAAGCAAGAGTAAGGTGTGCCACTTTAAATAGTTAACAATGCATTATTTAATATTAAAGGAAAAATTAACCATACATGCATCCAGAGTGTTATGATCGATGGCAGTGAAATATAGGCAATGAAGATTGATGATGTCCAGTGCTTGAAAGAACAAAATAATGGCAAAATGAATGTGACATATGACTCTAATAGACAAGAAGAAAAGCGAGGACCTAAGACAGAGATTAGGAATAATAAGTATATCTGACTGGGTGAATTAGAGAAGATAATTGTTAAGGAAGAAGGTTGCTTAGACATGTTGAGCATGAAAACACAGATAATTGGGATTCATGTGGAGAGCTAGAGGTTTCAGTCTTTGCCAATAAATACAATTTTAAAGGTAGATTATAGTGATGTCTATTGGTTAATAGTAATATAACTTGAGAAATCTGTTAAGATTTTTATTTTTGTAATACTCTAATGTATACAAAAAAAAAAAAAAAAGATAATTTTTATACAAATGGTATAATAAAATCATCAATATTTAATATTTACATATAATACAAATTAAAATTAAAGACACTACAATATAATAGTATTAATAGACTGAATAATACAAAATAAATTAAAGACACTATTATTATAAATATGAACTGAATTAAATGATGGATTATATATTTTTAACTGGTATATATAACTATATATAACTTAATTTCAGACAATTTAAATTTGTTTTTTTTTAATTTGGTTATTATTGATTCATAACTTTTGAATAAATTGATTTTATTGATTTAGTATTTTAGGGTTGAGTTTTCTACATAAAATCTGTTAATTGTCAAAATTTGAAGCACCTCTGAGGTGTGCTACAAATTTTGACCAATGTATGCATGATTGAATGACTAATATTTAACTTTTTTTTAAGGTAAACAAATGAATGCTATCAATACAGTGCCTCAACCATCAACCAGTGGTTTAAATTTATTTTTATTAAATTTATTTTATTTTATATCTGTACTTGTTTTATGAAATAAAAATAATATTTTAAAACAGACTGGAAGGATCACACTGATGACTCAAGTGATGATAGAGATGATTGTGACAATGATTGGACGCTTGATACAGTAAGCAGTAAGTACAATACCAATTATGTGCATTTTACTTTTTTTATGATTATAGTGGGTAATAAGTATTTTGCTATTGTAGGGAAAAAAAATAATAAAAGAGTCAATCTAAATGAACAAAATGAAACTGGTAAGTAAATTAATAAATATTAACATTGATATAGAATGGTTTAGTATCACTACAAAGAAAAATCTTTGATAAAATTTTTCTTAGTAATAATATTTAAAAAATTAATAAAATTAAAAATTTTTTTTTGAACCATTAAAACTTTCTGACTTTTCCTTGACTTTTGTAAAATTTAATAAACTCCTCAACTATTCCCTGACTTTTGATTAAATTTCCTTGACACTTCCAAGTTTTCCATGTTGCTAGCCACCCTGTTACATTATTTATAGTGTATTTATATTTGTTGTGTCATTATTCAATTTATTTCTTTCACTTAATTGTTATTATTCTATTAATAACAGGTTTGTATAAAAAAAGAAAAAAAACAGAGCTCCTACACAATAAAATAGCTGAAAACAAAACTGGTATAATATCTGCTTTAATATATGATACAGATGACAAATATAAACTATATTATACTTTTAAACTTAAATTTTATCATAATTTTATTATATGGTATTTGTTAAATAATAGATAAAAATTATATTATAGGGCGTTCATACTTTCAATGGAGCAAAGAACAAATAAAACATTTTTACAGTGTTTTTGGCTCATTTATTACTGGAGCAAACCAGGAGTATTTTCCGGGTAAATTTAAAATGCTTTGTTAAAATTTTGAGTTTTTTATATTAAAGGGGTTATTTTGGTTAAAATAGTACTACCATTTCAATGAAAATATATTCAACACATTCCCAGTACTATCATACATCCCAGTACAAACCATAATAAAAAACACACAACAAATTTAATTATAAAATTGTTAACAAATTTTAAAATTTTCATTTTAAAGCATTAAAGCAAATAAAAGAATTCAGTGAGCACTATAAAATTGATCTTCACAAAGTAAGAACAAAAATCAATAATGAGCGCAAAAAATTGATTAACTTACAGAAAAAAAGAATAAAAGAAATGAATATTTCAAACATATAAAAGTAAGTTTTATTTGTAAAAAAGTTTTCTTAGAAAAAAGATTTTAACTTGTTTTGAAGTAATTAAAGAGTTTTTATACATTTTTTTTTAGTTTTATTTGTCATTATTTGTCAAAGAAGAACTTTTTACATGAAGAGATAAGGAACAAAAAAATTTTCACAAAAGAACTCTTTATTTTTTTATGTTTAACTCATACTTTATATACATAACTGTTATGAAGATTTTGAAATATCTGCTTTTGATTTTTTTTAACCATTTTTTTTTGCTTGGTAATCAAAATAAAATTTTGGTCATGATGTAAACTTTTTTTTTTAAAAACTAAACCAATCTGTTATCAAATAGGCAACTTAATCAAAACTTATTGAAAGCATAATAGTTAAATATTACAGAATGTCTCTTTCATCTTTTTAATCCTTAAGGTTGCATTAACATCATCTCCGATATACAAAAATTTTAAAATTAATAATTTTTAAAACATTAAAAAAAAAAAAAAAAAAAACATAAAAAAACATTGAATAAATCCACATTCAATGATCTTTTTAACAACGTGAAAAAAAACATTTTTAACAACGTGAAAAAAAACACAATTTTGCTGATAACTTATTCTGGAGATAAGTTACCACAACATAAAAATCCTGCAAAAAAAAATCTTGTATAAAAAATTTGGAGCTTTATTTTATTTTTATTAATACTAATTTATTTGAAAGACCTATGATAACAATAACAAACACTAATAAGTAAAAAAATTTACATAAATTTTTTAGAACTCAAACTTATACTGAAACAGTAACAAGCTTATATTAAATATATATTTTTTAAATATATTTTGATGTTTATATAAAAATAAAATAATAAAATTACAATGAAACTTTTACATTACACAAAGAATATATATAAAACAGACAGGGGATGACTGGTATCACCACAATCTTTTCATAGAGCCCCTTCACAATATCATTTAAAGCCCACATGGCTTTAGAAAATTTACAACAAATATTTTATCTGTTAAATACTCTGTGAAGAATAAAGAAAAGCTCATATATACATATATACTCATATATACATATACCCATAAAAACACACACATATACAAACATACTTTCATATATGTCAGAAATTAAAGAGATGCAGTTTCATTTGTTGTTTAAAAGAGAAAGTGCTTTTCAAATTTTTTATATTGTTATTTTTTAATTGATTCCATAATGACAGGCCTTGGTTAATAATTGAGAATTTCGACACTTGCAATTTCACTATGCTCAAGTGATAGCTATGGTTGTTATTTGATTAAGATTGTATTTTTGTAAAAATATTGATGTAAAAATATCAGAAAACACTTTTGGCAGCAAGTTATTTTTATATTTATACATACATTATATTTATACATACAAATAATTTGGCCAGCTACTGTTTAACAACAATATCAAATCAACTGTCTGAAGTAGGAAGAAGTAAATAGTTTATGCATAATTCAAATTAGTAAAATACTAAATCTTTAAAGTTTTACTTACAACTTAAATCTTTTAGATGAAAAAATATTGTACAAATTAATAAGCTTACAAAAATTGTATATTTAAATATACAATATGTAAGTTATGTTTAATATTTGCTTTCCAAATATATGATATCATGTATAAATTTTATAGACTTTAATTAAAAGGTTTTCTGTTTCAGAGGAAATAACAAGTACAATATTAGTATTAACTTATTTTTCATAAAAAGAATGGATTATGCTTGTGAATTTATATATAACAACAATACAATATATATTGAGATATCACTAAATAAAAGAGTTAAAAACTTATAATAAATCTTTAATGACATTAAAGATTTCGAAAGATGCCTACTTAAACTATTTTTTAGGAAGATTTTCAAAAAATAATTATTACATAATAACATAACCAGTAACTTTTAAATTATTTTTTTCAATGAATAAATAGAAAAATAAAAAGCGGTACCTTTATTCATTATGTTATAAGAATTAAGACATAAATTTATTAAATAAAGTTTAAATATTTAATAAATAAAGTTTAAATTGTCATTAATTTCTCTAGAATTTTACACCGATAAAAAGTGAGCTAACGCGACTACGCTTCCCACTTGATAAGCGAAAGATAATATAACTCAAAATGAGGTTTTAATTTTTCAAAAAAACGAAGACCAGATATATTTTTGATTTGGGGAGAAATATGAGAGTGCTGCTACATCGATTGATCTATACCTGCCCCAACCCAAACCCTCAGTCGATGTAACAGCACTACCTTGCATGTTATCCATGAATTAGATGTTATCCATAAAACTTAAAAACTTGTTACAATTTCTATTTTACGTTAGCCAAAAAATAAGTAAAAATGTGTTTCCTAACTTGACGCAGCAATATCATAATTTGCTTATCTTATAGAAATTAATTATAATTATTTGTAGTTTAAGAAAAAGTTTTGCTATTTTTTATACTCTTTACATTTTGATTTTTTCATAATTATGTTCAAAATAGTAAAGTATTTTCTAAAAAGTAGAAAAAAAAAGTATGAAAATTTTTTATATCTGATTTTAGCGTAAAAATTAGTGGTCGAAATGTTTTAATCGTCAACTTAAAGTTCTAACATCTAAAAAAAGTCATGGTAACCTTTGTATTGAAAATCAAATTCGATTGAAGTTCAAACGCTTACCAGTTTATTCATGGCACATTCTTAAACTATAAAAAAAGGTTTGGCGTTAAATATTTTGAAAAATAATTCACCAACTCGCTATGTAACATCTAAAAATGCCATCGCTTAGTTTAATTTATAACTTTTTAGTTACGGTAAATCTTTCGCGCGTGTTCAAGTAATTGTTCTAATTCAAAACACGGCCCTTTCCGTTAGAAGTAAATTAAGTTTGCAAACCTAAATTATAAGTTGCCAAATTATTATAACCACCAAAACCCACATAGTTTTTTTTACAACTGCTGACACTTCACTTCAACATTTTCACAACTTCAAACAGTTCACAACTTCCAACAGATCTAACTCAACTATGCGATCCTACATAATTAACAACAGTAATTTATCCGTTCAGCATTGAGAATTAATCGTATCAATCGTATTAACCTGTGATAAATCTTAAAGAAAATGTTGGTCTTTTTGAATTTGAATTGTTACTAAAGAAAAAAGAATTACTCTAAAAGTTGATTAAAAAAACAATTACGAGCCGATCTTTTAACACTAAAAAACCAAAAAATTCCAGAGTTAGCAGACCTGAAGAAAAATATTTCAATCAGCAACTAACAATTTTAGCTTGATTGGCGCATAAACTTGGGGAGGGGGAGACTAAAGTGACCATGACTATTTAGCTATGTAAAAGTAAACTTTTTAGGGCAAAAGAAAACATCAGTGTTGTTAAAATATTGAAATAATTTGATTGCCGACTAAATTAACTAATACATTTTCTTACAACTAAAATTTGTTAGAACGCTATTAATAATATGTAATAGTTAATAAAACTGTCAAAAAATGTTAAAAGTTGATTATGTCAAAATATGAAAACAAACTTTTTTCCAAAATGAATTTTTTTTTAAATCATAAAGTAATTTTTATTGGCTTTTTTTATTTTATTAATATTTTATAACTTAAATATTATTTGAGCAAAACAAAATAAAAGAGACAATTTTTCACGAGGCCGCAATGTTTTGAGAAACCCCCCCCCCCCCTATAAATTTTTGCTAAATATCTAAAGTCTATACCAGGGCTGGTCAGAATTTTAGGCCCGTAAGGGGTCGTCCATAAAGTACGTACGCTCATTTGGGGAAGGGGGGGGGAGGATGGGAGGTCTTCTTAAAGCGTACGAAAGCGGATGGGGGGGGGGGGTTCTCAAAACATTGTGGTCAATGTTTTGAGAAACCCCTAGTCAATAAAAAAGTTAAAATTCTGACTAAAGATCCTAGTTTGCCAACATAAAAAGATGTACTGTAAAGGGAGTAGAAGGTATAGTTTCCCTCTATGCACACACATGCATAGACGCCCGCAAAATTTTTTGATGTTCCAGATAAACCACTTCCACTTATTGTGCAAACTACAAACTTAAGCATGTTTATACCTATGCTGTTTGAAGAGGCCTTGCAAAAAATTGTTATCGCGGTAGTCTGGGAACAAAAAAGCCCTCAAATGCTTGCATCCCCTCCCCTGCCCAAACGTGAGGCCACTAATGTAGTAGAATTTTCCAACCCCCAACCTCCAAAAAAATAAATAAATGGGATTGTACTAAATAAATGGGATTGTACATTTTGCATCGACATTTACATTTACATTTTGTAATTTACAATATTTTTTACCAAAATTTAAATTCTGTCGATAAATTTGAATTTAATTTTAGATAGTTAAGATAAAAATTTGACATAGGTATAAACATACTTAAGTTTGGAATTTGCGCAATAAGTGAAAGTGTCCTATCTGAAACATCGAAAAATACTGCAGGCGCCCATGCCACCCTTTATATACTGGCCCTGAGTATACTCAGGGCCAGTATATAAGGAGTGGCATGTGTGCATACATGTGCAAAAAATAGGTTGCCTAATTTTTGAGTCAACAAAAAACAGGTTTTAGCAGTGCAATGGCTAATAGGTCGGAGACCCCCCCCCCTCCCTTCAAAATAAAAAAAACGTGTCATTAGAGTTTCAAAATCTTCAAAATTTTACCGCTAGGTTTTGCTAAAATAAAATAGCAAAAGGGCATAAAACTTGCTGCTCCTCCACAACACCCCACCCCTCTAATTACGGGGTATGGGTAGCCTACACTTGACACTGAATTTTAAGCTTTGTTTTCAATATTACTCTTCTCGTGTGAATCGCTTTTTACGGACTTACTACAGAGGGGTGCCTGAAAAAAACGTCTGCTTTATAGTATATTTTTATTTGATGCGTCTCATTAAGCAGAAAAAGGGAAATAGGACATTACTGGGAATCAAACTCAGATCTCCGCTGGTACTGCCGATAACATAAGCGATCTCTTCAATATTGCAAGATTTAATTATATTCAAATTTATATTTGTATATATTTAATGATATTTTTAAATTAGAATCCTTTGCCGCTAACAATGGGCTTTGGGGTTGTATAAATACTTTATACGTTTTTCACCCCCCGTCTATTTTTTTTTTTTAATACAAAAATTTATTGAAATAAAAAAGGTGTAGGAGGTACCGTAGATACTTTTAAAGTATCTAGGGTATCTCCTACACCTTTATTTTTCCATTGAGGGGGGGGGGGGGGGAGGTTCATAAAAATGTACGTACTTTTTAAGGGGGGGTGGAACTTACAAGTACGCATGGCAACAGGGGGAGGGGTGTCAAATTTCAGAATTTTTGACGTACGTACTTTATGGATGACCCCTAAACCGCATATAAACACTGACGTGTGCCGAAGAGCCGCAATAAATATGTTGCTATGCCAACTTCATCATAAAAAAAATAATTAACAAATGTAAATTTTGATTTTTTATACATCAATATTCTGATTTTTTTAAATGGAAATTCTACTTTTATAAATAAACTTAGTATGTACACAACTTATGTTTAGTATTTAGTTTTTTTTACAATGAAGAAAGTAAAAACTATTTTTTAATTGTAAATTTGGCTACATAAAATCTAATTCCTTTTTATTCACACTAGAAAACCATTTGTAGAAAAAATTAAGAAAGCATCTTCATATTGTAATTTTAAAAAAAATTAACACATTTACAACAACAATAAATTTTCTTATAAAAATAATTGTAAGCAAGATATAAAAATCTAAAGATACAAAGGTTTCTTTACGAAAAAAAATTATTTTAATGTATTTGAATTAAACTTGCTTTTATTCGAATTGAACTTGCTTATAACCACTTAATAGCATAAGTTACTAAAAACTAAAAAATATCAAATAAATAAATGACTACCCAATATAAAAAGTTTTTCAATGAACTTTAATTAAGTTCAAATTACTTTTATTTTTACAACTTGAAAATATTTTTTCATCATTCAGCAAAAAATTAGACATAACAAAAAGAATTCTTTTTATAACATCAATTATTTTTTGTAAAAGACAATTAGAAAATTCTTCTTGCATAATAACTTGCCTAACTTACTATAAATTTATTAGGCACTAAGATTTTGAACACAACTGGTAAATTTTTTAAAATGTGGTTTTAAGCTTGTAGTTGATATTCTAAGCAACTGCAACAAATGTTTACTTGTTAGATTGGTACGATACTTTGATTTAACAAATTTCATAGTTGAAAATAAAGATTCACATGTATATGGTAAACCAAAAATTGAAATAAGTTTTATACTAATCCTTTTTAGTTGAGGATACTTAACTTCAGAAACTATTTTCCAAAAATCCAATAAAGTTAGTATTTTATGCAGTATTTGAAGATTTTGATCTTCTTGGAAATCTTGTAATTCCATTTTCAAATTGAGGTGTTTCTTTAAGTATATTTTCTTGCATTGGACAACCAACACTAATAATATCAATTAAAAAAGGATTTATTAAAAATGATTTAAGAGCATACAAACCTTTAAACCTGTTTTGAAAGTCTTCAAATTAACTCTGTAATTTTTCTCGGTATGTTCAATTATAGGATCATCTTTCTGAATTGCAGGGTTAGGTTTATGAATCATCTTCGTTTGAGGAAAATGATTAAAAGTTTTTAGGATCTTTCTGAAAAAGAGCAACTTTTTTTTGAAAATTAAATAACTTCACTGTCTGAAAATTAAATAAGTTAAAAGTCTGAGCAAGATCAGATATATATATTTTTTTCCCTTCGACAAATTTAAATTTTGTTCTACAAACCTATAAAGAACGTCTTATTATGAGCAAGTTCAGTATTGCAAATTAAACACAAAGGTTTATTTTCTTTTTCAATTAATGCGTATTTTTTTGTCCAATTACTATGAAACAATATGTTCTTATCTTTTCTTACTTTTATTGTGAAGAGTATTATCGTCACCTTTTGCTATATCCATTTTTCAAACAGTATGTTTCCGGCTATATATTATTAAAAGTTTTTATTATTAGTCAATCAAAACTTTTGAAAAGAGCCACATGCGGCTCGCAAGCCGCATTGACGTTCTAAAAGCCGCATGCGGCTCGCGAGCCGCTATTTGGCCATCCCTCGTCTATACAATCACGTTTATAAAGTGATTAAATAGATGAAATTAATGTTCGGAGCTTTACGATTTAATTTTGCTCCAGGGCATTGAGTAAGTAAAACACCTAATGCATAAAATATTTAGAAATAAATTTTAGGCAGTATGTAATATTTATAATAATACAAACTATTGTTATTAAATGAACAAACAAAAGTTAAAAAATGAAAAACTTAAATCAAATGAAAAGTTCATGTAGAGGTGGGGCACTTAAGTTTTTTTTTAAGATAATTGCACTAGCTTTTTCATTTGATGTATAAACTGAACCAAATAAGTTTTTAATAATAAACCTTCTTTTTAGACACCAATTTAATCCCCTTAGGTTTACAGCCAATTATAACTAAGTATATAAATTTTTGCTTTTAGAGAAACCGTATAAGTTTACAAAAACCCAGTGGGCATGCGTTGTCTGAGGAACGTCCGTCGTACCTCCAGATGTCTATAAGACGTCTAACGCTCATCCCTAGGATAACGAAAGTTAATTGGGAATTTGAAAAAGGTATAAATTTATTATAAACCTTGATATTTGGGTTAAACTTATCAATAATAAGTGTTGGGTTAGGTTGGGTTATGTAAAGCTATGATATATAAATTACCCAACCAAGTGTTGTAGGTATTATAATAGTAGTTCTAATAAATTATAAATCTAAAAATTAAACCAAGAACTACAATATGTATATTGTTACATATGTATATTGTTGTTCTATTGATTTAAGGTTAACTTATTCTATTAATTTAAGATTATGTTAAGCTCAAGGTATTTAATCCAAAACAAAAGCTGTTCAGCAAGTTTTTTTTTTCACTGGGCTCGGCGACTTACCTTTCTGCAGAGAGGTTAAAACAACCTTGAACTACAAGCCAATTTGAAATATTTTTCATAGCAATTTAATTTGCCTCATTTACCCATTTTTACAATTAAATGATTAAAAAATATTTAAATAAAAGATAATTAAATGGTGAAAAAAAAAAAAAATTATATACCTATATTTACTAATTAAATGACATATAATTTCTTCAAATTATTTTTTGAAGATTTGTTTAATGCTGGTTTTTTATCAAAATTTATATTTAAATTACTTTTATTAACATTTTGATTTTCAGTTTTTTATAATTAATTTTTATTCATGAGTATAATTATTATACTCATGAATAAAAATTAATTATTAAAAACTGAAAATCTAAATGTTAATAAAAGTAACACTCCTATTATATTATTATAATAGGAGTGTTCAATTTTTAAAATAATTTCTCCACAAATATCAATTTGATGTTATTTTATCAGTGTGAAAAATCTCAAGATATTATTAAAAAATGGGAGGTTGAGGTATGACCCACTTGTTTTTTTATAAAGCAAATACAAGTTTAGCGCGAAACTACTGTATCGATAAAAACCACTCACAGAAAACTTTCGACATTGATTAATTTATTAAAATTTTATAGTTATTTTTACATGGTTTCCACTTACTATGATAGCAAGTTTAAAAACCTGCACAAATTGACAATCGAGAGATTTTTGGAGAAAAATTAAGGCCGGAAGGTAAACTAGCTGACAATATTCCGTAAAACACCGACTATAAGTTGAAAATAGTTTCCTCTGGAGGTAAGTGTTAAAAAAGCCTTACCTTCCCCCCCTCCCACACACACAGCCCCTTTTTAATTTGCCCCTGGTTTTGATAATATTTTTTTTTACAGAAACATGACGTAAACACGACTTTACCAATTGAACTATTAAAATACGTATGAATAAAACAACCGCGAAACATCCATACAGTATGAATGTTTCGCGGTTGGTGAATAATTGATATGTAGTTAGTAATTTATATAAAAGTACAAACACCTTTACCAATATGATACTGGTAGAGGTGTTTATATTTTTATTATAAATTCCACTAATTTTATACCACGCAATAACCTCAGTGTTAATTAAAAAAATTGTGACATTGTGCGTTGAAACTTATAACCAAAATTCTAAAAAAATTATTTTCAATGATATTTATAGAAAACCAGCCTAGGATCATTATAGAAAACCTACTAGGATCACAAAATGTTTTTTTACTCTACTCATTACTAATTTTTCTCGACACAACACGACATCGCAACAGCGTTTATTTAGAGCTTGATCATGAGTCACGTGACGCATATGAACCTTTTCAAGTGCAATTTTGAGACCAATATAATAAAGCAAACTAAAGTATAAAAGTTGTTATATATTCAATTCATTTCTATTGCCTTGGAAAACAGAATGTATTCTAAAATTGACTCGAAAATCGGCTTTATGAAAAATTTCTAAAAATTATAACTTATTTAAATAAAACAAAATATAAAATATATAAAATTATTTGAATAAATATTGAAAAAATATTCGTAAAAATGAAAAAGTACTCAAAAAATTTAAATTATTTAAAGTTGTTAAGAAAAAATAACGAAACGAATACCCAACAAAAATGGAATGCAATTAAAAACATAATTATTCGAAACAAATATAAACGTTACGTTTTAAAAAAAGATTTAATTGACGTTTAACTTGGTGATTGATTTAATTTATAATAGTATGCTAATGGCTAGAGTTTTCTTTGTTAATGATAACTGTAATTTGGCAAGAAATTTTCCTCAATCTTCTCTAACATCGAATTCTTATCTAATAACTACTAATATAAAAACGAATGAATCAAAACTAGATATAATTTTGATTTATTTGTTCATAATCAGTTATGTAATGCATTACTAAGTCAGAAAAATAATAAAAGTGCAGGATCGGGTACATTTAGCTTTCATATATTAAAGTTAGCCTATAATATAATAGAACCATACTTATTTCATATTTTCAATTTACCACTTAGATCAGGTATAGTTCTGGATATAATGAAAATTGTTCGAGTCACTCCAATTTTTCAGACTGGAAATGAGATTCTTCAAAATATATCTATCTTATATTGTTTCTTCTAATTGCTTGAACATATAATGTACAATAGTCTGTATAATCATTTAACTAAAAACAATATGTTGTAAAGTAAACAAC
Organism: Hydra vulgaris; assembly: GCF_022113875.1. Taxonomy (NCBI): domain Eukaryota; kingdom Metazoa; phylum Cnidaria; class Hydrozoa; order Anthoathecata; family Hydridae; genus Hydra; species Hydra vulgaris. The sequence goes on along the minus strand of NC_061159.1, from coordinate 13,305,775 downwards.
AAAAAAAAAAACTTCCAACTGATCACGCATTTGTAGAGTTTGTTTAATATTTATCTAATGCCTTTAATACTGCCTATGCCTTTAATGCCTTTAAAAATGTCTTTAATACTGTTTTACATTAGAAGTTTTTATTAGGCAATCTTAAGCTTTTAACACCATAACTCATTTCATACTAATAAATTAAAATGTTTTAATGTTTTAGATAATTCTCAAAAAATGTAATTCTGTAATGCTGTAATTTTAATAAGATAATATACAAAAAATCGAAATTCGAATTTTCAAAAAGTTTCAATGAATATATAGCGATTTTACTAATATGAAAATTTTGTATAATAGGGCGACGTGTAATTGTCGCCCTATTATACAAATAGTGTTTGTAAAACGTTAAGGCGACAGTTTTTAAAGTAACTTTATTATTTCAACAAACATTTAATATTACAAATAAAAAAAACGATTTTTTAGTATTGTAGCTTATATTTATTAAATATAATTATTGTTTATGCAAAAAAAAACAAAAAAAAAACTGTCGCCTTAAAACTACAAAATATACACTGTCGCCTTATTGTCACATTAAGTGTTATATATATATATATATATATATATATATATATATATATATATATATATATATATATATATATATATATATATATATATATATATATATATATATATATATATATATATATATATATATATGGTAAAGCTACAGTTACGCCGCCTAAAATAAATATATTTTTGCACTTGTTGCATCAGGGGGTTTTGCTACATCGACTATCTTATAACCTGATTCGCAACGAAGTGCTTCTACATCGACTGTCTTGTAGCCTGCTGCTACAAGGAAGTGCTGGTACATCGACAGAGGGTTTGGCACGGAGAAGCATTCTTTTTTTTTTTATTATTTCAATTACATTCTTATTGTTTGTAAAACCTCTAATGACAAGCATAAAATAAAAATTATTTTAGGCCGCGTAACTGTAGGATTAATATATATATATATATATATATATATATATATATATATATATATATATATATATATATATATATATATATATATATATATATATATATATATATATATATTTAAATATATATATATATATATATATATATATATATATATATATATATATATATATATATATATATTATATATATATATATATATATATATATATCTATATGTATATATTTATATATATGTATATATATATATATTTATATATATATATATATATATATATATATATATATATATATATATATATATATATATATATATATATATAAACTAGTATGGACAAATATACTAACATACATAGTAAAACAATTTAATCAAACTCTAAAAAAAATACGTACTTAAAAAACTGTAAAAATATTTCAAGTCATCTCTACTTGTAATCCACACTCGTGAAATAATACAGTCATAAAGAAATATCTATTTAATATTTACCTAACTAACTGCATTACAAGTTAAGCCATGTGTTATTGTTTAATTGTCAAATTCAAAACCTTATAGAAAGGCAACAGAAGGCCTAATTATTAGCATGTGTGACTTTACTTGTTTTTATTGGGCTAATAAATAACTTTTTAAGTCTTTAGTTGTTATTTGTTATACTAATAAAAAATTGTTAAAGTCACGCATGCGTAATTTAGTTCTCATATTGCAATTACGAACTGTCGAACTCGTAATATAGACGTTGAATTAACGTTGAATCAACGTCGAATTTGTTTGATAGTTTTAAACATATTTTTTAACGTTGATACAACGTTGATTTTTGATTATACGACGTCGCGACTAAGAATCAACTGTATATCAACGTCGAAATAACGGCGTGTGCCCACTGGGGTTTGTGAATACCAAATAATAACAAAAAATTAAGTTCGAGTCTGATTTCCTTAAGTTACGCAAGAGTTACAATGTTTTGTGAAATCGCACTCTGTAAATGTAAATAAAAGACAGTTCTAGAACATTCTATAGCAATTACGTGGTTTCTTTTACTAATACTTTTTAGTTATCTTAATTGTAGTTCTGACTTGAGCGGTTTTTATAATGTTGATTTTGTGGGTGGGTATATTATATAAACGGATGTAAAATTTTTGTTAGATGAGTTGAATTCAAGTTAAAAAATAAATTTTTGGAAAGAAAAGAAGTTTTGTTTCGAGCAAAAAAGTTACAAGCTATCCGGGCCATGGATTTGAGTATCAAATTATTAGATATGTTTGAAACGTTTAATGGAATTTTGGACGCTGCCGTTTGGGTACAGCGAACTAAAGTGATTGCAGAAATGTAAAATGTAAAGCTGAAGTCACTCTTTCCAATTCTTTTAATTGGAACTGTCTATTTGTTATACGATGGTTTAAACGCTGAAAATAAGCAAGACGAAAAAGAAGATGAACGTGTCTTTTTAGCAGCATTCTCTTTAAATGCTTGTACGGCATACGAACATTTTGTTAAACGAAAATTAAATGTTTGAGAGAAAGTTAATGCGTTTTTGGTCGAGTTAAAACGATTGGCTTATCCGCCTATAATGAATAGCCTATGAATATTATTAATAGTGCGCATAGTTACGCATTGTTACGCCTATTGTTCGTTTTGTTATTTACGGTTCTGCATTATGTAAAATACACTATTTCTTTGCCTTTAGAATTTTCTAAGCGCAGTTATATATTCCACGCGGTCATTTGAGTAAAATCAGCAATCAAATTTGAGCTGAAACATTTATTTTCAAGAAGAATTAATGTTGTTTATTTTTTAAAATAAAAATTTAAATAATTGTTAGTTTGCTATGTATATATATATATATGTATATCTATATTATATACATAGCAAAATTGTTAGTTTGCTATGTATATATATATCTATATGTATTTTCTCTTAGCAAAAATAATTGAGAATAGAAAAATAAGAAAAATTTCTTCTGGAATTTGTCAAAAGGGTGTTGTGTTATTCTTCATTTTAAGGTATCTAAATATGTATTTATTTTTCATTTTTTAGAATAAGTTAGAACTAAATTGACTGGTAAAATAGTTTTTTTAGTACAATGTTTCTTTTTTAAGAAAACAGTTTTGTCGTTAGTCTTTTTAAAACATTTTAAGCAGTATTTGTTTTATTTTTTAGAGCAGTTAAGAGGAGCTGATCGCTTTTTTAGTAAGTTCAAGTTATTTTCTCATACATAAATTAAGGTTTTTGATTTATTTCAGTCTATTTTATATTTCTCTATATCTACATATATATATTCTCTAAGGAAAAATAATAAGGAATAAAAAAATTAAGAAAATTTCTTCTAGAATTTGTCAAAAGAGTGTTGTGTTATGCTTCATTTTAAGGTATCTAAATATGTATTTATTAGAAATTTTTAATTTTGTTCTTAAATGGTTTCTTCTTTTTCATTGCTTTAGATTAATATATACTGACTGATATAACTTCATTTTTATTAACAATGTTGTACATTGTAGTCTGCATTCTTTGTTACATTAAAAATAATTGATGCTAATAAATGTTGTTTTATAGTTGTTAAAAGATTGCATATAAGTTTGCATGTATATTATGCTCAAAGTTTAAAATTTTTTGATAAATACATGTATGGGGTGATATATGTTATATAGTTGTTTTATAAATGAGTTTATATAAATGTGTTTTTATAATAGTATGAAATGTATTATATCTAATTTGTGCAAGATTGTTAAATGGGGTGTTTTTATATGCTAAGTAACATTAAAAAAATATATTGTGTTTTATAATTAGTATATATGTCTATATAATGTTGTTTACATGATTTCAAAGTGGAGTTACTTGGCAAACGTGTAGAGCAAGATTTATCAACCTTACCAGTCAAGCGATGTTACTACTTTAGATCTAAGTGTTGCCTAGCCTTTAATATAACTATTCTAAAAACACATTGCATTTAATAATTTTTTGCATAATGTTGTTACCTTTGGCTTATCTTTACAATGGTGTCAGCTGTTAAAAATAATTAATATGTAGTTTCATTACTAGAAATGCTTTTATTAATTTACTAACATTCATTCAAGACCATTTTGCTATAAATACATTTTGTTTATCATGAAAAAACAATATTTAGCAACTACTACTCTCAGGTATCACAATAGCTGATCTCTATCAGGTACATTGCTTTTCAATTCATATATGATGTTTTTCTTTGTATTTACTAACTTGTTTCATTTTTAATTTCAGATTTATAGTGGTTTTATTTGCTATAGAAGAACAAATCATTTTGAATTTTTTAAAAATATATATCTACTCCAGTCAACATTCAAAGCTCAATGTTACATATACCATTTTTAAGTAGCTTCTAGGCTTTTTTGATGCTTTTCTTATTAAAGTGGTTTTATAAGCAAGGTCTGCAAGCAAATTTGAAATGAAATGTTTTTCAGCTTTCAAAGAGAATTAATGTTGTTCTCTGTTTTATTTAATTTGTTTGAATAGAGTAGTTTTAATAAAAAAATGTTTGTTTGTTCTTGGTTTTTTACTTATTTGTTTTCAGATTCTTAAGAACTAGGCAACTTAGCAAAGCAAGATTTATTTTATTTTTTAGTGCAATTGGAAAGAGGTAAATGTTACTGATTTGAGTAAGTTTAATGTTTTGTTTTATTTTATATTAGATGTATATTTTATGTATTTAGCATGAAAAACTGACTGTAATTTTTGACAGGTAAGTTTATATACATAAATGTGCCTATATATCAGAATATTTTATATTTCTCTGAATCTATATTAATATTATCTCATAGAAAAAATTAAAAGGAATAGAAAAAATTTGAATATATAAACATATTTTTCATTTTTTATACAAGATTCAGCATTTATTATTTTTGTGCATTAAGATTGTGCCTGAAGGTAAAAATAACTTTGCATTGTAGTCTTAATTCTTTGCTAAATTAAAATAATGTCAAAAATTTTGTTTTATATTTTTCAGTTGTAAAAATATAAAGCGTTCATTTATTCAGTTGTAACAGTAGTATAATCACTGGTAATATATTTAATTATAACAGATGTATAATATTGCGCTCGAAGAAGTTATTAGTAAATGGTTATAGGTGACTTAAAATTGTTGTCTTTAAACTTTTTTGCCAGAATTTAGTGTCAAGCAGTGTTGATGTCTATTATTTGACTTTACATTAGACACTTTAAAATACAAATTTTAAAGTATGAATTTTACTATTTTTAATATTTTAATTTTAAAGTATGAATTTTACTATTTTTAATATTTTAATTTTAAAGTATGAATTTTACTATTTTTAATATTTTAATTTTAAAGTATGAATTTTACTATTTTTAATATTTTAATTTTAATCTATGAATTTTACTATTTATAGTAACAAGTAATAACAGTTTCAATTTTTAATGATTTTTTTATTTATTCATTTTTTTTTTTAGTTGTTTTTGTCATCACTTGATTATTTTGCTTACTGTTGAAACATGGTTTTAATTTTGTAAATTTAATATGATGTGAAATTTACAATATTAATCATTTGTCAACAGTTAGAGGGAAGCTGGAACTTAATTAAGAAATGCTGGAAATTAACTTTTAGTTAAGGTAAGTATAATTTTGTTTATTGGTAGCATAATAAAACTAGTTACTGTTATTTATTGCATGACTTTTTTACTTTTTCTAACGTGTTGTTTTTAAAACACTTCCTCTCTCTCTTAGATGAGACTTAAATAAGAATTAGTATAGAGAGAGAATAGATTAAACTCATGTAATTACTGAGCTCTTGCGTATTTTTTAATACTGCGATTGATAATTTGCTATTTAAAGATATAATTCTTAAAATTGTCCCTTGGTTGTTATTGGTTATTGTAATAAATAAAATCTTTTTAGTTTCAAGTATTTTATTTTAGGGATCGTCTATATATTACGTAACGCGAAATTAAAAATATAGACAAAAGACATATCTCAAAAACCGTGTTTCTCTCATGGTCAACTATATGTTGCATTTTCAAGAACTAGAGCATTTAATAGTTTGTTTTTCAAAATTGATAAACAACTTATTCAAGTTATAGTAGGTAAAAAATGTAACATAAATATTGTTATTTTTTTTAATGTTCTTAATTTATAGTCTTGAGATTTTCATTTCGAAAATTTACTGTTAATGGTTGTGAGCACATTTTGTATATATAACTTTATTTATCATTATTTATTTTTTTTCATATTTTTTGATAAATATATCTATCATTCAATAGTTGTAAAATGTGTTTATGTGTTATAAAGTCATATTTGTTTACAGTTGTATATATGTTTAAACTATAAAAGCCAAGACAACAATTTATATCTTAGTTTGATTTTTTTTTTAGTATTGTTAATGCTTTTGTACTTCAAAACAGATTTTATAATTGCATTTTCGATAAATCTTTAACTGCTATTTTAAAATAGGTTGCTATAAATAGGTAAATCGATTTTCGGTAATTGTGTAGTGGTTTTTGTTTTTGTTCTTCTTTGTAATTATGATATCATAATTTCATTACCTTTTTTTTTAGAATTACGTTATGACACATAAAATGTATAAAATAAAAAAACCTGATTTCTTTTTATTGTAAATTTTTCTTAGTTTAAAAGATATAAATATATGCTATTAGTTAATTTTATATTTTATCTATTTTATGCCTAATAATTTGTTGTACGTATTTTAAGGGGATCTTTGTAAATGGGGGGGGGGTCGTAATTAAAAACATGGAGAATATTGTAGTTTTGCGCATTAATATCGAGTTACTCAAGTTTTATTTATGTGTTTAACTAATTAGTTAGCTTAGTCTGTATTTGCAACACTTTTGAGGAAAGAAAGAAAACATTCTTATATATGTAGATCATTGTTTTACATTTTATTATTTTATTCACCTGGTCACCATTAAAGCAAAAAGAAGGGAGGAACTTCTTTATTAGAGTCAAAATATTTAAGAAAATTAAATTTCCAGTTACAAAAGGAATTTTTAGTAAACGGTATTTTGCCAATACCGTTTACTAAAAATTAATGAAATAAAGAGGCCAAACAAATAATATAGAAATGGTCTGTGTTGAACAGACTTAACAAGACCCGGGTCGGGTCAGCTTGGTTTACAAATTCTTATGTCTACTTATCTGTTATAATTTTTATTTTAGGTTTGTCATATGATGCATTAATGCATTAAGTTTACATATTTTTTCAAATTTATTATACCCATGTTTGTCATTAAACATTTTTAAGTTAACAATTTTCTTTTTTAAAGAAAAATTAATCAAGGGGATACCAAAAAATTGATAACTCCTGTATAATATAATTTATTCTTTTTAACTTTATTTTAATCTTAATGGTTCGTGTTAAAAAAATTTTTACAAGGATTTCGTTAGTACTTTCGTCAATTTAAAGCATGACAAAGTGTTATTATTTTGTGTCAGTAACTAAAAACGTATTTTGTTAAACTTAGGAAGGTCGATGAAAATGGTTCTGCCTTACACTGTTATGAACTATGCCATTTGTTAATTACTTAAATAATGTTAAGTAGTAATAGTAAATGTTAAGTAGTAGTTTGATAATTGTTTTACCTCCTCATACTTTTTATGTTAATTTTACAAATGGATTAATTTTTTCAAGCTGAAGGCGATTTTCTAAAAGGGTATTAGTTAAGGTTTTGCAACATTAAATTGTGGAAAACAGCCACTAAATTAATTATGTAACAGACCGACCAAAACCCGTATTACGGGTTGCTTTTTGCTAGTCTTGATAAATTGTCAGAAGAGTCTACTCAATTAGCGTTTGTTGTTGGATTGCTAGAAGATTTATCATTAAGATTTCGAGCTGTTATGGATCCAATCGATGTAATGTTACTCAAAGCAAAAAGCTGCTTTGAATCGTGTATGCGGAAATGATGCTGTTGGCGCTGTTTTTCGGAATCAAGCCACAAAAGTTCTGTTGGTGTGTTACAACTGCAAAAGGTTAAATCATATCGCGAGAAACTGTCCCTTTGCAAAGATTCTGGCTGCGAAGAGTTTTTTTCGATATTTTAACGTGGCTGCAAAATGCTTAATGAAGCAGAGAAACAAGTGCGGGAGCGAGGAATATGCGATACCTTGTTCTTGAACAATGGTGGTATTAGGGCACTATCTATTATTCATCTAAAAGTTAATGGTTTGTTAGCAACAGCTATGGTAGACGCGGGTTGTTCAAAGACAATTATACATCAAAAACTGGTGTTTTTTATGTATTTTTTTGTGGTAAATTTTATCAATGTAATGGATTAGCGGCTGTCACTATTGAGGTTTATGGTATCGAAACACAAGACGAAGTTATTTTTGTGAATTTTCAACCGTTTAGAGTTGATATAATGCTGGGAATGAGCTCCATTAAAATGCTTGTTTCGTTGAATAACAGCCATTAAGGGAATTTGTACTTTGGGTGGTCCCATATTATTTTTGTCATATTTAATTTTATTGACTTTATCTTTATTTGAGACTGCTATTCCGTTTGTGGGCAGTTGTTAGGTCATTTATCAGTATGTGATTGGTTACGTGTAGTTTGTAGTCTTTTAAAAGGTGAGTTGTTAGTTTTACGAAGGGTTAGGACGATAAAGTTGCAATGAAAATTTAAAGCGTGTACTTCAAGAGGTTTATGATGAGGCTGCAAAGTGAGATCCACCTTATGGTGATTGTGCTGTACATGGTGACGAGAGGAATGTGTGGGTTGATGCAAGTTATTTGGCAAGTGGTGCAGTTATTCAAGTTGGAAAAACAACTGTAGAAGATGCAACACGACTACGAAAAGAAATGTCTGAGGATCACATAAACATGGTGGAGCTGGATGCTGTAATGCGAGAAATGAATATGGCTTTGACGTGGAAATTAACGAAAGTAACTATTTTTAGAGATTCCGTGACAGTGTTCTACTGTGTCTCTGACGCTCTCACTGGTAAGTCAAGATTGAAATCAAAAGCAATGGGTGAAATGTCGATTCGAAGAAGGTCAGGCGTTCTGCGACAATGTATTGAAGAATATAGTATTAATGTAATTGTAAAACTTGTTCCTTCAAAAGACAACTTAGCTGACGCATTGACTAGAGTTCGAAGTAGATGGTTGAATAAATTGATGGAGGCTAAGAATTCGAGCAATTCCGTTGGAGCAGTATTTGCAGAGGCTGAATTCATATCTAGCATACACAAGAGAACTGGACACTTTGGAGTAAACCGCACTCTAAACTTTGCTCGTAAAGTAATTCCAACCGCTACCGTAAATGACGTTAGAGAAGTACATAAAATATGCGAACCATGTCAGTCAGTAGATCCACCACATGTACTATGGGAGAAGGAAAAATTGAGCGTTAAAGAAAATTGGGAAAGAGTGGCCGTAAACATCACATATTTTGGCACAGAAAAATTTTTAACTCTGGTTGATTGTGGACCTTCAATATACGCACTGTGGCGATAACTTTCAAGCTCATACGGAAGTATTGCCCTTACTCGAATACTCCACCTTATCTTTTGCGAGCGAGAAGAATCATCTAAAATTTTGACAGATTTTAGATGATTCTTCTCGAAGCAACTTTTAAAACTGTGGAGTTTAGAAGTTTTTTTGCTGTTAACAGCATTGAATTTATAAGAAAACACTGAATAGGATTTAGGTAAGATATAAAAGTATTTTGAGTCACTTATTTCACAATTTCTTTTATTTAAAATATTTGTTCATTGCTTAATTTCTTTAGATTTATATCACATCACTAAATTCCTTTAGAAATATATCATACTTATCTTGCTTTATTTTTCTAGTTTCATCTGATGATTTATAAAATGAATTAAAATATTAAAGTTAAAATCATAACATTTAATAATTGAATAACAGCTTTTGAGTTTAGTTATCAAAACAGAGTTTACGATTTTTGAAAAGCAAAAAATTTAAAGGCCAGAAGCCTTTTTTGATAAGCACTTGATTCGAGCTTTGATTATTATTTTAATTTTGTGAATAATAAGCTATTTGTAAATATTGATTAAAAAAGTTTAAACAATTATTAACTACTAAAATTTTAAAATACTTTAAAACCAATTTCAATAAATATTGATAATTAGCATAGTATTTGCAACTTGAACTTTTATTAAAATCCTAAATTAAATAAAATAGTTTTTCTTAAAACAAACAAAACAAAATAAGAACATTAAAAAAAAAAAAAAAAAAAAAAAAAAAAAAAAAAAAAAAAACTTTTAAAACGGCTGTCAAAGTCTTAATATCAACAGAAGTTTGATTCATACATTGTATGTGTACAGCATTATTATCGTAACTAAAGTAGCATACGCTTACGTCCACCACTACATTTATATATTCAATGAAATCTATTTTACAACAAGACTCTATTTTAAATCAACTTCCTTATTTTAGGAAAAAACAAATACTCAAACAAGTGATATATAAAAACCATCAAAGCAACAGTTTTAAATGGGAGGTGGAGGGGTGGGGGAACCTTGAGAAATATTCCCCCTCCCCACCTTACCAAAAATAAAAACAGAATCCCCAAATAAACTTTGGGTTCGTCACTGGTAATGTATATATTATTTGTAAAACTCATTTAACCAATTTAGCATCAATCTCGCTTAAGATGACAGTTATTTAAAATAAAAATCGTAAACATAATGTAAAACATGTTGTAACCAATATTTGAGAAAGTCTTATTATTTGTAAATGTTAATGTTTCAATTAACACAGCAATACAACTAAATGTCAAGTCGAGTGTGTAAAATTGCATGAAAACTGCATAAATCAAAAAAAAAAAAAAAAAATGTTATCGTATGACTTTTAAAATTATAAGATTATTTTATTATTACATGGCCAACAAATTTATTAATATTTTTTTATAATACCAATTAGTTAAGTATTTAAAATTAATAGCAACAAAGATTTAATAAATAAAAATTAATTGGAAACTTTTAATGACTATATATCAATTATAATTTAACCTATAGCAACTAAAATTTATATGTAATTAAAGTGAATTTATTTAAAAAGAAATTTATTGAATAACAGTTAAATTGTAATAATCAACAACTAATAAACATGATGTTAAATATGTTGGATGTTGTCAATTTTTAACTGAATGCAATCAACATAAAAGTTAAAACAAAAAAGATCAGTGTTTTTGTTACACTTTTTTTTTTTGTTCTTTAATTTTACAACTTTGTGATTTAATAAATATTCGTTAACAATGTATATATATATACATGATCGTTATTAGGAAATAAAAGAACGCGGAACTCGTACCGTAAGGTCTTGTCGTCGAGAACCGCTAAAAAATTTTCGTGTTAATATTTCGTATTAATAAAATATTCTCAAAATAAATAAACTTTCAATAGGAATATATACTTAATATACTTGAAGATAACAAGTAATTAAGAATTTAGAATTGAAAACATAAACAAATTTAAAAAAAAAAAAAAAAGAAAAACGGTTCCGTTATAAATCCATAGATGCGTTATACAGTTTTAAGATATCTTTAGCACACTTGCAAAGATCAGTGTTTTTGTTACATTTATGATACATTATTTTGTAATAGAAAGCATGGATTTTAAAGGAGGAGGAGGAGGAGGAGGAAAAGGAGGAGGGGATTGTCCACAATATCAGCTTACCTGAAAAACTTAGCAGTGGAAGCTTAGGCGGAGTAGTACAATGAACCAAAATAAGAAAATCTTTCTCTTTGCGAATGTTTTCAACATAAACTATAAAATTTTAATGTTATTATCGGTTTTTTAATATTATTATCGGTAGCACTCCCTTGCGAGTTAGGCTATTTGATAGTCGATGTATGTACTTTTCCCTCTATAAAATTTGGTTACGGGGACATTTACAAAAAAATGGTGCTTAAATTCAGGGACAAAAAATTGAATATATATATATATATATATATATATATATATATATATATATATATATATATATATATATATATATATATATATATATATATATATATATATATATATACACATATATATATATATATATATATATATATATATATATATATATATATATATATATATATATATATATATATATATATATTTATATATATATATATATATATATTTATATATATTTATATATATATATATATATATATATATATATATATATATATATATATATATATATATATATATATATATATATATATATATATATATATATATGTATATATATATATATATATATTAGGATGTCCCAAAAAAAACCAATATACTGTCACTTTCTTAATGTGCTCTATATGATAAAAAAACTGAATCTAAAATTTTTTAAATAAAAAATATTTTTTTAGGTCCCTCAAAACCCTTGAACACTTGATGAATTCCTAATATTATCAAAAAAAGTTGTTCAAAAGTACATCCTGTTGGGTCTCAAATGAGACAAAATCAAATGAAAATAAATATGTTAGAATCAAAAGCATTAAAAATAAAGTTATTAAGTAAAAAAAAAAAAAAAAAATGCATTTTTACAATTTTTTTTACATTTTTTTTTAATAACATTTTTATAATATAATTATCATTTTTTGAGTTTTCATATGATTTTCCTTCATTTGAGATCCAACATGATTCTTTTGAATAACTTGTTTTTTTTTAATAATTTTAGCAACGCATTAAATGTTTAATAGGTTTGGGGGACCCTGGAATATATTTTATTCAAAAATTTTTATTAGAGTTTTTTTTTATCATATAAAACACATTAAGAGGGTGGCAGCATATAATTTTCAAAAATATAGATTTTTGGAAAACCCTAATATATGTATATGATGAGTGGACTTGCAAAACCAGATAATTCACTTTTTTTTTTTCATTTTGAGACAGTGGTAAACAATGTTTTCCAGTAAATGGAACAGCTAAAAATTAAAAAAATTAAGTTAATAGATGACATTAAAAGAATGTTTAAGACAAAATTTTGAAAATCATGCTCTTTTAATCTTATTTTTTATTACAAAATGAAAAAAAAATTTTATCTGGTTTTGCATGCCAATTATTTTTATAATCTGATTTTCATCGCAAATTTATTTTTAACTGGTTTTCAAAGCTTCATGAAGTCAACTTGACTAGTGACAATTTTAATAACCAATATAATTGTGCAAAATGTCCCTCTGCCTTAGAAAAGAAGTAGGGTAAGGTGGGGCAAGAAGCCCATCATAAGCAATTTCGTCTTTTTTTTACTGATCCAATAAACGTATCTAGAAATTTATGTTACCATTATTTCAGATACATAATAAACTTAAGTATCTAAAGTTATTTTCTTAATGGCTACTCAAGTTTTAATGGAAATATGCTTTTTATAAACTGCTATAGAGTTGGCCTTTTGCCCCATTGCTGGGGCAAAACGCCCCTACCCTGGGCCTTTTACCCCAAACGTTAATAGCTTGAAATATTCCTTTTTTACAATAAAAATTTATTGCAACGATACACTTTTTACTAGTCACAATATATTTGTGTGTAAAAATGTCCAACAAAAGTTTTAGTAGAACACTTAGCACCATAATATTAGCAAGTAGCACCATATATGCTATCATATGACAATGACAAACAGCACCGTAAAATTAATAGAGCTAAAAAGAGCTAAAAATTTATAAACTAAAAAGATAGCTATAAAAACTAATTTATAGAGCTGAAAAACACAGCTAAAAGCTAATTCATAGAGCTTAAAAGTTGCTAAAAAAAACTAATTCATAGAGCTAAAAAGATATCTAAAAAAATAATTCATAATCCAAAAAGACAGCTAAAAAACTAATTCATACAGCTAAAAAGACAGCTAAAAAACTACAGTAAGACTAGTTGAATTGATTATGCCTAATGGCAGTGAAAGCAGACAGCAGTGTCTTCAGGACCACAGCCGTCGTGGTACCAGTTGAGACATTCTGGGCATTGCTGCCAATCATCAATGGGTGGTTCGTTAAATCTTTTACCACACATGCAACATGGCGTATCATCACTGTTAGTAACAGAACCTACACATCTTCGTTCTTTTGACCCTTTTCTTATCACGTTAGCATTCGATGCGTTACTTTTGGTTGTCCTTTTTGATTTTGTTCTCGCATATTGCTTCCTTTTCCCGGTTTCTTTGTCGTCTCCACTTTTCGTTCTCTTGGATTTGTCTGCGATTACATCGATTTCGTCTTCATCATTTTCCTCATTATTATTTTCAACTACTACTTGCTTGTTCTGTTTTGTCTTCTTTGCATTTGCTTCAATTAACATTGCTTTATAAGGACTAGAAGTTATTACAGTTGCTGCTTCGGTTTTTCGTTTGCGACTGCGTACATTCTTTATCCTTGGAATAGGGCTTAGTTCTGATATAATCTGCAATGCTTCGGATAAACCAGGATGATCAGCTGTTTTATCTAGTTGATTTTCATCGGACTCATTGCTATCTCCTGTTGCAATCCTATTAGTCTCCATCACATTAACTGATGCTTCATCATCCACCGCATTGCCGGCTTCTTCATTTGTATTCGTAGGTTCACTTGTTTCGTTTCTAGCTAATAATGCTCTTTCCATCATTTGGATGTGTTTAACAAGATCTTGTTCAATTTCAATAGAAAAAGTATTCACATGATTTCCTAATTTATTGCTCCAAACTTGTCTTACTTTGCCCTGCAAATGCCTTCTCAATGTCTTCCTTGAAACTCCAAAACTGTTTTCAGCTTTACGCAAAGACATACCATTTTTTACTGAATCTAAAGCCCGTTGTAAAACTTCTGCTCCATAACTTCCGCTTTTTGTCTTTCTTTTGTAATTTCTACCCAGACAGCAAGCTTACATTGGACCAATCTTAGGCCAATGCATGGTGATGCATTGGCCCAACGTTGAAAGTCGATGTTGGCCCAATGCAGGTTTGATCATTGGTTAGGTATTGGCCCAATGTTGTGTACAACATTGGCCCAATGTTGTATACAACGTTTACCCACCATTGGCACAACGTTGTATATAACGTTAGGCCAATATTGTAAACAATGGCCCAACGTTTTATACAACATTGGCCCAACGTTGTATACAAAATTGGCCCAATATTGTGTGTTATACGATTATTATTTTTATATTGGCCTAACGTTTTATGCAACATTAGATCGTTGTTACAAATAAGATGATTTGCATCGCTACATTGAAAAATTATAGAGAAAAAAAAGAATGTATTAAACAAGTATAAAAATTTACTTATTAAACATAATTTCTCGGTTAAATATACATATTGCAAACACCAAACTTATACCAAAAACTGACACATTGAGTTTTAAATAAAAAAATTCACTGTAAAATTTATAGAGTAGTTTCAATATTGACTGAGCTACTTGTTATTGAATCATGTTTAGCTTATGATATTTGGTGCCCACGATTATTATTTTTTCTTCTGCTATCTCCATCACATGTCTGCATAAGCCCTGCTTATTTGACTTCATAGTTTCTGCAAAAAAAAAATAGTTGTTTGTTTAATTATGCACCAAAGAAAAATAACAAATTGAAAGTAATTCTGTAATACAAAATTGAAACTGAAAAAATAAACTTTTCTAAACCATTTACCAATAGGAGCATATGCAATCAACCTTTTTCCTATTCCAATTTTTTAACCTCTCCCTGCATAATTTTAATTTTACAGCTAGGCCATTTTAACAAACTATTCTTAGTAAATAACATATACAATCTCCTTCGTCTTTAACTCCAATTTGTGCCAAAAAATTAACTTGCAAAAATACACAGCCTGGCAGTAATTAAAGTAACTTTTATTTAGACTTAAATTAATATAAAATGTCATTTACAAAAAATCTTCAAAGAGTATTTTATTTAAATAATATAAATTGTACTACATATCATACTAAATGCATAAACAGATCATAAAAAATTATTTACCATTTACTGAAGTGTTTTCTTGTCTTTTTTCTTCCAGAGTACTTGAATTCTTCACTGCTTTTAATGGCTATGACACTCTTTCAGGCAATACAATAATTAGCACACCTTTGATACTCAAACTTTTATAACTGATTTTGATGTATTTTGTAGTTCACCAAGTTGCACTTCAATGCTTGCCCATTGTGCCAATAATACCAGCATATCTTTCAAGGATACAACTTTATCTTGAAACAATAAAATTAATTATATTATTAAGAAACTATGCAACTAATTATATATTATATTTAGAATTTATGAAAGTAAATACAACAATCACTAAAAAAAGAGATAAAATTAAAGACAGAGGGCCAAACTTTTAATGATCAAAATATATACTTGCTAATGGATTCATAATATTTTTATGAATTATGAAATTTGCATTTCATAATTCATAAAAATTATGAAATTGCAAATTTTGCATTCAATTTCTGGGACTGACACAAAACAATTCTTATTGTTTGAGATACACATTGCAATGTAAAACAAAAAAACTCATATTAAAACAATGTTTCTCCAACAGGGTTCGTAGCCAACTATTTATATAAAATTAAATGACTTTTTTGAACAATCAGATGAATTTCCCTGACGATTTTTAACAATGGTTTTTACAAAATGTTTAAAATTACTATCTACTATAATGGAAATGCTAAGAATATGCATGCTTTGAATGAAAAAACTTATAAAACTTAGCTATTACTTAAGTTAGATATTAGTATAGATCTTATTATACATGTTAGTATGGTTCTTATTATTAATGATGATTAAGAATAAATACTAAGAAAAACTTGTTTCAGAAAAAATAAATTAGTAGCACCAAAAAAAATATAATAGCTTAATTGAGCGCTGTATTTTGAAAATGTGACAAGCCACAAAATTAAAATTTTACAGGAGAGTAAAAAACATTTTTCCTAAAAAAAAATTTGTTTTTATTTAACTAAAAATTATTATTTTTTATCAAAAAAAAATCTTTATTTTATCTAAAAAATCTTTTTTTATCTTAAAATTTTATCTTTTACTAAAAAAAATATTCTTTTTAAATAACCTCAATTTTAAAAAGTGTGACTCTTCACGTTTTCAAAATCCAGCGTTCAATTGCAAAATGAGTAACTTCTTAAATAGAATTACTGACTTTTCCATGACTATCTAAAAAAATAATAATTCCCTGACTTTTCCAGGTTTTCCACGACTTTGGCCAATATTAACATATTTTCCAGATTTTCCAGGTACAGTACAGACCTTGTCCAATGTTTGAATATAATTTTTTTTTATATATTTTAGTTCTGAATTTTATTATTACAATTTAAAAAATAATATCATCTATAAAAACATCGTATTACCTTTGTCTATTAGATAAATTTAAATAAACGTTTATATAATAAATAATAATGAACCACCAGCAACTGTTAAAACTTTAAACTGATATGAATAGTCAGTTGTTTTTTTCAACAGTTGATTTTAAATGGATTTCAAAGTTGGTGACTTTAAAATCCAACAAAAAATTTTTGTTACATTCATAAACATAAATGTTCTCAAAACGACTAAAAAACCTGGCCAGTTCTTCGCAACTAAATATAATTTCGGTGGTCAGTATCCAAGAGCAATCGCTCCTGCTTCCTGACCAAGCCAGTGGTGTAAGCTTTGATATGTGATTATTATAAAATAAAATGTTAATTACACTCTGACTTTTTGACCGTAATATATGAAAAAGTATTTAAAATTGTAAAAGTTAAAGCTATGATTAAAGATTTTCAATCACCAGACATAAAGAATTTTATATAAAAACTTACCATTTAATAAATTTTGTTCATTTAACTTCTCAGAGCAAACATTGAACTTCTGTAAAGAGTTTGTAGTTACAGGTAAAACCCAAAGTTTAATAGTATTTTTAGTTTTATTATAAGAAATTGAGGATAAATGATCTACACCAAGATATACACAATTTTTTGTCTCTTTAATCTTTATGGTGGCTGGTTATTTTTGCTATCTTCCTTTTTTGTCTCCAGAGCAGAAGTTTAGCCTTCTGCTAAATCTGCTAATTTTGTATTGCTATAAAAATCTATAAATCAAATTATTAATAATTAAGTTATAACGAAAGTTAATGTATAAGCTTAAAGTTGTTAACTGCTGTATGCAAACTAATTATGAAAAATATCCAGAGATATTAAATTAAAAATTATAAAACCAAGAATAATGTCCATCTGCCTCAGAAAGATCGAATATATAAATGGTTTTTTCAATTTAAATCATGATTTAAATCAGACAAATAAAAATAATGATTTAAATTGAGTCTTTTTATTTCAATTGATTTTAATGATTATTTATTGATTTAATCTCATAATTCAATAAATTATTATAGACTAGTCATTGGTCTTAAAACAAAATGTCTGGCAATATTAGAAAGCTCTACATAAGTAGAATATAAATTCTAAAAACATCACTTTTTGTACACTGTTTTAATATTTTAGTAGATAAGGTTTCACAACCAAACAAAAATGACATACTTAAACTATAAAATATCAGCTTCTAACAACTTTAATGCCACATATATATTACTGATACCTTTAATAATATATCTTATAATAGCTATATAATCTAAACTATTATAAATAAATTATGAAATTTTTTTTTTGTTCAATACTTATACTGTATGACATTTTAAATGATATATTTAATAAAAAAGAATTTAAAATGTCTTCTTTATTAAATAAATCGAACATTTGAAATGTTACATTTATTTAATAAAGATTATTAAATAAATCAAACATTTGAAATGCTAATACAGCAATAAGTATAAAAAAATAACTTTAAGATCTTACACAAAAATAATTTAATTATTACCTTTATTATTACATTAATAATTTACATTGTAGTAAAAAATGTTTCAAGCATATTATTTAACTGTTAACAAATATTTCATTATTAAAAAAAAAAAAAAAACATTAAGTCACGAGAATCTCTTGAAATTTATTTCATATAACGAACCTTTTAAGAGTCTTAAAAGATTCATAAATATAGCTTTTTTTTTATATATATAATTTAGAAAAATGGAAAGATAATATCAAAACCTTTTTTTAGTCTGTCAAACGATACCATTTTTAAAAATGTTTTAAAAATATTTACTAATCCGCAACTACATTGGCCGAATATTGGCTACGGCTTAAATGTAAGAACAAATTTTTATAGCAAAATATTAGGCCTAAACTACATTGGCCAAATGTTGGCCCAACGTAGTACGATAATTACAAAAAACCGATTTGTAGAATTACAATATTACGCCGAAGAAAAAACATTGGCCAAATGTTGGCCCAATATAGTACGATATTTGCAAAAAACCGATTTGCAGAATTGAAAATAATAGGTCGAAAAAAAACATTGGCTAAATGTTGGCCCAACGGAATAAACTTGCCAATGTTATAACTTACGTTGGGCCGATGTAAGCTTGCTGTCTGGGTAACCATGTCTATAAATAAAATAAAGTTAAAATTTGAACATTCTACTTAAATAATGCAAGGGGTAAAAAGCTCAGGATGGGCCTTTTGCCCCATTAACAAACTGGGATTTTTGCCCCAAAATGGCCGGTGCAAAAATTGATAAAAACATATTATTCTATGGTACAATGAACGTTACGTAAATAATCAATACATAATTTGTACGCTTACAAATACATAAACTCATTTAAATAATCAACTAAGTTTAACAATAATCTACAAAAAATTTTTAAAATTACGCAAAAAATCAAAATATCCTAATCTTATTACCTGTCAAGTTTTCAATATTCTGTTAAAAATTATATTTCTACTAAAAGTTCACAAAACTTTGCTCGCAACACCGTTACACATTTATCATTCATACTACAAAACAATAATTATAATATCTTACCTAGGTTCTTTATAACTGCAGGATGGGCCTTTTACCCCACCTGGGCCTCTTGCCCCACCCTACCCTAGTTTTAATGTTTGATACTTTTAAAGGATTGATGAAGTTAAAACTCAATTGCAAATGTTTAAACATGGTTTTTGTGATTTTCGTGAATTTTTTTGTATATGATTTTTTTCTCAAATAACGTCCTCTATTTTATAAAAACATTTTTAAACAGAATGTTGATTAGATAAAAATTTTGTCTTATTTTGCATGGACAATTTTTTTATCTGGCTTTGCACGAACAGAATAATTTAAGGCAGGTAAAATGTTATTAAAATTGTGGCTTTTAAATTTAATTTTTATTTGTAAAGATGTAAGAATATAAGTACTACAAAAAAACATTTTTTAAGTCTTTTTTTTTTTTTTTAAGTGAATTATCTGGTTTTTTTTTTTTGTTAAGTGATTTTCTACTAATATATGTGAAGTGGGCTTACTTCACATTTATTAGTAGAAAATCACTTAACAAAAAACTTTCATGTTATGCACTATATATATACTTTTTGTTATATTAAATTATATTATATTATATTATATATATATATATATATATATATATATATATATATATATATATATATATATATATATATATATATATATATATATATATATATATATATATATATATATATATATATATATATATACATATATATACATATATATAATATATATATATATATATATATATATATATATATATATATATATATATATATATATATATATATATATATATATAAATATATATGTATATATATATATATATATATATATATATATATATATATATATATATATATAAATATATATGTATATATATATACATATATATATATATATATATATATATATATATATATATATATATATATATATATATATATATATATATATATATATATATATATAATAATAATAATAATAATTGATTCAACATGTATTACAGTATTCAAAAAGAAAGTTTATATATTTAAATTCACATTTGACTTTTGAGACTCAATATATATCAATAGACAAGCTGTTAAAATATCATTTAGAATTCTATAATATTACCAACAAAGTGTCACAAGATGCTTCTATCATTGTCACTACTAATGCTTAATGTTGTTTGAATCAAAAGAGACAGAGTTCAATAGGTGGTAGAAAAAGCATGCTAATAAATACTGAATTTGTTGAATTTCTTTTATATATATGTGTGCCTGGTGTTTATATAGTGTATGTATTAATTTAGAATTATGTAGAAGTTTTTTCAACTTTTGTTGTTTCTTCATTAAACTTCAACTGTATATTGATATATATTTTATATAAATAAAAATATTAACTTCACAAAAAAAAAAGAAAAAAGAATAGCGTTTCTTTAGTCTAGTTATTAATTCATATTAAAAAATATTTATTTATAATGAAAAGTAAACCACAATTTTATAAAAACTTAAATAAATTTTCCTAATTAAAACTTCATAATATATTCTTTGAATAAATAAATTAGACATAAAAATATATAGGCGATGTAAAAATTTATTTTATGTATATATTTACATGTCTATCTTTTAGTTCTGAAATAATAAATATGAAAATTTTTTATGTTTAAATGAAATAAAATATCAAAAATATGTAAAACAATGGACTTGGAATTTTAAAGTTTTCTTGTGTTGTATTTCAGGTGAAGTTTTAGAGCTTCATTAATCAAATTTAACTTTAATAATAGCAAAATTACAATAACAACAACAATAATATAATAATAACTGTAATAATAACAACAATAACAATAATAATAGCAATTTTAGGTACTTATACATACACATTTTATTATATTTTATTTTAATTGGCTTTTTAAAACATTATTAAAAAAAAAATGCTCCTATAGAGGAACTAGGATGTTAAAAAAATTTGAATGCTACCTTATTAAAAACAATTAACATAAAATTACTTACATTCGAAGGCCTTTTCTGCATAATCGCTACCATCAACCGCTATAAGAACTTTTCGGCATTCCATTTTCTTTTAGAAAATGAAAAGACCTGGCGTATACGCAGGTTTAACCTTATCCCACAAACGCTTTTAAATTATAAATATTCAAAAGTGTTTGCATATTAAGAAGGTTGGCTTTAGTTTAGAGCTCTCCTACACCTATGATTTTTAGCATGTTTATCATCGGTTGTAATTTCTAAATACATTTTTAAAATTTTGCCATATTCTAAAACTAAAAAAAAATCACATAATCTAAAAAAAAATCACATAAGACTTCTTAGGGCCCGGAGCTATTTTTGATTTTGGAGGCCTTTTTATGGGCCACAGCCTAAAGATTACATAAACAAAAAAAAAAAAAAAAAAAAAAAAAAAAGGACCTCTAATATTTTTGGGGCCCCTAAATTTGCAGGGCCCGGGGCTATAGCTCTCCTAGCCCTTTCCTTGTTCCGACACTGCAAGTTACTAAAGTTATTAATTGTATTACTGAAAGTAAATATAATTAAACCGAGAAATAGCCAAAAATGAAAACACCTATATATAAATATATATATATATGCATATATATATATATATACATACATATATATATATATATATATATATATATATATATATATATATATATATATATATATAAATATATATATATATATATATATATATATATATATATTATATATATATATATATATATATATATATATATATATACACATATATATACATAAATATATATATCTATATATATATATATATATATATATATATATATATATATATATATATATATATATATATATATATATATATATATATATATATATATATATTTCTTTGTGTGTGTTTGTGTGTGTATCTATATATTATAAATGTTGACTATTGGTTTTAAGTATTTATTACATAAATAAAGTTTTTTTTGTAAATATTATGCAATTATAGTAATATTTAGTTAATTATGGCGTTGTTAAAAGTAAAATGGATAGAACCACATACAAATGGATCTAGTAGTTTCAGTATTGGACGGTGCCAACAAACTGGATTGAAGGAGAAGAAGAAGTTTATTCGTTGGCCTTGCAATGCTAAAGGTGTAGAGCCGTACATAAAGCGTTGCTAAAATCCTGGCATTAATTGGTTGTTTTTTGTTTTAGTTCAACATTTCGGGAGTGCAGGTATTTATAATATTTATATATTAAATTCATTATTTGTCAAAATAGTACTAGATTTAAATAAATTTTATTTATGTATGTTAGTACATTTTTAGACAGTGTCATAAATTGTGAATCAATTAAAACATGCTCAGAATCTGAAATTGACCACAATTCGCAATTAGAGAAAATGAAATACAACCAAATAGATTTATTTGCCTATCAAATGCAATTAGGTTTGTGTGTTTGTTTTTGTGTGAAAATGTTTTGGTTTGAATTAGATTTTATTGAATGTTACTAGTATTAGTGAAAATAACCACAACTAGTCATGGTATTATTGAAGTAATCAAAATATTCAACAAAAATAAGTAAAAACAATTTAAACTTAGCTTTTTTTTTTATTTATAGAAAAAAAGATTAGCTAATGCAAGAAAATCGAAAACAAAGAAATTGAGTTATATAGAAACAAGTGACGATGAAGTCAGTTTTTCCAGTACACCATTTCCGAAATTAGACGGTAACAATAGTTCCATAAAGGTTTGATTTTTTTCTGTTTTTTTTCTTATACCGATGGACTAACAATGCATTAATGATAAATTATAGATAATGGTTCTTCTTGTGTATACTCATACAACAATTCAGCAACAATTAGTTCCAGCGAAGGGGTCATTGGTGTTGAATTTCATAATATTGAGTTTTCTTTGTAATTGAATTCTTTTAAAAATATTTTTGTTGGTTATTATTGTGATTATTTGCAAACTCAATAATAACTTATTTTTTTAGTTAACTTGTGAAAAAATTATTAATAAAGAAACTGGTAAAAGTGCTGGGGAAACAAATAAAGACTATATTTCTGATCAGAGTAAGAAAACGTTAAATTAATATTTCTTTCTAATCAAATCTTGCAATTTTATTTTTGTAATTTTATTATGTCGTAGCTTGTGTAAATTAACATAGTTGGAGTTATATTTATCTTAATTTCTGTAAAGCTTTTAAACGAACAATGTTAGCAGCATTAGCATGTCTAGAAAAAAACTTTAATGACTTTAAAGCCTCATATAAGCATAATGATTTAAAATGTTTAGTCAAACCGTTACATCTATCAAAACTGCAATCTGATGAAATCTTGGATCTGGAAGTTTTTCTTTCAGCTGATAGTAAAAGAAAGGATTCTGCAGCGAGAAATTATACATTATTGTTTTAAATTTTCCATTTAAATTAATTTTTTCTCCTAACATTTTGTATCATTTTTATAGTTAAGTCCTTTTTTCTTTTTTTGCAGGTAGAATCATTATGTAATGTGGGTGGTAATTCTACAATAGATATTACATACAATGTTATGAAAAAAGTGATGAGTGACGAGGCTTTTAGCCACTTTAATATAAAAGGCATTTCTCAGAAAACCTCATTTTGTGAAAAATGCCCAATATTATTTTCTGCTAAAATTAGTAAGTACATCTTTAAGTATTTGCAAGTTTTACCTTGTTATTTTGACCCTTAAATTCTAAAAAGTTCTCTATTAGTTGTTATCAAATGTGCTGGATTTAAGTCGGATTAAAGCGGATTAAATCATTTAGGATCTTAGCACAATTATTCGTTTAGAGCCTAATTCATACTACAAAAAATTATGTACGAAAAAACTTTATATCGTTAGATGTGATATTGTTAATAGTGGACCTTCTTTCAATAAGTGAAATAAAAAAAAACTATATATTTTTTTTTGTTTACAAAAATAAATGTATAATAATATTAACACTATTAAAATTATTTAAAAAAGTTTAATTACGCTAATAATTAAGGTCTATTTGCTTTACGGGCCTTAAATAACTGTCTAGTTTGCATAATGGGTAATCCACCACTATTGCTGTAGGTCTTCTAATAAACATGGAGCACATTTTTTATTAATCCGACCCATTAAAACAAGGTTTCTGCCAGATCAGGGAAAAGTCAGGGAATTCAGATTTCTGCAATAATATCAGGGAATATTCAGGGAAATTGTGTTGAGAAATTTTGAAAAATCAAGTAGAAACCAAGTAAATTCGGCTTTGTGGCAAACTCGCATGAACTGTCAGTTGTATTTTTTTCATGGCGTTCTAATATTACTTTAAATGTAGGTTATAATATATATATATATATATATATATATATATATATATATATATATATATATATATATATATATATATATATATATATATATATATATATATATATATATATTATATATATATATATATATATATATATATATATATATATATATATATATATATATATGCAATTAAAAGCATTTTTTAAAAATAATTATAAGTTGAGCTTTTGTAGCTTTAAAGGGAGAACAGGTAGAGAAACAAAGAAAAGTCATGGAAATCCATCTTAAAATATTGGCAGACACCTTGTTTAGTATTATGTTATTTATTACGATGTATCATTGTTTTCTTTCTATTCTCTCTTTTTTTTTTTAAGATGCCATCAAATTACAAGACGAGTCAGCGTAAGATAGCGATATAACAACTGCAATAGGAAAGTGGCTACTTATGCAAGGCACACTGTTTGAACGTCAAATGACGGAATAACAATAAAATAACATCGTTTTGATTGAAAAACATTTGAAAATGCAGAAATATTTTGCTTGTTTATTTAATATTTTTTCTGTTTCTAATTATTTACTAGATAAATAAAATTGGAAGAAATAGTGTTAATTAATAGTGTAATTAAATTTTGAAAATCATCAAGGATCTATTAGACTTTATTATTAGGGTGTTCTTTTAAGATAAATTACAAATAAAATTTATTTTTTATTCATTGGAAATAATGCTAAAGATATTTAACAAAATAGTACTAATTAAATAATATCGACGGTAAAAAATTCTTAATGCACCGTTGCAAATGTTAACGAAACTTCACAGCCATTTAACGGCTAATCATCACTTCTTAAAAGTATTCAATCAACGTTAAGTTTACAATTACAAAGCATCAGTGATTCATCATTGATTGAGCAACATAAATATATATACATATTCACCACGTGCTTTTCTTGCGTTTAAACGTTTTATATATTTACAAAACAGTTACTTATTTTGATCTATTTCTAAAAATTTAATCAAAATACGAATGGCTAAACACGAATATTAATGAGAGAAATAATGCACGTACAAAAAGAAACAATTATGGCTTTTTCGTGAAATTGCTAGCAGTTTAAATATAAAATTGACACGCTTCAAATAGATTTTTATGATATAAAAATGCAAACTTGTGAAACTAAAGGAAGCATGAACTTTATTGATGATGAATGGGAAGTCAAAGTAAAGGGTGTTGATAATAAAATTGCAAAAGTAGTGGAAGAAATAACTCATGTAATAAAAATACAAGAAAAAATCATTTTAAATAACACTGAACTCTAATCAAAAAGCGTAGACATTGAGGATAGAAACAGACAAAATAACTTACGGATTAATGGACTTATTGAAGGTGTAGATGAAAAAGATTGGGAGGACACTAAAAACAAAGTCAAAAGACTCTTCGTTAAAAATCTTGAAATTGCAAATGATATTAGAAGTGAACGTGCTCATCGAGTTGGTAATGGTGTTTCTAAACGAGTGCGAACGATTGTGTCAAAGTTTTTGGATAATTATGGATAAAGCGAACATACTAAAAGGTACTAATATATATGTTTATAAGGATTTTAGTGAAACAACTAATAGAATTCGTAAACAACTATTTGCTCAAGCAAAAACTCATTAGCAAAATGGCTATTATGCAAAAGTTTTATATAATAAATTTATAGTTCACGAATTTAAGCGAAAAAGTTGAAATTTTGCCGGCTATTTAAAAATAAGCAATATTATTATATGAGTTCTTGAAGAAGCTCTTGTTTTATCTTTTAATTTTATATTTTAAAAATGGCTAAAAAACTTTTTTCCTAATGAAGATTTTTAAAATTTAATTTTAATCCTTTTGAGGAATTTCTTAATTTTTTTGAAGATAATTTAAATATTATTAAATAAACTGAAATGAATTTAATGAATACATCATATTTTGATCCTTATAATTTCAAAATTAAAAAACATAATAATTCTTTTTCTATATTGCATTTAAACATAAGAAGCATGCGTCATAACTTTGAAAAGTTTAAAGTATTTTAAATATTATAAACTACACATTCGACGTCTTAGCTGTGTCAGAGATTTGGCATGAAACAAATAGTCCGATTTAAT
>NC_061159.1:13218623-13271123 GCF_022113875.1 Hydra vulgaris | reverse complement strand
TATATATATATATATATATATATATATATATATATATGTATATATATATATATATATATATATATATATATATATATATATATATATATATATATATATATATATGTATATCTGCATTTTTTGTTATAGAATCTTGAATCTAAGCAGGTCTTGGTTCACAAATTGAATCATGAATCAAATCAGCATATTGAGGAAATCTTTTTTTTTAAATGTCTATTTCAAAAAAAAAAAATTCTTATTGGTAATTTTAGCCTTTTTAGTGTTAGATTAAATTTCTTCCAAAAACTACAACAAAATAAGTACTGATTTGAAACAATGAAATAAATAAACTTTAATTAAATCTTGAACCACTTTTCCTATTTAAAATTTTGACACTTTGTAGTTTTGTGGCCCTAAAATGTGTGTGTGTGTGTGTGTGTGTGTGTGTGTGTGTGTGTGTGTGTGTGTGTGTGTGTGTGTGTGTGTGTGTGTGTGTAATTAAATATGTGTGTAACAGTTTTAAATTTTTTAACAATTTATAACTAATATATTTAATTAAATAAACAAGGATAAAGAATTCGTTTATGTAAAAGCGGAAACCATATGTTCTTCGACTATATACAACTGCTCGTGTAAAACATTCTCATCGTGCTTTTTTTTTTCAATCAGAAGATACAACAAATGTCAATAATTGTTGTCATTTTCGGCTGCTAAACCAGTTAATGCAAATGCTTAATGATCCTGAATTCATCCCAGAAAATAGTTTATTAAGCAAAAAAAAACTTATGAATAGTTTAATCAATCTCACATCAAATTTTTTTAAGTTAACTTACAAATCTGGAGTTGAAAGATATTCTGTAGTTGCTGATTCCTGTGCTTTTGTTACGATTTTTGAAATTTTAAAATCATCACGCAAAGTAATCAAATGTCATAATTCAGAGTGTCAAGTATCTGAAGGATCTGCTCGTCAGATTAATAATCTACAAAATGGTTTCTTATGTCCGCACCTGAAAGTATTTAGACAATATATTTATCTTCTTTAAAACATAGGAGAATCAATTTCTAATGACAAAGATGAAGTAATTTCTAATGACTCAGTTAAAAGATAATATTCATTTACCAAGGAAAAAAAGTTTTTAATTTGTCTTTTTTAATAATTTTTTTGCTTTTATGTTTATTATTTGTATAAATTTTTGTTCTAATAGTGGGAAGATCTTTTTAATGTTGCATCTGGTTTATGGACATTTGGAATTGATGCACCAAGTAAAAATACTGTTTCCCATGACCAATTTAATAAAAGGTTTAGCAGTGACATTGTGAATAAGCAGTCTGCTACCATCGGTTTATACCTTCTATTGATCTAGACATCTGTGACTGTGGTGTAAGAATGATTTTTAAAACTTTTTTTTTTGTTATAAACATTTGATTATTTGTTATAAACGTTTGATTAATTTCATTTTTATTTTATTACAGACTGGGTGGGTATCTAAATCTGTTTTATCTGGTTATACATTTTACAATAAAATAAATATGTATACAGATCGGCAAGTAATTGAATGTGATGTTTTTTTGAGAAAATGTTTATCCAATACTTGTACATCTTATTGGGATGGCTGTGAAGACTCTGTTTTTTGCTTATCTAAATCTATTTGTGCAGGTTATGAATTAGTTGAAAAAATCTCATCAATTGAATGTAATTTTGTTGTAGTTTTTTTGGGAGGGGGGAGTGATGCAGTTAATTTTTGAACTTGAATTTTTTCAGGTTGGGAGTTTGTTGATTTTGTTTAGTCGAAAGGAACGTTTAGTGGTTTTGTTAGTTTGTATTCAAACAAATATAAACGTAGAAGTATCTCTCTTTTGCCATTTATGTCTACACAAACATTTATTGATTGGTTTTTTGCTAAGGTCTCTCACATGCACATTAACTTTAGAGAAAAATGTCATATGTGCCCAGAAAATCAACAAATACCAGTTTTAGCATGTGATGCAACTAAAATCGGAATCAGCTTCAAAAAGTCATTTGTAAAACCTATAGAGTCACCTGAAGTTTATGATTTATTCCAACACCGTTGCAACGATTAGATAGGTCGATTATATTTAACTCCATAAAATTAGATTCTAAACAGTTTTCAGACGCTAGGTTTTATCTAAGAAAGGTTTGTATTTTTATTCTGTCTGTCGAGAACTCTGATTTTAAAAATTTTGATGCTGATACATTAAAGTTGAACTCAATTCGTAAAGATTACATTCCACCAGAATGCGTACCATCATTTCAGCTAATGGTTTCTGAATCACCTGTTCCGAATCTTTTACGATTGTCTTTTAAAGTTTTTAAAATTCTTGCTGCTGATAGCTCCCTAGATTCATTAATTCCATTGCGATTTACTGATGAAATTGTTTGTATACGTGAACAATTTTTATCCAATCGGGGTGATTGTGGACTTGTTGTTAAATTTTGTTACTTATTGCGTTGTTTTTCTCCAAAGCTAGCAAGGCTCGTTGAAATATCCTGCAACTTCAACAACACACCTTCTGGTGATATTTTGTTATTAATACAATATTGTTGCGACTTTGTAAAAAAAATTCATTTTAGTGATGTTCAACCAAATAATGCAGAAGTCATTGAAGGTGCTTATAATCCATCGCGCGTATTATTTTAAAAAACATTGGTGCCAAATAAGGAAAATGCGATTGTTTTCTGCAGATAAAAGCTCCAATAGTAACCTGTTTTGATAATATTCCATCACAAATTTGCAATAAAGTGTTTCCACAAGTATCAAAAAAAGGTGTATATTTTCTTTTTTTATGGTTTTGCCCTATGCATGGTCATTGCTATGGGTTCCATATTATTCCAGGATCTGAGGGAAGGAAAGACCCGCATGCTTCATTGTATACGAACCTTGAAACTGCTCCGGAAAATGTTGTTTATGACTTTGCTTGCAGCTTGTCAGAGTTTTGTCATAACCGTGATTCTGGGTATTTTAGAAATACCTCTTTTTTTCATGATGTATTTCATGGTTATACGCACAAATGTGCAAATGTCTTTCAGTGTAACCGTTTGGGTAGTTTTTATCCAATAAATTCATCTATCTGCGAACAGTTTAATAGCTTTTTACAAAGTATAAAACCTTCTGCTAAATTAATGACACAAACTCATTTTTGTTTTTATCTTCAATTTTTTATATATATTTGGAACCAAGCAGAAAAAAAATTTATTTGAAAAAAGAGTTATTGTATCTGAATATACTAAAGATTGACTAAAGTGGAACATAATGTATAGTATAAAACTTGCTGAAGTCATTTTTAAAAATCAGGTGGCATTATGGTTGAAAAAAATTTACTGTAATCAATATGTTTAATATAACTGTAATCAAGATGTTACAAGAAAACTATTTATTATTTATATTTTATTAACCGATAAATTAAAACCAAAAACAAATGTTTTAAAAGTAGCGGTATAGTAAAACAAAGAAGGAAGCTTCAGATAATATATAACACGACATATACATATACATTAGGGTGTTTTAATTTTAATATTTATGATGTTCTAGTTTTGTTATCTTAGGGAATTAGTATATAAGGCAAATAATTTTAACATAAAAATAAATATATTTATAAAATAAATATTTAAGTCTTAATATCAAAAGATACGTACTTATCACTGGAAAAGTGCTTTACAATGTAACCCCTTTTTTTTTAAAATATTATTCTTTCATAGGAAAGTATACTTCAATACACGACACAATGTTGTCAATAATAATTTTTTTTAACTTTGTTCAACTTTAGCTAGGCATTGCTCAGTTAAGACAAACCTTTTTAAAAACATTTTTTTTATAAATAAAATATTTATAAAGTTTATTGATTTTAATATTTATACTCGACTAAAACTGGCTCTTTGGCGTGATTCAATGTTCATTTGAGAGACAGTTTTCTTTTTTCCCCTCGTTTAAGAAAAATTGTCCCTCTACAGCTACTCGAGTCTTTTGTCAATTACTAATATAATTTCAATGCCTAGAAAAAAGTCTCTCGACCGCCGAGTTAACGGGAGAGAACTTTTATTAATTTTTCGACCTCCCTTTCTCTGAGCTTATTACAACTCCCCTGTATATTAATTTTGAAGCAACTTAAAATATTATCCTTATATTTTTACTTTGAGAAAAAGATTTATTTCAATAATAGATGAAAATATAAAAAAACGAACCAAAAAAACTGTTTTAAAACTCCAGTTTATAAAGCCCCCCCCCCCCCCCCATGTTTATTGGATTTTAGAGAAACTTCCGACCCTACCTTTTATTCGATAGACGAGTGTACATAGTTTTAACTACGAGGCTTTAAATTACTTTTAATACTTCCGATGGATTGGGTATTACTCAGGCTTGTGGAGCCGCAAGTTTTTTTCACGGCTCGGCTCCGAATACTGAATTTTATATATATACCCTACTTGAAATAAACAAACATAATTCTAAACGTACCTTGGAAATTCTAAGAGAAGTTACTGGCATCCAAAAAACAAAAACATGCAGACTGTCTGTAATCTTAAAAATTAATGATGAATTATTGTCCAATCCAAAAATGACATGTGATGAATTAAATAAACAAATTCTTTGTTTCAGTTGACCCAAATCTTGCAAAAATAAATTCTTTTCTTAAGAAAAAAAAAGATTAAAGGGTTTACAAAAAAAGGCTCTTTTGTATTTTTAAACTGGAATTATGTTTATAAATTGAAAGTTTAATTTTTTTTCCTATACCTTTTACTTTATGTTCAGAGCAAGCATTTGAAAATTTGACAAGTTGTTGACAAGGGGGAGGGGGGAGGTTAAAAAATTGCAAAAATTCGTTGACGTAATTAATGGACAACACCTATATCAACGTAGTCTATTTCAATTATATTTCTCTTTTATCCATTGTCATTTAGACTATGCAACTATTGCTTGGTTCAATGCCAATAAATGTAAACTGGAGCCTCTTTATCGTCAATAGAAGCATCTTGCTCGTCTTATTAATTTTAAAAACAGATTTATTCATACCAAGCCTCTTTTATTTAAAATGGAAGTTCTTAATATATATCAGCTGAATGTTTTTAATATTCTTTGTTTTTTGTATAAATGTAAAACTAACTATTCCCTATTTTCTTTCCATAATTTTTACACGCTGAAATATAAAAATAAATATAATTTAAGAAATGATAAGTTAATTTGTCAACCATTTTTTCAGACTAATTTCGGAAAATCTAGTATTTCTTTACGAGGAGCTTTTCTTTGGAACAAAATAGTTTTAAAACATTTTAATTTTTAACCAGTTAAACTTAATTAATTTTTTGAGAAAAGTTCAAAAAACAATTCAGTTTTTGCTAATTTTTTATGGTTGACCTTCTATTTCTATTTAAAAAACTTAAAGATTTAAAAAATAAAAGTCTTTGCAAAAGTTTCTTTTCGTATAACGTTACGCAACTTTTCTTTCAAGTTTATGCTATTCAAATTTTGATTGGATAAGATTTTTAATCGTTGCGTTTTAAAAAAAAAAGGTTTTATCCGGAGTCTTTTTTTCTAAAAAATTGTTTTAAATAAGTAAAACGACAGATTGCTTCAAAAAAAAAGTTTTATCTGAAGTCTCTTTCTAAACAAAACGTTTTAAATAATCAGAAAAACAGATTGCTTCAAAATATCTTAGTTTCCTTTTTTTTTTTTTTTATTTTTAACCGTTGTTCAAGCTATCAAGAAGGCTATTCAAGATTTCATTTTTTTTCACTTTTCTTTAATAAAGTCAAGTATAAATCTTCTTTTAAAGTGCCAGTCAGTAGAAGTTCAGTTAAATTCTAAAGGTTTAACAACTCTAAAAATAAACAGGATAAAAGAATACCGCTACCTAAAAGGCTTTATAAAAAACAAACTGGGTGATCAAATTTTAAAATTTTCTGCTTTACTCTAAAACGCAGTAAAAAGCTAGTTAAAAAAAATTCTAGAAGCAGTTAATAAGTATACCTCGAAGAGGTTGAATGATTGTATCATTCTTGCTAGAGTATCTTGGCAAAAGTTAGCCTCAGGATTTCAAAAAAGAGAAAAATATTATGTGTTTGATTGATGATGGATTATGATTAATATTAACTTTCTAATTAAGTTGTTGCAGTTGGAAAGCTTTGGAAAAAAACCCATTTAATTTCAACAAACAAACTTTGCATCAGGTGTGCAAAATGAGTTCTATTTTAGTTTAATTAAATTTACAAGGCAGCCCATTTAGCTCTGAACTAGACATTATTGAAGTAGATAAAGATATGTTAAAATAAAAAAAAAGTTCGAAAAATGAGGTTCTTTATTTTAAGGATACAATGTAGGTCATTGTCGCGGAGATCTATTCTGTTTAAATACATGATTGTTAATATAAAAATACAAACCTCCATTTTATGTCTACTAAAGAAGACATAAAATGGAGGTTTGTATTTTAATATCATAATCTAGATGATCTACATGGAAAGTTCCCGCAACAATCTCTATCGCATAGAGATTGTTGCGGTGATGTGATATGATGACTTTTACAGTTATTTTTCATTTTTTATAGTAAACAACAAACTGTATGAATTACTTTCATATATAATACTTAATTTTTTTTGTTATTTATAAATCATAAGGTATATTATTGATAAATTAAACAGAAAAAGATTTTTACTTTACTTATATTTGATGATAATAATAATTTCATCTATTTTTAACAATGCCTTATTTTGTCTATATATTCACTTTTATTAAAATTAAAGTAGAAAGCTAAATAATTAAAATAAAATAAAAAACAAAAATGATTATGATTTCCAGAATCAGCATGAAAAAATAATTAAGAAAAAATGGTAAACTATAAAAAATCTAAAAAAGGATGATTATAAGCCTCCCCTACTTAAAGAAATCATTTTGACACATGTGACAATTTGTCACATGATATATTGTCATATTTTTAAACTTTATTAGTTTGATCATGTACCTATAAGAGATAGACGTGCAACCTTTTGTTTTACATCAAAGAAACCGCCAATATCAGCGATCCTAGCGTTTTCACGATCTTATTAAAATATTCCGTCATTAGCAAAAAAGTATTAAAAATAGCTGCCAATCAAAGATTTTCAGTAAAGATTTAATAGACGATTCTGTAAAGTAATTTTTGTATAAAATGAATTATTTATGTGCATGCAAATTATTGTTCAAATGAAGCATAAATAAATGATGTTTATTACAAATACAAAGATATAATAATAGCAAATAATAACAGATTTTTTACAATACTTAGACAAATACTTCCTGTTTTTAAGTAAACGTCAGCAATAAAATTAACACATAGAGAGAGCTTTTAAAAAAGCATTTGTAGATTTGATATTTTAGTCAAGTTTTATATTATATATTTCAGTTAGTATTCTTACCATTCAGAGTCTAAGTTCTTTGCTCATTTTCTTTTAACTTTAATATATTTTTTTGTTTTCTCCAACATGCCGCTTTTTTTGCCTTCTTCTATTATACGTTATGTTAATAAATAAAATAAAATCCAGTTTGAAATTAAATTAATCATCCTAACGCGATACAAACTGTCTAAATTTAATTATATTAATACTAATTTTATTATCAATTTTTATAACAAACAGTTTGCTTACAAAACTAGGCTACAATTAACCAAGTTACCTTAGTGCATTTAGATAAAATTAACTATAAAAAGATTGTTTTAACAAGATCATTATTAAAAGATGTAGTTTTTTTATTGTATTATTTCTTAACTACTAAAATAACTTCGATGATAACATAGTAATTGCATACTTGCTGTTTGCTTTAAAAATTAGTTTTTTGTTATAAACTTACAAAGAACTACATTTTACATATTTTTAATATACAACTTTTACATAAAATTGAGAACGTTTACGAACAATGTTATTGTTATAACAACTAAAGTACTGCCCTGACTGTTCATGAATTTTTAACAACAATATTATGAAAAACCATAATTTAGACTGACTAAACAAGTTCAATAAATCGTTAAAAAATCGACGTATAGAATCGTAACTTTTTTCTTTTGTTTGAAACAATAGACTTGTTACAATACAGACGCCTAATTATTGAGCATAGTTCGCAAAAACAACAATAAGTTGCACGTCCATCTCTTATAAGTCCATGATTTGATGTATTATTTTAGTTTATGTTTATTCAGTTGAATTTTTATAAAAACATGTACTTAAATGTGATTAACTATATATGCACTTGACTTTATTTATATATTGAATTATGAAGTTTTAATTTACGAGAGGTTCTTGATGACAAGACCTAATGGTTTCCTGCGAGTCTCCGCGTTCTTTTTATATTATAAAAAAGTCTTAGTTTTATTTTTAATTTATTTCTCATTGAGTTACATTTTTAACAATGTAATTATAAATCATGTTTCTCCAAAATTCAGCACCACGGCTCCGAAAGCCCTGAATTATTAGCGTTAAAAAGTATCACGTTGGAAGCCTAGATGTAATTCAATTTACTTAGTTGTTTAGGGTAAATCTATATTATGCGCGTAACGCTAAATTTATATAGAATTTTATTGGCTCTTTGGCGCAGATATTTAAAAGGCAATCTGACGCTTTTACAGTAGATCAAAGAAAATGTTCGTTTTTCAGTTAAAATATAATATTCGCTTTCATTGTTGATCAAAAAAATATTCGACCTTGAAAGAAATTGAACTTCTACCACTTTTTTAAAACAAAAATGCTTAAAAAAAGTTTTAAAAAAGGTTGTTATGAAAATTTTTGGTATGCAAAATATAATCATTATAAAGCATTTTAGCAAAAAAAAAAAAAAAAAACCACAGAAACCTTGGATAGTTGCACTTACTGACAAACTAAATATCGAAAAACCCAGAAATAAAAATTTAAACAAATGAAATGATATACTTTAAATATTTTATTACACAAAAGATTTGTTCATAATAAACTAATTCACGCAAGTCTTCTTACAATTTCATATTGTATTCAACAACGATAGCTCATAATTTCTTACCATGATGAGCGTTTTTATCAGACACAACAAACAATGGCTGCTTTAAGTTTTTATGCACTGCTTCCCAGTGGGCACCCAACGTCAATCCCACGTCGAGTTTACGTTGGATTTTCATCAGCGATGTCAACAAACCTGTTCGGACGTTGTTCCAATGTCTGTAAAACGACGCCTAAGCAACGTCA
This sequence comes from Hydra vulgaris, assembly GCF_022113875.1. Classification (NCBI taxonomy): domain Eukaryota; kingdom Metazoa; phylum Cnidaria; class Hydrozoa; order Anthoathecata; family Hydridae; genus Hydra; species Hydra vulgaris. The sequence continues at coordinate 13,261,951 of NC_061159.1, read as the reverse complement.
ATATCTCGACATCTACTGACGTCGTTTTGATGTCTTGTAACATTATTCCGACAACATGAAAAAGACGTCGTGATATGGATGTCGTTTCAACGTCAATAAAAAGACGTCGGGCTGCGTTGTATTAAGGAAGTCATCCGATGTCCCTTGACGTCTTTTAACGCCGATATAACGCCCATAAAAAGATGTCGGAATAACATCGTAAGACATCGCTGAAGAAAATTATATACAAACCCGGCGTTTTGTGTGCAATTGCGCTCTTTAATAAAAATGTGTAACAAATTTGTTTCTTATTAAAGTAAGCTAGTTTAAATAATGGTTGATAAAACATCAAAAGGTTTGCACTAGCAAAGTCTTTCAACGGCTAGCATTTTTTAGTATGTATTTTTTATAAAATATATCCGTTCGTTTTAATATTTATGTAATATTAAAAAAAATTATTTCTTATCAAAGTAATAATTCTTAAATAGCTATAAGTATATATTACTAAATAAACACATTAAATAATATGTCCTCGTGGTGTAGTGGTAAGCGCGTAGGATTTAGATCCTAACAGACCGGGGATCGATTCCTGCCTGAGGCTCCATTTTATAGTTAACAAAAAACACGTTGGATTAACATCGGATGCCGACGTCGCACGATGTCAGTTTATCCGACGTCAAATAACAATTCCATTTCCAACGTAAACCCAATGTCAATCCGACGTCGATATCCGACGTCGCTCGACGTTTGTTCGACGTGGAACAAACGTCGAGTTAATTTTATTTCAATTAAAAACATTTATACTACTATTATTACAATAACATAATTAGGAGATTTTTAATTTAAGAAAGTGAAGAGAAGAGCAATTTTTTACTTACAGGGTGTTCATAAACACAGTATTCAGGTGATGTATATATATATGGATTATAATACTTATGAAAAATTTAATATAGGTTCATGGTGCGCAAATAAATGACAAAAGAGTTATGTTTTCGGATTCGCAACGGGTTTAAATTTTCCAAAAACCGAGGACCTTTTTTTGTGCGTGTTTTTTTTCCGTTTTTCGAATCTATATCTATAAAATTCACAATAGTTTGCAAAACAACAACAAAAATTATTCCCTGTACCGCAATAACGCTGTTTAAAATTACTTTCTGGCTAAATCAAATCAAATTTATTCTGAATATGGTCTTACATCAAGGATATTTACAATAGTAATGATATTAATCTGAAGTAAACACCTATAAAAAATAATTTAAATAAATAGTGATAACATTAAGTATAAAAACTAAAAAAAAAATGATAAATATAAGAAAAGGAATAATAGCTATTGTAAAAATTATGTAAAGATATTAACCACAAAAATAAAACTCATGATAACATCAACAATAATATTAACAATAATGAAAATTTAATCAAAATTAACAATAACATCAATAATAATTATTATTATTATTAATAATAACGTTAACAACAATAGTAATATAAAAATAATATAAATTATAATTAAAAGTATAACAATAAAAAGTAAACACCAATTACTTGATATGAATAATAATATGGGAATGAAAGTAGTAATTAATTAAAAGTATGTATATGTATATAATAATAGTATAAACAAAATAATAATAATAATAAAAATAATAATTATAGCAATAATAATAACAATAACAATAATAATAGCAATTCTAAGTACTTATACATACATATTTTATTATATTTTATTTTAACTGGCTTTTTAAAACATTATTTAAAAAAAAAATGCTCCTATAGATGAATTAGGATGTTAAAAAAATACTGAATGCTACCTTATTAAAAACAATTAACATAAAATTACTTACATTCGAATGCCTTTTCTGCATAATCGCTACTATCAACCGCTATAAGAACTTTTCGGCATTCCATTTTCTTTTTTTAAAGACCTGGCGTATACGCAGGTTTAACCTTATCCCACAAACGCTTTTAAATTATAAATATTCAAAAGTGTTTGCATATTAAGAAGGTTAGCTTTAGTTTGGAGTTCTCCTACACCTATGATTTCTAGCATGTTTATCATCGGTTGTAATTTCTAAATACATTTTTAAAATATTGCCCTATTCTAAAACTAAAAAAAAATCACATAATAGCTTCCCGCAGATTATTTTGAGTAAAAATTTATAAATTTAGTGCTTTTAAGAAAAAAACTTTATATGCAAAAATCAAATGATTTTTCTTAGAAACTGTTTGATACGGCCTTTATCGTCGAAGGGGGTCAACCAAACGTTTGGAAAAGTTACAATGAAAGTTTAACTTAAAAGGTTATTTTTTTTTTTTTTTTTTTTTTTTTGTTGTTTTTCTAACATTTTAAACATTTTTAATTTTCGACAGACATAATATTATTGGGTGATCCATGTTCGAACATCGATCATACTATTTTGTAGAATACTTTGAAAATAATAAGTAAAAGTAAAAAATAACTTTATTTTTTCTTTAATTTATTAATTAGACACTGTGTTTTTCCAATTAAGACTCTTCAGAAAAGCTCTGCGTAAAATGAAAATAAAGTTTAATAAGTGATTTTCAACTAATTTATATATACTGTAAAAATGGTTAATTACGGATGAATCTTTATAACGGAAATTTTCATAAAAAACGCTTTAACACAATTGTTAGTTTAAATTATTATTATATTTCTTTTTTGAATAAATAAAAATGAGAACAAAGGAAATAAAACTAATAAAGTTTTTAAAAAGTTATAGTATATTATTGCAGTCTAGTTAAATTTCAACTTGAAACATTTCAGTTTTCAAAGTTCAAATAACTTATATAAAAACAAGATACCAGTGGCGGATCGGATTAAGACTTCTTGGGGCCCGGGGCTATTTTTGATTTTGGTGGCCTTTTTATGGGCAAAAGCCTAAAGATGACATAAACAAAAAAAAAAAAAAGAAAGAAAAAAAAAAAAAAAAAAGAAAAGGACCTCTAATATTTTTGGGGCCCCTAAATTTGCAGGGCCCGGGGCTATAGCCCTCCTAGCCCTTTTCTTGTTCCGGCACTGCAAGTTACTAAAGTTATTAATTGTATTACTGAAAGTAAATATAATTAAACCGAGAAATAGCCAAAACTTAAAATACCGATAATGGCTAATTTGTTTTAATAAAATAAGAAAGTGCCTATAAAATAGAAGAGAAAAAATGAGTTTATAATCTTTTCTATTTTATATACGTTCGTAATTATTATTATAATATATATATATATATATATATATATATATATATATATATATATATATATATATATATATATATATATATATATATATATATATATATATATATATATATATATATATATATATATATATATATATATATATATATATATATATTCTCAGTGGCGTAGGAAGGTTTTTAAATGTTTGAAATAACCAACTTATAAACAACAAGAATATTCCAAGTTTTTTTACGTTCATATGTATGACAAAAAGATTCTTTAAAAAAAAAATTACTGTGTTAGGAGAATGGGAACAAGAAACTCTAAAATCTTAGCCATCCCCCCTGTCCCACACGAGAGAGTAACAAGAATAGTTGATGAAATATTTTTTGTATTATTTTCATTTAGACATATATTCATTAAGAAATTTTTAATTTTATAGTAAAATATTTTAGTGTTAAAAAAATATGACCATATAAAGTTTGCAACCCCCTCAAATTGAGGGGATTTTAATTTTATATGGTCAAAGTTTTTGAACACTTAAATATTTTGCTATAAAATTTAAAATTTCTCCATGAATATAAGTCTAGTTAAAAATAGTACACAAAATATTTCATCAAACTTGTTGCTCTCACGTGTGGGGCAGATCAGCTAAGATTTTAGGGTTTCTTGTTCCCATTCTCCTATCACAGTTTTTTTTTTTTTCAAAGAATTTTTTCGTCATACATATGAACAAAAAAAAATTTGGAATTTTCTATTTGTTTATAAGTTGGTTATTTCAAACATTTAAAAACCTTCCTACGCCACTGTATATGCTATTTATAATATGATAAATACGTATTTCATTTAAATTAGATGGAATTCCGTTTAATTGAATGGAATACTTATATCATATTAACAAACTTAAAAAGCTCTTAAGAAACTTATAAAACTCGGTTTTTTTATTTAAAAAAATAAACGCGTAATTATCTCTAAAGAGTTGCAATCTTATATATAACTAAGCAAATAGACTCATGCTAGAAGTTTTTTTTTTTTTTGGGAGATTTCCCAATTATTGTACTAAGAGTTTCTTAACAGTTTCTTAAGTTTGTTATGATAGCATACGTATTCCGCAACCGAATGGAATTCCTTTCCATAACGAGTGCAAATTAAATACTCAATTAAACTGTCGTTCTCCGTTAACGGAGTTAACAGTAACAACTTAAAAAGGATTATCTTCAACGCTTTGTAGATAATCCTGTTTAACTTGTTAGTGTGATATGCAGGGCCAACGACACGGGTTTTGAAGTGAGGGGGGGGGGGGCAAAACAGTCAATTTTCAAAAAAAGTCTTCTATATCTAGAATTTTCTTTAAAAAAAAATGATCATATATTAAAAGAGTGTGTTTGGACACGTGCTTCCGCCCTTCCATCTCCCCCTAAAAACTGTCCTCTATATCTCTAAAATAAAAAATAAGATTCTTTAGAAAAAAAGCAGGGGTATATGCCCCCTAACTACCCCGGTGGCGTCCGCCCTGTTAACGAAAATAATGATTGAAAAGAAATTATGCTGTTAATTAATCAAATTGCTTGTATAAAAATTGAGACTTTTTACTTTAATGCAATAAACATTTTATAGTGATAATATATTTTACTTCACCGAATAATTTTTTTTTAAGTTATTTTTTTAATCAAAGATTATGTTTCAAAGCACTGTTACATACATACTGTTACATACATACTGTTACATACTCCTACATACATACTGTTATATACTGTTACACACATTCTGTTACATATATACTGTTACATACATACCATACTGTTACGTACATGCTGTTACTGTTACATACTGCTAAAAATTCATATTAAACTTGAGAATTTAATTAATTTTTTTCGTTTTATAGTAAAAAAAAGAAAAATAGTAACTATAGTAACAGCATTTTGGAAATATTAAAACACTATTAGATATATCTCGCTCGATAGTAAGGTTTTATGTTGGAAGAGGTTTCAACCGAATTCGAAAAAATTAGGTGTTTGATAGACCTTTTCATTCATATCTCCAATAGAAAACAGAAATTTTTCAAAGGGGACTGGGCTGGACCAAATCAAAACAAACACAACTTTTAGCTATTATAAAATTTAAATACTCTATAAAAAAGGTCCTTAAAACTAATGTCAAATGCTGACTAACCAATTATATTTCAGAAAAAACTTGATATAAATTGAAAATTGAAAACTTTTGGGAGGATGGGGCGGGGGGTTATCACACCCCCACATTCACTCACAGGATTTTCTGTTTACGTTTTGCCATTTATAACGTGTGGTTAGTCCGTAGTTTTTTGTTTTTTTTATTGATGCAGTTTTTAAAAAGATTCTCATATCTTCTCCATTTTTTTTATACATTGCTTATATATAACTTTTTTGTTAGTTATTTTTATACATATAGCATTTCCAGGATGTAGAATTATTTTTGAAAAATAAATGCTAAAAAACTCATTTAAGTTTCAATCAGAAAAACACATTTTTAGTTCTAAGGAATAATGTATAAGGAATAAATTTTTTCTAAATGGTTTTACTTTTTATTCTTTATCGGAAGTAATTGTAAACTTATTCTTTTAGTTATTTATGCGTGTTGTTTATTATTATTGTTATATATTAAATCTTTGAGTATTTAAATTGAAAATTTTTCATCTTACTATTATATGCAGTTTATTAGAACGTTTTGACAATATTTTTTTTAAGGAGCTCTATGAAAAGATTGAGATGGTATTGCATCACCCATATGTTCTTTGAGCCTAGGTCTGTTTTTTATTTTTCTTATTTATATTTTTTTTTATGTGAAACTCTTATGTAGGTTATTTTATTAAACAGCGAAATATATACTACTAAGTAAAAAATACATAAATAAATAGAAATATTTTTAGAGTGTGATGCGATGTAATTTACTTCACTGTTATTTATTTTAATGTTGACTCTTTATTTTAATACTGATAATTTTTATAATACTGATTATTTAACTGTTTTTTTTAAATAGCCTCATCTCCATCTGTCTCTTTTCCTTTACAATATTGTAATTATTATTGTTGTTATCATTAACATTAGCTTAACGTCATTCATATTAATCAAAGAATTATAATTAGCTTAACGTCATTCATATTGATTAAAGATCTAACTTCTGTTTAAGTGAAATAGTTTTTTAACAATCATATCTAGCTGATATCATAATCTGACACTGTTTTTTATTTTATTTTTATTTTAAAATATTGGGTTGAATATCTTATGTTAACGTTAATATTATAATCTTTACTAAACCGATTCATTTTTATTTGTGTTCTTTTCGCATATATTCTTAATGTTATTATTGTTGTTACACTTACACTATAAGTGTAACAACAATAATAACATTAAGAATATATACGAAAAGAAAACAAATCAAAATGAATCGGTTTAGTAAAGATTAAGTTTAGTTAAGATTAAGAAAAAGTCAAGTAAGAACTACAAAAAAACTATTGAAATTTTTTTGATGCAAATTTTGAAATCCTTTAAGTTTGTTCGCAGAAAATAACTATAAGTTATAGTTATTATTCGCAAACAAATTTAAAGGATTTCAAAAATTGCATCAAAAAAATACCATACCGCCTTTATTAAGAAACACTGGTTTGTTTATATTTTTAAAGAGTAGAGCCTAGTTTTACGGAGTGGTTAATAAAAAGCTCTATTTTTGACGTTTTTTATTGCACTTTTCCCAGCATTAAAAGTATACACTTCTATTAAAAACAATTACCATAATTTCTTCTAGTTAAAAATTTATAAAAAAAAAGACAAAGTAAAAATTAATAAATTAAAAGTTTTCAACTGGGTTGTTGCTAGTTCAGTATCGCAACACGCTTTTAAGTAAGGTTTTACCAGCCATATGTTCAAGATAGCCGTGAAATCGAAAATAATAGAAGAAAAACTATTTTTATACAATAGAACAATGTGAAGTAATGTGCATATAGCCATTGATGATTCAAAATTTATGGTAAACGCTTTTTATGAAAAGATTAATATTCGTCAAAGTTCGTCACCATTACTCTGCTACTGGTCTTATATAACTCAAAACTACTTGTACCATGCCCTGCTACCTTGACGAGTTTGCTTTTTTCAGACAAAGGCTTAGAGAAACAAACTCTGACCTAAATTTTACCTGTTTTGGGTTCCTTTTTGAGAAAAGGAAAAAGATGATTTGCGGCCGTGGTTAGAGCGCTTGCTTTATATGCAGAAGAACCAGGTTCGAAACGAGCTCTGGACATATTTTCGCGTCGCGGTAAGGAAGGAGGCGTAAACTTCCTGGTTAAATGCACTTCTGTAGTGCTCTGTGACAAGATTGCTAGGTCTTCTTGGGGCACCTAAATAACATTAAAAAAAAGAGGATTTCTCGATAAAAATACTCATCATGGGTAGATTTTAACTGCATCCAGCAACTGTCTTGTAGAAAGTCTTAAAGACTTTAAAAGTAAGTAAAATAATTCTATTGACCAGCCTCAAACCTTTTTTTCACCTACTAGGCTGGCATAGATTGCCATTGTTATGGCGTAGATGCATTGTTTCCTGCCAAGGATGTTGAGTGCTTCTTGATTGTGTTTTTATTGGTGTAATTTATTTCGTCGTTAAAGAATGTTTACATTGCATATACATATATCAAAATTAATGGCTGAAGCAATAAGAAGGCACAGTTTGTTTTATCGCCGAGCTCCATATATAAAAAAAAAACTCTACGTAACCGTAACATACAAATATGTATAATATAAATATATAAAACATAAATTAGAATTAAAACAGAAATAACTAAGAAAATTAAGAAATTCAAAATAGCAAATAATTAAGAAGTGTTGAAATGCTAACAACCGCTAAAATGTTTAAAAATCATTTAAACAAAAGGTTTTGAATAAAAAAATAATAACATAAAATTGCATAATTAACATTATCACAAGATGAATTTTTAACATCATTACTTAAATTTCAAAGATATAAATTAATTTGTTTTTATTTGATTAAACTTACTTTAAAAAACATTTGAAGTCAGATAAATTAAGATCCCTGAATAGTAATAGTCGTTTTGATTCATTTTTAAATTACTCAAATGTAGTCTTGTTTTTGTTGACCATTTCTGGGAATTTTTTCCACAGATAAGGTCTGCGGTATTTAATTGAATAGAAGGTTAAATTTAAATTATACTTAAGAAGAACAGAGTTGTAAACAGAAAATTTTGTTGAATATTTATGATTAATTTTATTAAAATAGGTTTGAAAATTTTTTGGGGACAATCCCATTTTTGTTTTAAACATAAACAATAAACTTGGTGTAAATTGAGTTTATAGACATTTAGAGCACCGAGTGCACGTAAAAGTGGTTCGCAAGGAGTATTTTTGTAGGCTCCAAACACTATTCTGTACGCATGTTTTCGTTTGTTGTAAATTTTCTTAAGTTTTGTATTGCCAGTATTGGCCCACACAATATTACAGTAAGAAAAATAACTGTGAATAAAAGCAAAATGCAATTTTTTCAGCGATGCTACATTTATAAAAGGTTTAGCCTTAAACATCATTGCAAAATTATGCGAGAGAATATTATTTGTTTCAATACTATTTATATGTGAATACCACAGTAAATTTTCATCCAGTTTTACTCCTAAAAAGTTTACGTATGTTTCCCTTTTAATATAAGTATTATTAATTATAAGATTTGATAGTTTTAGAGGAATGTTTTCTGATTTATTTACTTTATTTACTACTATTTTGTTTTATCCACATTTAATGAAAGTTTGTTACTTAAGAACCATTCATTAACTTTACATAACTGTTCATCAACTAATATTTAATATCTATGTGAGAACAAAAAAGATCGGAATCATTGGCAAACTAAATTAGGTCTAAAAAGTTTGTTGCTAAGTATAATTCATTTATTTAAAATAGAAATAAAAGTGGTCCTAGAATAGAGCCCTGAGGAACCCCGCAAGTTATGGAATACGGAAATGTGTTATTCTGATCTTAATATAAAAATTACTTTCGGTTTGTCATATACCCTATGAACCAAAGTAAGTTTTCATTTTTCACTCCGTAGTTTTCAAGTTTTTTTATTAGTATATTGTGATTTACGGAATCAAAAAATTTTGACAGATCAATGAAAACTCCTATTGTAAAACAAGATTTTTTTTTTGCTCATAGATTATTTTGTGCCTCATAGATTTTTGTCCCTCATCATTTTTTTGCTCATAGATTATTTTTGTGTCTCCTTGATAGTGGAAGTAAAACTCTTCCTATCACCTTCTAACCATGGTACAGCTCTGAATCTAAGTTTAATGGTTCTGTGAACGGCTGATAGTAAGTTTCCTAAGTCTGTGGTAGCTCTCAGAGAGGCTAATTCAATCAACAGCTGTAAATATTAGAGGATTAACAGAGCATAGACAATGTCCTTGTTAATGTTATGCTTTTGTTATGCATTGTTGAGGCCACATAAAAATCTTTAAGTTACGAGTTTTGAATAATTAGCAGGATTGAGACAACTGATTGCTTGGAATAATGTCTTCTATCTATGAATAGGCACTTCACACGATATTACCATTATCATTATCTCTGGTTATAATTAGTACCAAAGTACGCGGATAGTTAAGACGTTTTCAGAATGAGTTCTTTTTTAAATTTGGATAACTGGTTCCCAAATTATGACAGTTGATGTTGGGCTCAATAACGCCTATTTTGCGTCAAGAATTGTTAAGTTTTTCTTAATGATTTATAGCACCAAATTTTGATAATAAATTTATTTTTCAAATGCCATTAATGAGAAAGAATTTTGTTGACGTTTTTATGCTAAATTATTTTTTTTACTAAAGAATCAAAGCATTCAATTCTACAAATTATTATTCTCATATTAGGGGCCCGTAGGTAAGGATTCCACTGCTCGTTTGCACCATTTGGGGCAGTTGGATCAAAAGCCATAAAAGCTTTGTTAAAACCGTAAAAATTAACTTAAGATAAAGAAATAGAGCTTTTTCAAACTATCAGACTGAACAACCTCATTTACATTTATAATTATTAAGAAAATACGTAAAAATCTTAGGAGTTATTTCCACCATTCAGGGCAATTGGACCAAGAACAATCAAAGCTCTGTTAAAATAGTAAAAATTATTTTTAGTTAAAAAAAAGAGCTTTCTCAAACTCTCAGAATGAATAAATTTATTTAAGTTTATAAATGTTAGGTAAAAATTTAAAACTACACAGTTTTCCCATTTTGAGGCAAATAGGGCCAAGAGTACAAAAAATTAACTTAAGTTAAAGAAAAAGATCTTATTCAAACTGTCAGAGTGAATTAACTTATTTACATTTAAAAATATCTAGAAAATATGTAAAAATCTTAGGGCTTGTTTCCCCCATTCAGGGCAATTGGGCCAAGAACATCGAAGCTGAGTAAAAACAGTAAAAATTAATTTTGATTAAAAAAAGAGCTTTTTCAAACTGTCAGAATAAACAAATTCTTTTTTGTTTATAAATATTAGAAAAATATGTAAAAATACTGACCCCATTTTCTCATTTTGGGGCAAATAAGTTCAAGTGTACTAAAAGCTCTGTTAAAACCGTAAAAATTAACTTTAGTTCAAGAAAAAGAGATTTTTCAAACTCTCAGATAAACAAATTCATTTACGTTCATAAATGTAAAAAATAAGTAAATATTTTATGTCTAATTCCACGAATTGAGGCAATTGGGCCGGGAACATTTAAGGCTCTGTTAAGATAATAAAAATCAACTTTAGTTAAAGAACTAGTGTTTTTTCATATTTTCAGAGTAAACAAGTTCATACACATATATAAAAACCCAAAATATATGTAAGAATCCCAGTGCTTGTTTTGCCTCAATTGGGGTAATTAGGTAAAAGGAAATTAAATTTCTGTAAAAACCAAAAAAAATAAATTTTAGTTAAAAAATGAGAGCTTTTTTATATTGTAAGAGGAAACAAACCCAAATATATCTACAAAAATCCAACAAATATATCACTCCAATACTAGTTTACCCCATTTGGGGCAATGGGCTCAAAGGTAACTAAATCTCTGTAAAAACCACAAAAAATCAACTTTAGTTAAAGGATAACCACTGCTAAAAAACACAATAGTTCTTTAACTTCTGACTTCAAAATAGTAAGTTTTTCAATTGAAGAATCCAAAATTGTTTCCTTTGTTTTCTTTAAATTATTTTTCAAACAACATAATTTCATTTGAAGATTTCTTTTTTCTTGAGATAAAATATAAACTTTTGTTTTACTACTTTCTAGCATTTGATTAAGGTTATCAAATTCCTTATTTAAAGTTTGAGATTGGCTTTCAAATTGGGCTTTTAATGCATCAATTTCTTTTTCTTGTTTTTTTAGCTTTATATCTCGATAAAAAATCTTTTTGTTTAAATTTTGAATTCTGTTTGCTTTATTCTTAAGTTTTGATGTGGTAAACTTTTTTTCTAGAATTCACAGCCTTTCATTCCTTGTTGTATATAGTAGTTTACACTGTTTGGCCTGTCTTACAAATTCTAGTTTCTCTGCGTTGCTGGTTTTTATAGCTGACTTAAATTATTGCCATTTTCAAGACTATTCAGCTGTTTATAGCAGTTTTCATAGTTTTCTTTTATATTGTCAACAGCTTCAACTTTGCGTTTGAAAGTTTTATTTTCGATTTTAAGATGGTCTAGGTCATAAGAATTTCTTTTAGGTCATAAGAATTTCTTTTTTTAAGATGATGTTGATAGTAAAAATGTTTGAACATTTTTTTCTGATATTGGTGGTACAAAATTTAAAAGCATAAATTCTTCTTTACTTTTTTTATTCAGCACCCTACTTTTCTGAATAACTCTTTTTTATTTTCGAAAACAAACTAAAGTTATTATCAGTAATTTGAAATTTGGAAAAAAATCGTTGTCTAAAAACTGTGCACACATAGAATAAGTTTTTTCCCTCTAAACTTTGATACCATAAATATAAATCTCTATTCTACATTTTAAACAGCTAGATATAAAAAAGTATTAAAAATAAAAGTTACGTAAATAAACGATCTCTATAGATGCACATAAATAATAAGCTATATACGCAGTGGGCACAACTTAAAAAAGACGTCTTTTTTTGGATTTTAAACATCTTATACACGTTTTGGACGTCTTTTGAACGTCTTTTGAACCTTTTGGACGTCTTTCAAAAGACGTCTTTTTTTGGGCTGGTGCTCACTGGGTATGTTGAACGGAGTATCCATAATGGCTTTAAAAAAAATATCAAATAAATAATGAAAAGTGTTTTTTTTTAATTGCAGACAAAAAAATTTAAAATCCGAACATAAAAACAAATTGTTATAAAAACAAATCTCAAGTATTGTAATTTGATAATCTGATGTGCTAGCACCTTAAAAAAGCAATTTAAAACAGTATATGTACTTTCAAAAAGTTTAAATAAAATAAACTATAGAGAAAACGACTTGAAAAATCTTTTAGCTTCTTTTTTAAGAAACTTTAAGGAATAACCGCAACAGACCCAGCTAACACAAAACGTTCAACGAACTTTGCGAACGTTCAAGAACGTTCTACGAACATTCATAGAACGTGCTTGAACGTTCGCAACGTTTATTGAACGTACTTAAACGTTTTGTGTTAGCTAGGGATTAACATTTTTTTTCATTTTTTTTCAATGAAATATAACTGGCAAATGAGTTTGAAATAAAATAGCATTAAAATTATTCCCAAAAAAGTTGCCGAAAAATTCGCCAATGTTTATATTCTAATTTTGTCGCACGGAAAAAGTTACGTGACTTAAGTGATTACTATGAATGCCTCAAGTTCTCTTTAAACTTAAACCATACCTAACGTAATCAAAACTAATAAACATAAAAAACCATCTCATGGCTAGCACGGATACAGATAATGCCAACCTAGCTAACCCAACGCCACTTATATGGGGTGATATAGCGTACCCAGAGTACCCTGTGATTCAAATTTTAAAATCTTTTTATTTTTTCGGCGGAATATAGTTTAATTTAAATGTTAAAACTAAGTGAAATTTTGACTTTATAGTGCGACAATAAACAATACAAACAGTGCGAACTAAACAATATAGTTTAATAGTTAGCTTTTTGCTTCTTATACCTTAAAACGTTACCAATAACTGTGATATTCGCTAATTATTTTTTAAATAAAGATTACATGAGTGTTCTACTATGTAATAACAACAAGTTTTGCTATAATTGTTTTATTGCTGCAACTACCATTTTCATTTTATAGACCAAAGTATTTTTTTGCTATTTGAAGTGTGTTTTGTCTTGGTTTATACGTTGCGTGTTAATATCAGCATTATCTATGGTATAAACTACTGTTAAAATGCATGAAAATATTAAAAAATGGTTGAAAAGCTTTTATAAAAGTACCTACATAAAAAACATAAAAATTTAAATAAGATAACTAAAATTTTTGACAAAAAGTAGTTTAGAGAGCCAGCCAGGGAAAACCTTATAAAAAATAGGATATCCAGTCAGGGAAAACCTCATAAAAGGAACGATAGTCCTTCAAAGGGCAGTAAAAATCTTTTTTGTCATCAAATAAAATCTCTTCTCAATTGGCAATAAACACAACAATTTTCATTAATTTAAATAATTATTTCCTTCAAAAGAAAGAGTTATACAAGCATTATTTCCTTGAAGTTTAAGTAATTATTTCTTTGATTTTAATCGCATGTAATTAGTAACATTTGTAGGTATGTTGAAGGATTGTTATTCAATTTAAATTTAGGTTAAATTTTGTAAAAAAGTTTGATTTTGTAAAGTTAGATTTAGTGACTTACCACAGTTAGATTTAGTGACTTACCATTTAGTAAAGTTAGATTTAGTGACTTACCACAATGCCAAATTAAGCAGAGGTTCACAATGAAAATCAAAAATTTGTGTACTTGCTTTGCCTGAAAAAATGTTTAAGACAGCTTACTGATTTCTAAGCAGATCGAATAAGCCGACTGTACAAGACAAAAATCAATATCAGTGATTCTTGGGTATCACATGAACTTTGCCATCGTATAGAAATAATTTTCGTAGGAAACAAAAAAGGAAAGAGGTTTTAAAGTGTAAATTTGTTTGGTAATGTAATTCGAAAGTGAATCATAAGTGGGCATGATTCAGAAATTATGATTTCAAAAATAATTCCACCAACGGAATTGCATCTCCATATAAGAGTTATCAATCATCTTTTTAAGATACTTAAAACTGCTAAGATTGAAGCTGTTAAGTGGTCAGCTACCCTCTAAATTTAACTAAGCCCATATAATGGAGCCAATTTGAGAGAAATGAATACATGAAGCCTCTTAAAAATATTGATGTGGTTCTGCAACTTGCAGATACAAACTCGGTTCCCAACATCTTCTACAAATTTGAAGCATTCAAAAGGTTCAATTTAGTTGAAAAACTTGCTTTGGATTTATCTTTTAGCTGAATTTTGTTAAAATAATTGAAAATTTTAAAAGATGTTACTTATTGATAACTGGCGCAAGCGTTTGAATTTTGAGCAACACTCAAAGTTCACACCGTCTTCTACCATATCAAAGTTTTCATCAGTCGCAAAGGGTCCCCCTTGGGGCCCTACTCAGTTTACAACTAAATTTCCGGAAACGTTGTCGCAACGTTCATATAGGTTTGCGTAACTTTCGCAGCAGACGTTACGTAAACCAGCTTTTGTGAACTCCAATTAACAGTTCTAGAACGTTCAATAGGAACGTTCAAATAACAAACAGCCAACGTCAGCGAACGTTTCTCACAACAAACGTTCTTTTAATAGCTCTTTAAGGTTCACTTTTTATTTCACAAAAGTTTACCAAATGTTTATCTTATTTTTTAAAATTTTTAGCTAAACGAACAAATGTATAGTTTACACGGACTTTTTGTTTAAATATAAACTTGCTGGTTTTTGTGTAACGTAATGCTTTTGAACTTACACAACCCTTATTTATTTAACAATGATTAAATTAGTACTTAAGTAAAGATTTATTTGTACCAAAGTACAAATTCACCATGCTTTACAGCTGAATTGCACCATATTAAGCTTATTTAAAAGCCCATGAAATATTTATTACACAGTTGGCTGGGTTATAACAATTCCATAATTAATTAGCTAAATTCATACTAAAAAATAATGCTTTTTGCAATAAAAAAGTTTATTCATTATTAGCAGTTAGTGCTTTAAAGGCCACTAGCAACAATTTAAATCAATTTAAACTATGCCTTATTAAAAAACAACATTACCAACATAAAAAGAAAAAACGTGTTGTTTCAGTGAAAAAGTACTCTCTGGTATGATTTATAAAACGTCCCATTACAGTACATAGTTGAAACAGGAAACTTTTTCCACTAAATAAATGGCCCAACTATATTCAGAGCAATATTCAAGTCAAATAAATTATCATATCTATATTCATACCAATTTAGTCAAATAATTTTTCTAATTTTTCCTCTTCAAGACAACCTATTATTTGTAACAGATTTTTATTTCTTTCAAATATGCCAAAATTGCAATCAATCCAGAGGCGATTCTACGAATAAAATGAGGGGAGTTGAATCTTCAAAAAGTACTGACTAGCTTCTAAAAAAAAAAAAACCAAAAAAAAAAGTTCTCAAAACGAAAATTTATCTGACTGAATCAAACAGCCGACTAGCCGACTAAATTCGTAAAAAAACCCGACTATAACTTGAAAATCACCTTTTTTGGGGGAAGGAGTGGGTGTAACACCCCCCAACACCCCTCCGTAAAATTGCTTCTAAATCAATCTCTATTTGAAAAACTTTTATCAGAAGTATCAGAATCATCTGAACCAGATTAAACAGAAAACTCTTTTTCTGAGTTGCACTAGTTTAAAAACAACTGTTGCTCAACATCTTTTAGATAATATTGCCGAACTTAATAGTAGTAGTAATGTCCCTTGGAGCGTATTTGACACGAAATCCTTGGCAGCCATTGCAGCCGAGATATTGGCAAGAAAGAGTCGCAGCACTATAAGAAAACGTGAACAAATATCTAACGTACGTAAACTTTAAACTAAGTAATGTTAAAGCATATGTTAAAACATACTGAAACATTTATCATGTTTTACAGTTTGATTTTCACTTGAGAAACTATAAGAAAACGTGAACGAATATCTAACGTACGTAAACTTTAAACTAAGTAATGTTAAAGCATATGTTAAAACATACTGAAACATTTATCGTGTTTTACAGTTTGATTTTCACTTGTTTCAGTATGTTTTAACATATGCTTTAACATTACTTAGTTTAAAGATTACGTACGTAAACTTTAAACTAAGTAATGTTAAAGCATATGTTAAAACATACTGAAACATTTATCATGTTTTACAGTTTGATTTTCACTTGAAAATTACATTGCATCAAGCTCTCCTTAATTTTGATCTATAACATTTTTTTCCTCAAAAAAGTTACTAAATTTTTATAAAATCTACGCCACGCAATATGCCGGTGTAGCACGGTGTAGCACAAACTTCTGAACAAGGAACTAGATTACATTATTATTGGAACAACATAAAGTTGTTTTTTTAAAACAAACTTCTTTCAGTTTCTTTGTCGCTTTGATTGTTGTTTTGCTGCTTAATATGTCACTTAGCAGCCATTCACTTTGATCTGTATATCTGACAATGCATATTGTTCCGTTTTATTTTAACTATTTTTAAGTATGACTATGTAATATATTTCATCTAAAATAGAACTAAAGTATTTTAACATAACAATAAATTAGATAAAATAAGTTTAACTTCTTCATGTAAAGTATTTGTGTACCTATGTATAAACACGACTATTGTTTATATTTGTCGGATTCAATTAATTGACTCCGACAGTTACAACCTGGGGCGGGTTTTTTCAATCACTAAGAAGGGGGCTAAAATGTCTAAAAAATAAAAAATAAAAAAGTCCGCATATTTTTATTTATAACTATGTTTCTTTGTTAATTTTTTTGTACTTTAGTGTAATAATCAAGTTCATATACAAATAATTACGTAAATACCATTTGTCAGTATAAGAGTCCGATTCTGTATAATAGTCAATTTACAAAAGAATATTTCTGGAAAAAAGTCTCAAGGAAGGGGGTAGGGGTGGGCTACTACCCACGCCCCCCCCCCCACTCCTAAAACCACGCTACTGATTACTAATAAATGATTCGTAATTGTCAGAGCCGACTAGTTATCAAGTACAAATATTAGTCATGTTTATGATATAATATGTATATAAATTATGTATAATAATATTATATATAATTTATTATATTATAAACATGACAATTATTCGTTATTATGACTATTATAAACTACGCATAATTTGTATACATATTATTAATATGTAATAAATGAGGTTTAAAAAAATAAAAGAGCTACTAAAATCTTAAAAGTGCTTTATTTAGGCAACGCTAATTAAATAATGCTATTTTACTGTTTTATAACCATAATAAAATCCACAGTACCACTTAAGAACGTTATTTATTCAGTAGGTTGATCTTCTTGAATGTACACAGTAGTTACAGGACATAACGTTATTTCATTTAGAATCGGAGCTTTTCATCCGGAATATAAACCAAAGTTTTCTTTATATCCACAATTTTGGTTGTTGGATAATACAGCTAAATAGGCTTTATTAGTTGGTAGTTTAAAGTCCCCTATAGTGTTTTGTTAGCGAAAAATATCACTTATCAATCCAGCAATATGCATAATGCATTTAACCTTCACTGAGATGTCAGTTTCTTCTGATGAACCACTGAGGGTTAAATGCATAATGCATTTAACCCTCACTGGTTCATCAGAAGAAACTGACATCTCACAATATTTTGAGATTGAAACCGTTATTTTGTTAGATTTTAGTACATTTTTCTTATTAGAAATAATTGCTTAAACATGTTTTCCTCTAAAACTAGGGCCACCAGTCCCCGTAGTCAATACAATCTTTAAATGACATTTTATTCACAGTAAACTTGCCAGGAATTTTTGAAGAACTGGTAATCAGATTAATTACTTTATCAGTTTCATAATACCGCTCTACTTTTTTTAGTTTTCTCCTTATAATTTCAAAATCACGGTCATTAGGTATAAAAGAATGTCCCGAAACAAGAAACACCACTTTTTTTTTTTCAAATCTCTTAGTTTCACAAAGAGCCATCATAAATCTAAAAAGGGTGTGGTTCTTCTTTTGATCAGTGCAGTTGTCACCAAAAAGGTAAAATGTTTTAACTTCATCTGAAATTTTGTTTTTTACGTACCACGTAAGCATAGAGCATTCTTGGTTTAAACCTTTTCCTCCTTCGCCTTTATGATAAACAAAAATAGTCATTTTTCGTAAAGCAACGTCGTGAATTCTAAAGACGTTTACTGTGAGTTTCCTGAAATAATAAGTTTTTTGTAATGGTATGCACGGCAATGTCCCATTAAACGTATAATCTACATATAATCCAACTTGCTTAGAGTCTTTTATGCATTTCTCTGTGGTATCTTTTATTTTGATGTAAAACTTTTTATCTCTCCTATTGTGAACCATAAGCTCTGCTACTGCGTGTCTTTTCTTATTGTCTTTAAGAAAAGGACTTTTTATTTTTAACTTAAGTTCCTTATGTCACATGTGTCTTTTGAAAGTTGACCAAAACATTAAATGTTTGATTATGTGTCATAAAATAAAAATGTTATGACACATAATCAAACACAACGGTCAAAAACCTAAAAGTGTTGTACATTTCCCTCAGCCGATTTATTTTATGCAAAAAACACGACATAAAACAGTATTTAAAAAACTGTCTAGATGAACATTACTGAAATATTATAACAATTAATACAAAAAATCAATAAAAGTATACCTGTAAACATTAGATGCTGGTTATTGGCTGGTATTGTTTTTCCAATCATGTTCATATGTTCTTTTCCTGCTACTTTACTTTTCTTAATTATAATCCTTTTATATCTGTCTGAACTAACAACTCCTTTCTTTCTTCTCTTTGAAGGATTGTAATCTTCATCTGAATAACTCATTTTTAACAAGGAAATTTTTAAGTCACAAGGAAAACGTTATTATTTTATGTTAATAATGTTGCCGCAGAAAGGGAACAAGTATCAGATGTGTGCCTTTCTGCAATAAACTTATTACGAGATAAAATAAACTAATGATCTTCTTACAATGATAAAAGAAAATAAACTTTATAAAGTATATAGAGTAATATAAAAAAAATATAAACAAAGTAAAATGACTTAATTTAAACAGTAAAATTTGTATAAATTGCTTTGTAATAAAAGAAAGATGACTACTTCAAGAAGTTACTATCAGGGCCTTCGAAAGCGTCATTGGCGCCCGGGTCAAAAATGAAGAGCAGCACCCTTAATTCAAACTAATTAAAGAATTTAAAATTTTAAAAGTTTTTTGAACGCAGCAGTTATTTGTTTCTAATACAGTACTTTGTACTTTTGCGTTATCATTAATTCTCTGGATTGAGAAACGGTTTTTTGACATGATCAAAACATTAGTTTTAAAACTATTTAAAAATTAATCAACGAAACCTTTAAAAAAGGTAAACAAAGCACTTAAAAACAAACTTTTTGAGCTTTTATGGTCGCCCAAATAATGATGACATTGTCGTAGCTAACCTTTTTAGCCAAAATCTTCTTTAATCAAAATAATCAAATACAAGTAACGCGATCTTGGCCCATGGTCAAAGAAGTGTTTTTTACCATTTTTTGTTTACTTAACGATTGTTCACTCTCAGCAACTAACTTAGGAGTAGTATTGAAAATCCGGAAAATGATACAACTGTATGGAAAAAAAACGTTTAAGCTTCTTCTGCATTATTAGATCAAACATCGTGGAAATTATTAAGACAGCAAACTTCTTTAATGAAAATCTTTTTGTTTACATCTCTCAGATAAAACCGTGCAAGTTCTCATACTTTATTTTAAACAGAAAAATTATCATTATCAATTCAGACGAATAAAAACATATTGCCAACCATCCTTTCCGCCTCAAATCTTGAATCAATATGCTGGATCAGGCAGTCTAAATCTTAGAAAATTCGCAAAATCTTAGAAAATTCGCAACCAAGTGTCCCTAATCCGTTTAAGATTTTCAAGCAGCTGTCCAATCAAATGTAGATCATTATCAATGGCAATAGCTGAAGATTGTAGAAGACGACTAACAGCTACTTACTGGTCAAACATAGATTTTCACGACATGTTTAAGAGCTGCCAACATTTCTCTTGGCAAGTGGTTTGATCAAGTTGATAAGAGGGCTCCATGTTGACATAGAAAATCCAAGTTGCTTTAGTGAGAATCTTTCATTGAAAAAAACTTGCAGTAAAAATAAGTATCAAGGTACGGCATTTTTAAAGAATACTTTGATCTCAATGACTGATTCAACTGGTACACATTAGGCAAATTTAGATTTAGAGCGCTATCGGGAACGTACAGAGCTTAATAAATTCTCAAAAAATTTTACCTTATTAAGGCTCGAGCTTCTTTGTAAGCACCTGACATAATGGTCTCACTTTCGTGTCCTTGAATGCGACATTTTTGAACATTCATTTTCAGCCTTAAAACTACATTAATGGTTAGTTTAGCTTATCAACTTCTTTCTACATCTGAAAAGTTTCAACACATAGAGGAAAAAACGAATAACAAAGATTATCTGCTCAGTATGAGATATATAGGCGGTACAATCGACTATGATTGTGAAGTAGATACCATTCTGGATTTCTTCGAGAGTTGCACTTGGGTTGGATTAATGCTATTTTACTCGATTAATAAGTTTCCTCCATTGATCCCTAACTCTTCTGTTTTAACGAAGAAGGGATAATTACCTACTTTTGAAAACTGTTTTTGTGCTGTGTTTTTTTTAAATAATTACATCTTGATCTTTTTGACTCAAAACAACTGGCCACAAAGAGGGGTTAGCAGTAATTATTACCAAATAAAGTTGAACATCACATTCTCCACTGTGAGATATAAAGTTTCTTGTTCTGACTCAGATGATTAACTTTGAAATTTTTAGCTCAGATTTAGGGAACTTATTTGAGCACCTAGTGATCCACAGTTCTTCAAATCACACATATTGAGTGTAGTAAATTACAAGTATTGAGTGCAGCAAAGATGCAAAAACTCAAATATTTGATAACTGTTTGGGTGCAGGTATTGGCAAATTTGCTTATTTGTCTAAAAAATGCAAAGCTTTGATTCTTTTGCTTCAAAGTCAAACACTACCTAAATGAGTATCGCTTTTATAGTGAAATCGACAATAAAGCCTTGTATGTTTGTTTTTTTGCAAGAAATTGGAGCGAACCCATGGAACGTATAACCAAACGAAATTTTCAGTTCTATGAGTGTTGACTGCTTCAAAACGATATTTGATCAGTTACCATTATAATTATTACATTGCATCATCTTCCAAACAATCAAGCATGAGCTAGCATTGCTAACTGTTCACAGGCTTACGGAATAAGCCCTCTTTTGTCTAATGGACCGTTCCCTCTATAGAAAAAAACCGCAGTGCATTTTGGTCTTTGTATTCACCGAAAATAAACAAATTATCAAAACATATTATCATGACAGCAATAAACAAAATTGACAGCTTTGAAATTAGTTTGGAACATGATTCAAATGCTATTGATATTGATTCATATTTTTTTAAAAATATTTTAATCGCTACTCAACCAGTATTTCGAGAAATATCTAGTCAGTTTAATCAAATAGATGCTGAAGAAGTTGTACAGAAACAAATAAGCAATTGGACAAGATGTCTTTCTTTACTACCTAATATAAGCCAAGAAAAAATACACAAATACTTAATTATAGACGATAGTTCAACTGATTTTCGAGCTAGAGGTGCTTTAAAGCATAAAATCTCTGGGTATCAGCTATTTAAGGAGAACTTCGTTAAAAATTTAGTTGTTAAACCCAATGTCAACATTGAAATAAATTGTTTTCTTGTTAGAGCAAACGTTTCAGCTTCAATGAAAAAAAAAACAGTACCTTATTTATGTACATCTTTGTCAAAAAGAAGGAGATATTTTGTATGCTAAATGTAAAGCTGGTATGGGAGGATGCTGCAAGCATGTTGCTGCAGTATTATTTCAATTAAATGAATATAAACAATTAAATTTAAACTCTGTACCATTCGATAAAACATGCACAGAAGTGTTGTAGCAATGGCATGTTCCTGCTGAAGCAAAAAACTCAGAACCAGTTAAGCTTTCTAAAGTTTCCTTTGAAAAGATTGATTTAGAAAAGGATCTAAACAACTCACGAAAGCGTCCTTTTGTATCAGGAAATAGAAACTTTTGTGCAACCCCAATTTTTGCACATAGTCCAAGCGATGAAAAAATAAAAAAAATGTCTGATAATTTATATAATCTGGGGAAAAGGAATAGCATTTGCAAATCTTTTAAAAGGAAACAATTATCATTCCACGTCCTACTATGAAACATCAATATCTGAATATCAGCTAAAAGTAAAAGAACTTGATATAAATTCTGATAATATATTCAATCTTGTTGATACCATAATTAATGGATTTGAAGTAGAATTCAGTGACTCATTTGAATTTGATGAAACTCAATTAATGTTTATTTCAAAAAATTTAGTTCTATCAAAAGAGAAAATAAAGACTTTAGAAAGAGCTACTTTATCACAATCTACAAGTTTATGGTTTGAAGAAAAAAAAAAGGCTTGACATCTTCAAACTTTGGTTTTGTTATTAATAGAAAAAAAAGTATATTTCCTGCTTCTATTTTGAATAGAATTTTAAAAAACAATAAAAATAACTTTTGCAGCAAAGCTTGTAGTTGGGGTAAAATAAATGGAAACACTGCAATAAAAAAGTATGAAAATATAAAAAATGTATCAGTAACAAGATGCGGATTTATAATTAACCCAAATTGGCCTTGGCTCGGTACAAGCCCTGATGGAATTGTATTAGTATATAAAAAAATAAAGGCTATTGAAATCAAATGTCCATATTCAAAAAAAGATTTAACTATAGCTGAAGCTTGCCTAGATAAAACATTTTTTCTTGCTGTTATTGATGGCAAAACAATGCTTAAACAAAATCATGTTTATTTTTATTAATGTTAAGGTGTTATGGCATTATTAGAGAATAAAGAACTAGATTTTATAGTTGATACTGAAAAAGATGTTTTTATTGAGAGTATCGAATTTCTTAAGGAGCAATGGGAAAAAACTACTTTACCAAAATTAACTAAATTTTACTTCGAGTTTATGCAGGAAAATATATTTGCAGTGCAGATTAAAAGTTTTTATATTTTTTACAAGCAATTTATTTATCTGAAACAAGTTGTGGCAAAAAGTTTGCTAAATAACAACAAACTATCCAAGTTTTATTAATTTCTGGCGCCATAGACAATTTAAATGGTGTTTGTAAAATATGATAATTTTTTATTCGCTGAATTGCTCATTCTACATGTATACGAACAGCAGCAATTTTTCTAGTTTCATTCTCATCTTCTTGACTGAGTTGAGCTTTTCCATTTAAAAATGGTGGTATGTTTAATGAAACATTTTTTGGTAAATCATCAGCAATATCAAAACCTCTATCTGCCATTACACTGTCTCCTGGTTCAAGCAGGTTGTATATGCCACAATCTTTAGTAATTTATTTGTCCGAAAAACGACCACAGTATAAATCAGAAACAAAAGTTATGGCTCCATTTGGTGCTACTCCAATTAATCCTTTCCCTGTATTTTTATGTTTATAATTAAAAAAAGTTGCAGACTGGCTTCGAAAAGATGTAGGCATTTCAATAAATAGTTCAGTGCAGTCTAAAATAACCCTTGTTGATTCATATTTTTCTTTAAAACACTTTGGATTTTTTTCTTTTACAGTTTGTTTTGTTGCCCAAATTGGTAGCATACGCATTTGAGAATGCAAAAAGTCAGTCCATGTAACTATGATTCTACTAACATGACTTGAGGATATGTCAAAGCGCAGCGCCATGTCTTCAATTAAAAGGCCAAGTCGAAATCTCGTTAAAACTAAAAATAATTCAGACTCTGAACTCATTATGCGTACTCTTCCCTTTTTATTGCAATTAAAATCTGTTGTTTTATCAAGGTCTGTATTTGACCCCCAATATATAAGTTTGCTTGCAGCAGGTTCTAAATATTCTAGTAGAACTTTAAATAGATTGTATGATTCAAAGCCAGTATAAAATTCAAAATGGGCTTGATTATGTTTAAATCTGTCAACTGTAAATTTTAATTTATTGATAGTGTGATTTTGGTTCATAATAATATTTTTCATTTCTTTTTTTTTTGGTTTTTATAATGTTCAGTTAGTCCTTTAGGATAATAATTTCTTTTTTTAACTTTTCAGACTCGGTTTCTTCAAATGAAAAATTAGCATCATTTTCTTCGTTTTCAATTTCGTCTATTTTTCTTTTATATACAATAGAACTATTTACTGTGGTTCTTGGTTTTTTTATGTTGTCTTTAACTTGTTTTGCCAGTAAAGATGGACAGTTGTTCATATATGTCATTTTTTCCTCCTGTAAAGTGGACTGAACAAACCCAACGCCACATGAAATATTAAGAAACTTATTTGGATAATCATTATTGCTAAAAACATATTGTTTACGGTTGCATGAATAACTTTGAGCCATTTTATAACTTTGCAATTTATTCTATAATATTTTAGATTATGTAAAAAATATTTCATGATCGACAGTATTGAATGGTTTCGAAAGTTCGATGAAAACACCTAATGTATATTTAGACTTTTCAAAAGAATTAGAGATTTTACGTACAAATTGGATAATCGTATGTTTTGTGGATTTTAAAGCCGAATTGATAGTTGTATAAAAATTAACTAGAATGAAGATAATTGTATAATTTATTGTACATAATACGTATAGTATTTTAAAAATGTGGAGAGGACAGAGATAGGGCGATAATGACTAATATTTTTTTAGTTACCTTCTTTTAAAATTGGGTCAATTTTAGCAACTTTTAGTTGTTCAGGAAACACTCCTTGGCGTATAGATGCTCCATACACTTGCAAAAGAATATCTTTTCACTAAAAACATTCTTTGACTATATTACCGTTTATGTCAACTGCTCCCATTGATTTATTTTTTTATAGAGAATTGAAAGCTTTTTCAAACTCTTGAAAAGATAGTCCAGAAGATAATTCGTTGGAACCAACGCAATTATCCACCCGCGCTAAAAAATCTCTAAATGTAGCATTTGTATAAGAAATTTTGTTTGCTAGTTTTAAACCGATGTCAACAAAGAAATTATTAAATTCATGAACTATAGCTCTTGATTCGCATATATGTTTTTTATCATCTGTAATTGCTTGGGGGAGGGAACCTGAGCATCTTTTTTGTCTACCACTAATTTCATTTATTATTTGCCAAGTGCGTTTTTGAGTTATTTTTAATCTTATCTAGGAGTCTTGAGTAGTAATTTTTTTTTTCAAGTTTCACGAACTTTTTCAAATAGATATTCGAATTCTTTATATATATTTTCATTTGCAGATAATTTTGTTTTAAGATATTTTATATAAAGCTTCTGTTTTATCTTTGATAATTTTTTAAATCGCCTTGTCACCGAAGGGTTGGTAATATTATTCGGATTTTTCGTTTTAGCAATAATAGGAAAGTTAGCGTCTTACACGGAATAAAATATCTCAAGAAAAGTATAGTAAAATTTGTCTGCATTTTCATTAAAGTTAATATGCTTACAGTCTAAAATTGATATTGGTTGATGCGGAATTTTTTGTTACTCTAGTTGGATGGAAGTATTCAATTTTCGAAAAAGAATCGTAAAATTTTCGAAATTAAATATCTTCACTGTGTTGAAAACAAATATTTAGGTCTCCAATAATGAAGTTCTCTTATTTTTTTTTATACCTTTTTTAAAAATACTTTGTTAAAAAAAATGCTCAAATTCTCACTCCCCCCGTATTCTCACTCCCCTCGTCAAGTGGTCGATAACAACAGATTGATAATATGTTTCTTGATTTATTGTTTATAATTTCAATAGTTAAAATTTTTTTTATCGCTATCAGATACTCTTAAATTATTCCTACATAATAAACAATGTTTTCATATAAATATATAAGAACTCCTCCACCGCGTTTATAAGTAAATAAATAAATAAATTTCTAAATGCAAGTAAGCATTTAGAAATTAATTTAAAATGAGAAATTTAAAAGTTTTAAGTTTAAATTATTTAAATTATTCAGTCAAACAAAAATATTAAGACAACTTTTTGTTTTTTAAACAAAAAAGATTTACAAAATTATTCTTAAGATTTTCAAAATTAATTTTAAGGCTTCGAATGTTTATGTGGAGAATTCTAATTTTATTTAAATTTTTGTCGCTAACACTTTTAAAAAGAAACATTTCAAAAAGGTTTTTCAAACCTAAAAGGTCAGAAATTTATCTTTTAGGATTGATTTTGAAACACCCCAAATACAATTTTTATAGATTCTATTTAAGAAACCTTTAGGTTACACAAAGCTGTAAAAATTAAAATCCTGCGGGTGGCATATTGTCAGAAAAGGCATTTAAAGGGGGCGAACATATTAAATTCTCATGTTCAGGTGAAGAAACTTCCAGAAACGCTACAAACCTTAAACTTTTACATACTTATATTAATATCAAATAATGATGTTCTGCCAAAAAAAAAAAAATTAATTTTAGAAACAAAGAAAATAACAACGCTTTTGGGGCATCGACCCCAAGTAGGTCAAATAAAAAATTAAGAAAAATATTTTCGTACAATCTTATAGTAAATGAAATTTTAATCATGAATTCAAATTATTTGTTCGTTTTATATATATATATATACGTTTTTTTAAAAAAAAATACCATAGCTTTTGTACTGTTTGACAAAAAATTGAAATTTTTGCTGAATAAGATAATTTAATTACTAATTCTCCAGCTAGTTCAAACGAATTGAAACCCAGATGAGTTACATGAGATATATTAAAAGAAAAATATCAAATCATCTTTCTATTATTTATACTAAGGCATTTCAAACTAGTACATTGCCACAAATCTAGAAGGATGAAAATATTATACCAATTTTCAAAAAAGGAGACAAGAAACTAGTTACAAACTATAGACCCATTAGTTAAACATACACCATTTTCAAAATATTTGAAAAATAATACAAAAATATATTTTTACTCATCTGTTAAAAATTAATCTGCTAGTTCCTGTTAACACAGTTTTTATCCGAAGCCCTTTGCAAAACAAATCTTCTTTCTGTAATTAATTCATGGACACTTAATTAGATAAAGGTCTCCACGTCGATAATGATTACCTTGACTTTGACAAAACATTCGACAAAGGCCCACACGAGCATCTTCTTTTGAAACTAAAAGCCTATGGAATTAATGGTCCGGTTCGCTATTGGATAAGAGACTTTCTCTCAAAACAAAGACAAAGAGTAGTATACATGGTAGTTACTCTGATTGGGTACCAATAAAAAGTAGAGTTCCCGAAATTTCTGTGCTCCCAGCTCTATTATTCATTATATACGTTAATGATATTTCCAATATAATTAGTTCAAATACAGCACTTTTTGCCAACGATACAAAAATACTTTACCCTATTATCAATTTGTATTCACACACCTCACTTAATAATGATATTGATAATTTGGTTAACTGGGCAACTAAATGGGATTTGAAATTTAATGTAGAAAAATGTTTAGTTCTACAGCTAGGCTACAAAAATAAACATCATGTCTATACTTTATATAATCCAGTAAAAAAAACAAGTATTGACATCAAATCTACTAACTTAAAAACTGATCTATGAATAAATGTTAAAAATAACTTACTATTCTCTAAACATCTATAAAAGTTAATAAAGCAGTGCGAATGCTGTTTCTAATAAAAAGATTATTTTCTTTTCTCCACTGGGTTTTAATATATTAAAGGCCAGTTGAGGTTAGAGGTATCAATTGTCCCTATAATACTACTCAATTATTTCTTTGTCTGAATTTAAAAAGATAATAATGAGTTCATATAAGTATTGAACAACTAAACGGTGAGGTTTAACCTTTTGAATATCATTCGATAATTCAATATTTGAGCTAACTGTTTGTATTTTTGGATTGATTTGATAGTTACAAAATAAAGAACTTTGAATATTTTGACATGAGTATTCGTATGGTAATCCTTCGGGAAACTTTTTTCTCATTATCTTGGGAAAAATTGTTATGCTAAAGGACAAGTTTATAAAGAGGCTTGAAATGTTTTTCTTTGTGTTATTACCCTCAAACCTATTTTTCCTTGAAAAAAAGAAATAGGTGGAGGAAGAAAACTAGTTGGAATAAAATGAAACAGTGAGTTGCGACGACGACCACAGCAGTTTTGGTTATTACATTTTACAATTTGTCAGAATAAGTCAGTTTTGGCTTTCTCTGACATGTTACTTACACAACATCCTAATCTGCTCCAAATTGCTTTAACAGTAGATATTTTTCACTGTTTGGTTTTTCGTACTCGTTACAAATTTCATTAATGACTTTACTGGACCTTATTTGTGCAAGAAGCTTTCGCAAAATTTTCTTACTCAATAATTTTGTCGCGTGTTTCTCCCTTTTGAATTAAAATGGTTTCCAGAGTGATTAAATTTACATGACCTAGCAGAAAGTATACTTCCTGCTAGGTCATGGCTAACCAAAGCCATTCTCCTCTCTAGCCTATAAAAGGCATTTCTGCGAGGAGAATTAATGGCCAAAAACATGCCATCAAGGCCATGCTCTTTGAAATAAGTCTTGGTACAATAAATAATTTTTTTGATTGTAATATACAATAGAGTGACACAAAAAAATTAAATGTAATAATTTTATTTTTAATTTTGTTTAGGTGCCCTAAGAAGTCCTTACGGACTTATCACAGATCACCGCGGATGAGGATTTAATTGGAAGTTCACGCCTCCTTCCTAAGCGATGTCGCAAAACTTACCCAGAGGTGGGGTTTGAACCACGGGTCCTTTATTTATGAGGCAAGTGCGCTACTATTGCGCCACGGCTCATAAATAAAGAAAAAAATTTAATGTCTTGTAATTAAACTTTTTATTTATATCGTAGAATATATCCCTTTCTTTAAAAATGTAAAAAAAAAAATTGAGGAGAAAAAAGTTCTTGAGTAAATCCTTACGTTTAAAAATTTTTAAAATTAGAAAAACAATCAAAATTTTTTATATATGTCGCTAATTCC
This sequence comes from Hydra vulgaris, assembly GCF_022113875.1. Classification (NCBI taxonomy): domain Eukaryota; kingdom Metazoa; phylum Cnidaria; class Hydrozoa; order Anthoathecata; family Hydridae; genus Hydra; species Hydra vulgaris. The sequence goes on along the minus strand of NC_061159.1, from coordinate 13,232,530 downwards.
AAAGCGCAATTTTATGCAAGAAATACTTATTAATCTACACTGATTTATTCTTTAAACCATAAAATAATTAAAATCTTCTATTTATTAAGAAATTTTGCTAAGCTCTTTGTACAAATAAATTACAAATAAAAATTTATTAAAGGCAATAAAATGCAAAAAAAAAAAAAAAAAAAAAAAAAAAAAAAAAATACAAATACAAATAAAATAAAAGGAGATAAATATTTAAAATATTAATAAACGATAAAATAAAAAAATTCCAATGAAATTCCAGAAAAAAATCTAGAAAAACTTATCTTAAATATTTAAAGTGATATTAAAAAATATAGACCTGTAATATATACAGTATAGACTATATAATAATTATAAAGAAATAAATTATATAAGAATTAAAAGAAAATTTGAATAACGTTTGTTTCAGACGATTGGAGGAACTATTGTAACAGGAACATTAGAATGATGAAGAACATAATCACTCACACTACCAATAAACGTACGTCTTAAAGCGTTTAAACCTCGCGCCCCCATAACTATGAGGTTTATTCCTTCTAAATTTGCAGCTTCTATGATAGCTTCACCAGGTTTACCGGTTACGACAACAGTTTTTTTTGGAATCTACACATAAAAAACAAAAACAACAACAACAAATAAAAAAACTTCCTAAAAGTTAATTAGACATTTAAAATTTTAAATACTTTTGCAGATTCACATAATACTTCAAACTTTTCCATAATTTGTGAACTTTTTTTGTTTTCATTAACAATAGAATTTAACCATTCGTCCGATGGCAACACACAGGGTTCTATTGAAAAAATGTACATAAAACGTACTAAAAACATACAAGATTGAAAAACATACAAGATTGAAAAACATACAAGATGTTAAAAAATTGAATATAATTTGTATTAAAAACATACTAGGCTTTAGTGCTACAGAAACTAAAATTTAAAAGCGGTCATGCCCATAAAGCACGTACGAAGTTAAACTGAATTGTGACTCCCTCCCTTGTGCACAAAACATTATGCTTTCAACAGCATTTTTCCTCCTCTACGTACGTACACATTATTTATCAAAAAATCAACCTTCTCCCTCCAACGAGATAAAGAGCGAGAAAAAATTAAAACGCATATATACTTGCTGTCTTTTCAAAGAATGGGGTTTTGCACGCATTCATACGTTAATGGGTAACCCCCTCCCACAAACCTGCATGAGTACTTTTTGGAAAACCCCAAACTCAATATTACAAATTAATATAGAAACATCAAACATACCTGAAAAACTGAAGAGTGGAAGCTTTGGTGGTGTAGCACAGTGAACCAAAAGAAGAAAGTCTCCTTTTTTGTATATGTTCTAAATGTAAACTTAATGCAAGTTATTTTTTATATATAAATATATTTTATATGTTTTTGTATTATAACAAAGAAATATCATTAAAAAAAGTTTTTAAAACAAAAACTTTTTTTATAAGTTTACTATTTTTAAACTTCTCCTAAATCTTTTTATACATACACGCATAAATAGACATGCACATATTATCATATTTATATTAGCACACACGCTTAATCTATGTAAACTAATTTCATTAAAATATTATTAAATTGTGTAAAATTAATTTTGAGCCTAAAAATATTTCTTTATAATAATTTTGAAGGTTCCTACCAGACCTGATTTTTTTTTTTTTTTAAGTTGATTAAGGTGCCCCAAGAAGTCCTTACGGTCTTATCGCAAAGCACCGCGGAGGAGCATTTAATGGGAAGTTCACACCTACTTCCCAACTGATGTCGCAAAACTTGCCCAAAGGTGGGGTTTGAACCACGATCTTACGTTTCTGAGGCAAGTGCGCTACCACTGCGCCACGGCTGCTTAAATATTAAATAAAAAAAATATTCAGAACAAAAAATGTGGAATGTTTCAAACACCTAACAAATATACTTTGAAATTTACAATAAACCAAAACTCATTCTCGTCTGGCTTCTTGTTCAACAAGTTGCATCTTTTTACTGTATCTGTCCTTTCATGCTATAAAACTTTTATTCAGTTTTTTTTCCTTGCGCATTAAAAAAACTTTATAACTCCTACCCATCTTCATGTTTTCCTTTTTTATACACCCTACAACTTTTTAAGTCTTCAGTTAACTGTTTTCTAGTATTTTAACTTGTTCTCTATTTTAAAGTAACTCATAACTTAACAGTTGTTGCTTGCAATCTTGTTGGAAGTAAATTAGAGTTAAAAAATATATAAATAAAAGCCAGTATTTAATAAATAGTAAGTGTAAACATAAAATTATAAAATATAAAGTATTGTAATTTTTTTTTCCAGCCCGTGCAATTAACCCCTGTTAAATCTTATAATTTTGCCAGGGCCGGGTTTGCATTAGGTCTCATTTTTAGCTGGGGACTGGGCTAGGACTAAGGCCCTAGTGACTTACTAACTATTAGTATGTGTATCTATAGTGTTTTTTATAAGTTTATGTTTGTATGTAGTCTTTTTTTGTATTAATTTTTTATATATTTATAGTTTGTTTTTTGTATAATAAGTTTGTGTTTTATTAAAATTATTATTTTTTAATATAAAAGGTTGCTCCCTTCCCTGCCTACCCAAGGTAAGGTGGGTTTCAAAATTTTGATGATAAATGGTATACACTTGGATATAAAAACACATTGATTTGACAATAATATTGGATGGAAGTGGGAAACTATTGCTTTATATTTGATGCCAAATAAACTTCTGTCCACCCAACCCAAGGTATCTTAATTATAATCAATAGTGACCTGGTAGAGTTTATTTTATAAATCTGAAGAAAAAGTTATAAGTTTCAATAAAAAATTTAATTTTTTTTTAAAATCTAGATTTTGAAAATATTAGATGATATTTTAGAAGCCCCTCTAATGCCCAAATTTGCTTTTATATACACTTATTTTTATATCCTAATGTACATACTTAGACCTTTCTTTTGATACCAAGTTGTATGACATTTAATAAGAACTGACAAAGTTATATCATTTTAAGTGAAGAAAAACTAAAAGAATTAAAAAAAAAGTTAAGAATAATTTGTTCACGGTTTCTTCAACAAATCCATATATCAAAAATTTGGTACTTAAAATGCTATAACTTTTTGTAGAATTTTTCAATTATAGTAATTTTTTAACCTTGAAAGAGTTGTTTTTAAGGTCTTTCTAATGATATATGACAATCTAGTATTTGATTATTTTATAAATTTAATGTCACATACCATATATATAAATGTATATATATATATATATATATATATATATATATATATATATATATATATATATATATATATATATATATATATATATATATATATATATATATATATATATATAAAATGGTAAAGACGTTGTATTTATAATTAATTTATCAAAGTAATTTAAAAAGTTAACAACTTACATTCAAAGGCTTTTTCTGCGTACGAGCTCCCATCAATTGCAATAAGAACTTTTCTACATTCCATTTTTTTTATTTAGCCAAACAATTACAGGATAAGTCTGTCCTCGATGCTTATTATTTGAGTTTTAAAATTACTGAAAAGTTTGTTGAATATATTTTGATTTTTAACATTTTATTAAAGTTCTTCTACATCGATGATATCTCTGATTATTATCAGCGGTAAATATCACAAAAAGATTTTAAAAATATTAAATTTTTCGAATACAATTATAAAAAGTTCACTTTAAAAGTTCACTAAAATCTACTGCAAATAAGCGTATTGCTTTGTTTAAATTTTGTCAGAACTATTCGAAAACTATTAGTAACTAACTAGTATTAACGTTTGTTTTCTAAATGTTTAGCTAGAATCTATTGAATGAAATTTGTTTTATTTTTATGAATAATTTATTTTATATGGCATAAATATAAAATAGTTTTTACAATTTTGTCAGCGCAAAATCAAATGACTCAACATTTGCTAACACAAAATTGGAAGAGAATAAAAATTGAAAACGATTTTTTGGCAAAGTTTGAAATCTTTTAATAAAATTTGATATTTAAAAATTTCAACTTAAAATTGTTCTGGAATTGATACTTCATTTACATATTAAAAAACAAGCATAAAGTCTAGACTTTATGTTCAATTCATTCATAATTGACTGTTTCCTCTATGGAAATTAAAAACACCGAATCTATTTCGGTTTCCGTATTCACTTTGACAAAAATAATTAAAAATAACTGTTTTAAGATTTATGTATTTTAAAGTCAAAATCTTGTAATGACTCATTCCATTCAAGAAAATATTACTTTGAGCCAACAATATCAACAAAATATGAACTTGCTTTGTTCCAATATGCTACGATAATTCAATAAAAAAAAAAAAAATTCATCATTTTTAACTCCTCCCAAAGAAAAGTATTTTCAAAAAAATTTTAATCACGGGAATTAAAATTTCTTTGAAAATACTTTTCTTTTACAAAGCCGAAGACTGAACGACGTCAACGGAAACATTGGCGAGAAGCACAGCAGCGAGGTAGAGCAAATGCAAAGTCACGCTTTTCATCGGTAAATGATTTATGTATAGAATCTCTATTATTTTCTTCATTATCTAGTTCATCAACTCCAAATCACAATGAATCTAGGCAGAAAATTCAAAGCAGAAAAGGCATTGGAAAGGAACGAAGTAAAGCGTATTGACTGAAAAACAACCTACAAATACAGATAATGAAGCTAACTAAGCAAGTTGATAAGTATCGAAAGCGCGCAAAAAAATTAAGTAAAAAACCATTAAACAGTAACACGCTACGCAGTAAAATGTTAAACATGACCCAAGGTTTGAATGGGCGCTCTGAAATCAAAAGAGCACTTCTGTTTCATAATGTTTTATGTAATACCTTACGCTAGAAGTATTCAGCAACCAAATCAGACAGAGAAAAATTTGTCATAGCAAAAATAATTACATTTAAACTGATGAAGAAGTATTAACTAAAGAAAACTTGTCAAGATTTGACTGGTATTAGCATACGCTGTTAATCAAGATCTAATTGCTTACATAATCATGCAAGATATAAGTCTTCAGTGTATCGCTATGCATCTGTTGCATTCTATGAAAGAGATAATAACAGTGAAGTAACTACCAGCAAGAGAGACGTTATCACGCGTAAATGTGAAAAGTATGCTGTAGAAAACCAAAACATAAAAGTTTCATATGCTACATTTTGTGCTTGCAGACTATTTTGTGTGGTAATTCCGACTGCACCTGACAGAGAAACGTGCCTCAGCAAGCTGCATGAAAATGGACATCTTTTTATTAACAAGCTTACTCAGCTGAAGACCGTCAAACTGTATGACTGTTGGTTATTGTATAAGAAAAATAAATATTTTGCAAAAGAGTGCTTTTTCAGAATCTGTGAAACATGTTGTTTAAAAGATGAAGAAATACTGGAAAGAGAGTTTGATGGAGAACAACCATGCAAATGGCGGCAGTGGAACACAATTCAGGAGAACAGGCGTTTGGAGTGATAAGCCAACAACACAATATAGGAACAAGTGCCATATGCTAACTTGTCAAGTATCATATGTTAACTTGTCATTATTTGTACAATAAAGGATTTACTCGCGACAAGACACGATCGGAAGCACACTAAAACGTACCACTGATCAAGTAGTAGACATGGTGTCACGATAACTTCAGCTGCAAGTTTTGTAGAAGCTTTACACCAGAAGAATGTTATAAATTATTTCTTGTCAGCAAAAAAGATATTGGTGTTATTGTTAAAATGATCCCCGAAGGAGTGAAAACTTTTGCAGTAATAATCAAACTATATCAATAACAATTCATTGAAAAGGAAATTGTATCTGTTTGTAGTTTTGCAAGATGCCGAGCACATGTAATTGCCTTAAAGCACGGAGGGTTCAGTTTAGTCCACGGAGAGTGGTCGCAGAAAATAATAATAAACATGTTGCTGAGATTGAATCCGATCTGCTCAATACAGCAACAGATATTGTACAACTAATTGAAGATGGACAATCTTAAATAAGCCACACAATATGATAAATGCTGATGGTGTTTCAAATGTCGAACAACATCCGAACTTATTATGCTCGAAGTGCACGCCTGGTGTATTGTTCAATACAATAATAATCTTTACATTTGGCACGTACTTCACAAAGATGCAGATTCAGCTGAATGTGAAGTATCCACATTACAAATGATAGAAAAGAACAAATTTAAATATACAACTCGTGAAGACAAAATATGGTATAAATGGGATCAAATAATCAAAAAAAGCTTCACTAACAGTTGAAGCTTCTAGATCTGCAATGTCGCTTAGTGAAGAAGATCGGAAGAGCATCAATGCATACAATTAATCGATTTCATCATGTTTTCAATATATTATTGACTAGTTTACTGCACTTAATAATCTCAATAATTTTTTTAATTTGCTTATACCTTTATTTCTACTAAATTGTTTTTATTTCTACTAAATTCTACTTTATTTCTACTAAATTGGCTAAAAGTATTGGAATTCTATATAAGGTCAGATACTATCTAAGTAAACAAAATTTAATTCAACTTTACTACTCATTTATTCATAGCTATATAAATCATGCAAATATTGTTTGAGGAAGTACCTCTAAAAGTAAGTTGCAAAATCTCTACCATCGTCAGAAACACGCAATGCGTTTAATATGTTTTGAAAATCGGTTTTTCTCATTCAAACATTTTATTTAAAAACTTTAAAGCGCTTAACGTTTACAAACTTAATGTCTATAGTATTTTATGTTTTATGTTTCGTTGTAAAAGTGAACGACCATTGTCCAATTTCAAAGATTTTTTTACTTATAAAGCTATAAACAAATATGCTTTACGAAATAATAGTTTATTAATTGAACCCTTTTGTCAAACAAAGTTTAATCAATTTTGCATTAACTATCGAGCACCGTATTTGTGGAACAAAATTGTTGTTCCAAAATTTGATTTGTCAATTTCGTTTTCCGTTTTTAAAACTAAATTAAATTTTTTTTTTTCATTTTTGATAATTTGTAAAATTATTTTCAGTTTTTGTTTCTTCTACATTGTTAATAGTTATTAGATCAATTGTATTTTTATTTTATCATATATACACGTATGATATATTATATATGGTTCTGGCGACAAGATCATTTGGATCTACTTTCAGATACCAAGTTTATATATTGTTATATTACGATTAATAATTGTAAACTGAAAAAAAAAAAAAAAAAAAAAAAAAATGTTTAGTTTTTAAAAAAATTATATTCAAAATAGTGGGTTTGCGTTTTGAAAAAAATTTTTTGTGTAAAACGATTAAAAGCTTTGAATTAAAGTAAATTATTTTTTCAAAAATTGATTTGTTAGGTTTTAAACAACTGTTTAAATTATCAAAAAGTATTCAGCACAAAAATCACGACCAAGAAAATGTTATTATTTCTTCCGGACCACAATAGTTGGTGTATGCGTCAGATTTTTATTCAATCTCTACTACTATTTAAAGTTTGTCATTTGGTTCCCAGTATACCGTGTAGCAATAAGTTTTCATGTTCTTAAAAAAATATTTTTGACCAGAGACCTTTTAAAAGTCTCTAAAACAAAAAAAAAAAAAAAAACATTTAGAAGCTTTATTTACTAATTTCAAAGTATTAATAGTTATTTTTTTAAATCTGTTTTATTTTATGAAGTAATAATTACTAAATTTATTTTATATATTTGTTCAGAGTTGATAATGCCGCAAGGCGGCAAAACTTTTTAGGGAGGCGGAAGCTGTTAGCGGCAGCCTCCCATTCAATATTTAGCGACAAAATGTTTTTTCTTCCGCATCCAGTAGCTTCTGCTTTTCTATTGGCGACCGCAGCCAGAGTCAATTTTTGGAGGCGAAATATTTTGGAGATGAAAATATTTATCCCCCGCCGGCGGATGTAATGTAAAATAATTGCTTGCTTGCTTTAAAGCAACTAGAAACAAATTTTAAATATTTGACATCAAGTTTCATTTTATATGATTATTTGCAAAAGTTTTGAGTTTTTGAAAAAATTCTAATTTTTTTTTAAACTAATAAATTAAGTAGAACAAATTAGTAGTTTTATAATTCAAAACAAAACTTGAAAGTTGGAAACTTTACTTCTATGCCTTTGGCGAGTAAATCTTTTTGACAAAAAATTAAAAAATAAGAAGGTAAGTATAATAAGTAGACCTAATTAAATTGACTGATTTTAGTCAAAGTTTTTAGAACAAGTTGATATGTACTTATTTTTAATAATTAGATATTGTAAGAGTTATTAAAAAAATATATGCTAATGTTTATTAAAAATTTGCGACCACGCTGTATTTAATAAATTTTATTTATAAATTTATAAACTTTAAATATATATATACTTTTGTAAACATTATTTATATTTTACTCTATACTTTTAAAACGCTTAAAAATATAAATTAATCTACTTTTACACGTTTTAAAGTTTTAAACAATAACACGTTTTAAAGTTTTAAACAATTAAAACATTTATTTAATAGTCCTATAAAAACAACCACTTTGAAATTTTTTTTTCTTCAAAAAATTGTTTAGTAGTCAATAAATCTTATAAAACAAAACTTTGATGCCAAATATTTAACATTTGTTCTAAGTTAATATTTTAATTGCTCGTTAACTTAAAGACAAACGAGCAATTATTTTTCATTACATTACTCCGGCGGGAGGCAAACATTACCACCTCCAATTTGGCGGCCGCAGCCAGCTGGGAGGCAGAAGCTATTGGAGGCGACCTCTAAATGGTTTTATCTCCAAAAAATCTTCTGGAGGCGGCCACCATTGGCATTCGATCTCTATTGGCGTCGCCAATAGAAAGGCGGAAACCACTGGAGGCTGAATAAAGAAAACTTTGCCGCTCAAAATTAATTGAGAGGCAGTCGCCGTCTGCTGCGGAACAAAAGTAGAGGCGAGAATATTTACGCCGTTTATCAACACTGTATTAGTTTGTTAACAATTTTTTCATTTAATATTCATGAATCAATTTCTTTTATATATACAATGTAATATAATAATTAGGGTCCATTGAAATATTAGGTACAATAAAAATAATCCAAACTTGTATAGCAATAAAAAATACGATAGCAATAAAAAGTTGTCTTTTTGTTTAAAACCATTGAATTTTAAAAATAATAAAAGATAAAAAAAATAATGCTTTTCAGATGCCCCTAGGGGGTAAAAATAAGGTTCAAAAATCCTAAATTTTTTTTTTTTAAAGTTTTTAAATTTTTAAAATTTTTCTTTTTAACTATTAAGAATGCTGATAGTTAATTGTGAAAAAAGATTTAAAGACCTTTTTGGCCTCTTTAACCAGCTTGGGGCACCTGAAGACCATAAATTTCTTTAGAATATATGATTTTTTTAAATCGAAAATAATTTGAACTAAAGCAGCATAAAAAATTTCGTTTTATAAAAGGATTGATTATGTATTTTAATTTAGAAGACAGATAACGCAAAAGTTTAACTGTTTTCCATGGGTGCCTAGCTTCATGACCTCCTAGAAGCCGCTGCGTCAGTGCTGACGTGAATTCACCGATAGAAACAGCGCCTTTGATTTCCCATTAACATTTTTGATCCGTGTTAAGGCTTTTCAAATCTACCGTAGGCAAATCAATGTGTATTTTTTTAAAAAAGAATTACATTCAATTGTTGACATGTTATTAATTTGTACCTATAGGTCCAGAAAATCCACGGGGACCGGTTGTCGGACAATCAAGGTATTGGAATCAATGGCGCTGTGGCAAATTGTTGTTATGAAGCTGACATACTAGCTACTGTAATGGTTTTTTTACTTCTTTCTATATCAATTTCAGAACACTCTTGGATTGTTGGGTGTTGACATTTGTACCATCGCATTCAATTTCAAATAAATTACTTATTAAAATTTTAAATGCGCAATAGTATTCTGTAAACTTCGTTTGATTTCAACTGTTGTCCCATTAGAAAGCAATATACAATCAATGTACGAAAAACCAGGCTCTTTTATTTACGATATGTGCTCTGTGGTGATTGTTTGACTGTTATACTTTCTGATTATAGTACTTTGTTTCATATTCAATAAAATTTTATTCCTGCGTCCATTAAAACAGGGCATCGCACATCATTCAACTTGTCTCGCACTTGTGTTATTTCATATCGATACTTATTTCTTTCACGTTGCACCTTATTTTGATCAATAACATTTGATATACTCTCTGCTACTGTTACTCGTCCGAAGTTTTTCAAAACCACTGATGTTAAAGCTGAACCTAATTTGCCAGAAAGTCTATACCTGTTGCATGCTCTTGCCAATGCTTGCATGCAAGTTGCATCGTAGTACTGGTGATTGCAGTGCAGAGGATTTAAAAACAATTCTATCAGTGTTATGTGTGGAATCATATGTGTGGATTTATTATCATTATCTTTATCTTCAGAAATATTGCCTAATTTGCTTTCACCGTCCGTTCCAGAACTGTCACCATTAAATATTGAAATGCTGGTATTACTAGTATTGGATATTTTCTGACACTTTTCAGTTAATAAAAATATATCAGCTTTTATCTTCTGATATTGTCTAATGTTTTTTATCACCAATATGTCTTCTGCGCAAAAAAACATTAGGCGATTCGATTGCTGGTCAATTATTAATTCTTGTTCCGCAGCATAAACCTTACGTACTTTAGAGCAAATGCAATCCTCTAAAGCACACTTGCATGCAATCGTTGCAATTGCTGCAATCGTTTTTTGAAGGAACTAATGGTTAGAACAAATAAACTATAAGAGGTGCTTTATAACACTTCAAAGATATAAATTCAAACATTTTTTTTTAATTCAGTACTCTGATGGTCTAGCAAAAGAACAGTAACAGGGGGGTTTTTAGGGGGATGTCTGCTACGTCGTTGGATGTATCAAAAAAAAAATCAAATCAAATTTTTTTAATTTGAATATATTGTTGGAAAAAAAAACTTTTACTATATATATTTAACAATTAATACCAAACTACAGCAACTAAACAAATTATGCACTGTTAGTTATCTTTAACGATTGGAAGGAGATTTTAAAACGAAATATATAATAGTACTACCAAGGCCGTATTAAGACGGAGACTGAGGAGGCTAGAGCAACAGACCCATCACAAAAAGTAAGCCCGCTGAGAAAAAGATAAAACAATTATAAAATATAGCCTATCAATCCCACAACATTACTATGTCTGAATCGAATATTGAACTTGGTACAAGTATTTCAATTACAACTGAAACTTGAAAAACTGATCATCATGACCAAGCAATAGGTATGGCTATATTAGATGACTCAATGACAAATATAAACCATAAACAAGAACTTTAAGATGAACTAGTTCTAGAAGAAGGTCTAGCAGAAGTGGTTAAAGTGGACATGCAATGTGATAAACATGCAGATATAGATTCAATGTTTCCTGATAATGTAGGAATGTGGAAGTTATTGATGCTTTACGCGATTACTTTTGTTTCAAAGAAATTGCTAGTTGTTAACACATTGAAAGCAATTTTAGTATATCAGAAGGTACATTTCTAGGTGATACGTTTAAACGAGGTTATTTAAAATCTTTTTTTGTTTCAGGAGCAATTAAACAATGAGAAAGTTCAGCGTGGTTGGTTTTGTTATTCTCCAAAAGCTGGTAAGATATTCCATGCTTATTGCAAACTATTTTTAAAAGCCAAAATAGCGTCATTATTAGCAACTGGTGGTTATTTAAATTGAAAGAATGGAGTCAGGGATTCAAGTTGCCATGATTTCGATACTCCACTTAGAATTAGTATTGAAAAATTTATTTATATAAAAACTGGAGGAAGCGAATACATTAAAGTCTTGTAGAACAGTACATGTTTGAAAGCAACAATTGGCCTAAACGTTTCAAACGGATTTTTAGCGTAATCAAATTATTGTTGGCGAGAGGTCTTGTGTTTCGTGGAAATGAATTTATTGGATCTGTGAACAATGAAAATTATTTAGGATGCTTGGAGTTACTTCTGCAGTATGATCTATTTATTTCAGAATACATTCAACAACGTGCTAACAAAGATAAAGCTATATATCGTATTTGTCATTAACACTTTGTGATGAATTTATTTGAACTACAAGTGATCAGTTAATGAGGCAGGTCATACGAGAAATAAAAGATGCAAAATACTATTCTGTCTCAGTAGGCTCAACACCAGATGTTTCGCATTCAGGCCAGTAAACATTGATAATTCAATATGTAACAGCAAGCGGACCAGTTGAACATTTTATAAAATTTATTCCGATATATGAGCATATTGGTGAGGGCTTAGCAAAAATACTAATCGGAATTTTAGAAGAGAATGGCATTTGCATTAAAAACTGTTGAGGACAATCGAATGACAATACATCAAATATGAGTGGAAAATACAAAGGTATGCAAGCCTGGATTCACAAAGAAAACAGTTTAGCTGAATACATTCAATGTTCCATGGAATATGTTGTGGAAATTCTCTAAATCTTGTTGGTCTAAATGATATTGATAGCTGTCCAGTTGTAGTTTATTTGTTTGATTTTGTTCAAAAACTGTTTGTGTTTTTCTCTGCTTCAACACACCGATAAAATCTACTTTTAACTGGCTTTACTTCTTTACGAATACCTACAATGAAACAACTTTCGGATACACGTTGGGCTGCTCATTACAATGCAGTTGATGCACTGCAGAAAGGATTTAAAACGATTCAACAGATTCTTGTCAGTATGTCTGAATCAACTAGAAGCTTTATAAAAAGATTGAGGTGATATTGCATCATCCATACTTTTTTTGAGTCTTTGAGTCTGTTTTTAAGATATTTTATTTATTGATACTTACCATGTAAAACTCATCTGTAATTTAATTTAAGAGCGAAATATAAAATGAAATTAAAAACAAAAAAAATTGAAAAAGCAGATACGCGATTCAAAGCAATCGAATTTTAAGACATTTGCTTGTTTTTTTGACAAAAGTAAATGACTCGAGATTCGAAACTAGATTTGAATACAAAGATGCTGTAATCCTTAAAGACGTTTGTTCCAAAGTTTCTCAAAATTTGTTTTAACTGAAATAAAAATTTTGATTTTTTTTTAAACTAATAAAATAAAATATTTAAAAAATAAAGTTCTATATAACGAAATAAAAAAAGATCAATTCAAGTTTCTAAGTTATACAACTCAAAAGTCAATTTAACCTCCATCAAAATATCTAAATTGTTTACTTAAATGATCGCAAAATTATCAAATCGGAATACAATTATGTATTCCGGTTTTTAACTTATTTCCACCTGTTTCAGATAATCAACCGTGCATAATATGTTTAGTTTTTGCTGTAGTTTGGTTTTAATTTTTAAATATATAGTAAAACCTCTTTTTTCCAACAATATATTGAAGTTGAAAAATTTTTATTTGATTTTTTTGAATACGTCCAACAACGTAGCAGACGTCCCCTAGACTTAGACGTCCCCTAGACAATTTAACCTATCCAAGAACACTTCAGAAGTTGAAATAAAATTGTAAGTTGTTTTATTTATAACAGACGTATTCTTTTCTGAAGTTAACAATTAACTTCCATCGTTATATTTTTAACTGTTTAATATGTAATATTAAACAACTCAAAAATAAAAAATATTTCATAATACTTTTAATATTAATAATGTTTATAGCAATAGCATAATATTTAGAAATTAAAAGCCATTTTCTGGAAAAAACAGGCAATGCTCAAAAGTGATATCATTCAATCCAGTTAAATTTTTATTACTATTATTTTATTATTTTAGCTTACTATTTGTTAAACTAAAAAATAAATAAAATAAAATTAAATAAAAAATCCTTTTTTTTTACAACTTGATATTTTATACAAACCTTTTTCTGCAAGATTTTCCAGCTGGCACAGAACGTTCGTTTGACATAAAATTTGAT
>NC_061159.1:13213623-13216123 GCF_022113875.1 Hydra vulgaris | reverse complement strand
AGAATATTGTAAAGTAAATATATAATAATACAAAAAAACATTATACAATTTCAAACTTTAAAATATAGAATAAAACCTAATCATGTTCATAACTATTTTAAATAACAACACTATAATAAAATTTCTTTGTTTTTTTTACAAGAGCGTAGTGAGTAAATTTGCTTGAATCAAAAACAGCTAGTCCACACTTTTTCAACAATAAATAAGGAGATATTTTTGACAAACCATGCTTGATTTTGATAGGAATATTAAAAGAATCCATATGACGATGAAACTTACTTACATTTTTATACAATTGACATATACACAAGATTTGTCTTTGGTTATGTGCAATAAACAAAATTTTCACAGTCACATTAAATTCTATTAAATATGCATAATATGAAGCTGATTTTAACTTTTTACCATAATGATAAGCATGAAAAGTTCTATCAGCAACTCTGAAACGGTTATAAAACTGATAAAGATTGAGGTCAACATTTAAATCATTCAAATCCATATTCTGCAACTTATCTGATATATTTTGTGCTGCACCTAACACAAAAGGATTCAAAGAAAAAGTATTTAAGTGGTCTTCCGTCTGAAATCTAATAAATTTTTCAGCCATTTGCCTTCCATGGCCTTTAGTTCCTGTAACAGACCTCTTTAGTTGGCGATTTACAAACACCATAGCAGACGTTGCTGTATGAGGTCCAAAATTTTTTACCTGGTCAGATAGATGCGCTAACGTATGGAAAGTGAATGTGCGAATACCTTCACCAAAATAGGAGCATAATGCCTTTTGAAATAAATAAGTTGCTGACTAGCATCAATATCATTTGATGAAACAATTTCATTGGATAATGTATAAATAGATATTGAAAGCATTAAATAAAGAGAACAAATTTCAGCATTACCAAGTTTGTATAACACAAATGGCCCATAATATAATAGAAAATACTTGTGCTCTTGAGCTTTCCACTTAACAAGTTTATAATTCAAATTTTTTGGCTTCCGTCGAAAAAAATGTGGCAATTTTATGGAGTCTATTAGACTAAAAAGATCTAAAAGACTTTGATGAACATCTTTTTATATAAGAGAAAATCTTCTTAAATTTTTCTTAGTTTTTATTTTTTTATTTTGTCTATTTCAAAATTATCATTTTGTTATTTATCATAATAAATATTTGTCAGGTGGACAAAAAAATTACTTATGCTACTTTTTACAAAGATTTAGGTCAGCAGTTGCATGCCAGCATGAAGCAAAAATAGGTTGGCTATTGCGTTGGCATTACCAAAAAAAAAAAAAAAAAAAAAAAAAAAAAAAAAAAAAAAAAAAAAAAAGATTTAGGTCAGCAGTTGCATGCCAGCATGAAGCAAAAATAAGGCAACAAGAATAACAAAGACATCTTCAACATTAGTCGACAACTTAACAATCAATTTTCACAAATCCTGCATAAGAACAGGCATAATTAAGACCGTCATAAGTGATCATTTTCCGATCTTTCTAACCACTAAAAACATAACATTAAAAAGCAATTCCATAAAATCAAAAATTTTGGTACGTCAATTTAATGAAAACTCCTTAGCACGATTTCGCGATCTATTAAATAATTCTGTTGATTGGAACTTAGTGTATGAAACACAAAATGCAAATAATTCTTATGAATTATTCCTCACTTTTTTTAGTAAACAATATAATAAGGCATTTCCTTTAATCGAACAAAATTTAAATTCTAAGTCTATTTTAAATCCGTGGATGACAAAAGGTTTAATCAAATCTTCAAAGAAAAAGCAAAAACTATATGAAAAATATCTACGACATAAAACATATCACAATGAAATAATATACAAAAAACTACAAAAATTTGTTTGAAAAACCAAAAAATTATCAAAAAAAATCTTATTATGAAAAGCTATTGGAAAAAAGTAATGGAAATACAAAAAAAAACTTGGAATATAATATAAGAAATAATTGGCAAAAATATTTCGATTAAAAACAATTTGCCACAAAAACTGTTTATTGATGAAAAAGTTGTTTATGATAAAAAAACCATAGCTGAAAAGCTAAACAGTTTTTTTCTTGAGATTGGTCCAAATCTGGCGGCTAAAATTCCATCTAGTACCATAAAATTTGAAACATACCTCAAAACAGCAAATAATGTTATGACAGAACTAAATTTAAATATAAGTGAGTTGCATAATGCCTTTTGCTCTCTGAAAAATAACAAAAGTGCAGGCATAGATAAAATTAGCGTCAATGTAGTTAAATCAGTCTTTGATATTATTGAACCCTTATTGTTTCACATTTTGAATCTCTCATTAAAGTCTGGTGTTGTACCAGACAAACTTAAAATAGCTAAAATTACACCAATTTTTAAGTCAGGTGAAAAAACAAATGTTTCAAACTATAGACCTATTTCTGTATTACTTTGTTTCTCTAAATTGCTAGAACGCATTATGTACAATAGGCTTTATAATCATCTAGTATCAAATAATATTCTGTACAACAAACAATTTGG
>NC_061159.1:13179953-13210123 GCF_022113875.1 Hydra vulgaris | reverse complement strand
ATAGCAAAAGTAGTTAAGTTTATATAATAGTTACTCTGTTGATACATTTAAAGTACCTTGTTTGTTTTAGTTTAAATGTAAACGAATGATTTCTTATCTTTTTATAATTTAACTTAAACTTACGCAAAAAATCTTCAGATTTTTTGCGTAAAAGTAAAGCATAGTTTTTGCGCAAACTTATCTTTACGCAAACGCTTCGAAATGTTTGTGAATACTAAATAATAACAAAAAATTAAATTTGAGTATGATTTCCCTAAGTTACGCAAGAGTTACAATGTTTTGTGAAATCGCACCCTGTAAATGTAAATAAAATGGAGACAGTTCTAGAACATTCTATAGCAATTACGTGGTTTCTTTTACTAATACTTTTTAGTTATCTCCATTGTAGTTCTGACTTGAGCGGTTTTTGTAATGTTGATTTTGTGTGTGGGTATATTATATAAACGGATGTAAAACTTTTGTTAGATGAGTTGAATTCAAGTTAAAAATTGATTTTTGGAAAGAAAAGAAGTTTTGTTTCGAGCAAAAAATCCGGGCCACGCATTTGAATATGAAATTATTAGATACGTTTGAAACGTTTAATGGAATTTTGGACGCTGCCGTTTGGATACAGCGAACTAAAGTGATTTCAGAAATGTAAAATGTAAAGCTGAAGTCACTCTTTCCAATTCTTTTAATTGTAACTGCCTATTTGGTATACGATGGTTTAGACGCTGAAAATAAGCGAGGCGAAAAAGAAGATGAACGTGTCTTTTTTGCAGCATTCTCTTTAAATGCTTGTACGGCATACGAACATTTTGTTAAACGAAAATTAAATGTTGGAGAGAAAGTTAATGCGTTTTTGGTCGAGTTAAAACAATTGGCTTATCTTGATAAATTGTCAGAAGTGTCTATTCAATTAGCGTTTGTTGTTGGATTGCCAGAAGATTTATCATTAAGATTTCGAGCTGTTATGGATCCAATCGATGTTTTGTTACTCAAAGTAAAAGCTGCTTTGAATCGTGTATACGTAGATGATGCTGTTGGCGCTGTTTTACGAAATCAAGCCACAAAAGTTCTGTTGGTGTGTTACAACTGCAAAAGGTTAAATCATATCGCGAGAAACTGTCCCTTTGCAAAGATTTTGGCTCCGAAGAGTTTTTTTCGATGTTTTTAATGTGGGAATGATGGACACGTGGCTGCAAAATGCTTAATGAAGCAGGGAAACGAGTGCGGGAGCGAGGAATATGCGCTACCTTGTTCTTGAACAATGGTGGAATTAGGGCACTATCTATTATTCATCTAAAAGTTAATGGTTTGTTAGCAACAGCTATGGTAGACACGGGTTGTTCAAAGACAATTATACATTTTTTTTTTTTTTTTTACTATTTTTTTTTTTTTATATTTTTGCCATTTAATATTACAATAACTAAATATATTTTACAATTTTTTACATTAGTATCGACAGGACTTCTAGAAGATCATGAGGATCTTGTCATGAAGCCCTTTACAATATATGGTTAACTTTTAATAAAAATACAATGTCTGTAGTGAAATAATAATACACCTCTATGCAAAAATATTTAAAAACCAAGATAAAATGTTAAAAACTCAAGATAAAATTTTAAACCAAATAATATACAAAATAAAACAACAACAAAAACAAAACAAAAAAAAAAGGGAATTAAAAATAAATCAAGATATTTTCAATTGAAAATATAATTTTTTTAAGTTTCTGTTTGAATGAAGCAAAAGTCATTTGGGTTGAAAAATCAAAATTTGGTAAGACTATTTTGTTCCAGAGATAAGGACCTCGGTAAGAAACAAAAAACTGGTCTTTGCTTTTACGACAAAAAGGGGCAATAAGACTGTTATTAATTCGAAAATTATATTTGTTTTTAGGTTTCATACAATAAAAATTTTGTAAAACATTTGGAGACAAATTTTCTCTACATTTAAACATGAAACATAAAATATAAAAGACATTTAGTTGATATACATTTAAAATATTCATTTCTTTAAAAAGTTGTTTCGTGTGAAAAAACCAATTTTTAAAATTTATTACGCGAGTTGCGTGTTTCTGATGAAGGTAAAGAGATTTTAGCTTTGTTCTGTGAGTGCTTCCTCATATAATATTCGCGTAGTTTATATGACAATGTATAAATGAATAATATAATTGTGTTAACTGGTGTTTACTTAATATATTTCTTGCTTTATAGAGAATTTCGATGCATTTAGCAATTTTGTTGGAGGTATTATCAATATGATTTCTCCAAGATAGGTTTTCATCAATATATACTCCAAGAAATTTAGTAACTTTTTCTTTTTTTATTATTATATTATCAATTAGAAGGTCTGGCATGATATGGGGCAGTTTCTGATATTTTAAAGGTGGATAAAAAAGTGTCCATTTAGTTTTTTCTATATTTAGAGACAATCTATTTTGTTTAAACCAAACAGAAACTTTTTTTAATTCATTTGTCATATTTGTAAAAAGCATATTAATATCTTTATGAGACAAAAACAAATTTGTGTCATCTGCAAAATTTATTGTTGTTAAATTTGATGATTTATGAAGATAATTTATGTATATTAAAAAAATAAGAGGACCAAGTATGGATCCTTGTGGAACACCACATGTTATATTCATTAATAGATGAGATATAGAATCTTTATTGTAAACAAACTGTTTACGGTTAGTAAGATAACTTTCAAATTATAATAGGGTTTTATCTTTAATACGGTATGATATTAGTTTTTTTAACAGGATTTGATGATTGACGGTATCAAATGCCTTGGACAAATCAATAAACACTCCTAGTGTAAAACAAGAGTCTTTAAATGAGTCGGTTATATTGCGTGTAAGTTGAAGAATGGCATGCTCGGTTGAATTATTTTTTTTGAAACCAAATTGGTTTTCGTATAAAATTTTATTTTCAACAAGATAAGAGTAGATTCAGTTGTACATTATTCTTTCTAAAATTTTTAAAAAAAACTGGAAGAACTGAAATAGGGCGACAATTTTTTATATTTGTACGATCCCCTGTCTTAAAGATTGGAGTTACTTTCGCTATTTTTAGTTTATCTGGAAAAGACCCTTGTGAAATGGATGCTCTGAAGATTTTATAAAGAATATCTTTTATAACATCGTATGAATCAATCACAATATTTGTGTTAATATCATCATACCCAGTAGCTTTATTTCGTTTTAATGTCTTAAGAGCAACCTCAAATTCATTAAAAGCTAACTCAGTAAAATTTAGATTTAGACTTATTGATGTTTCGAACTCGTCAACAGATTTATCTTTAATGAATGAAATACTATCGCTTAGTTTTGTCCCGACAGTGGAGAAAAACTTGTTAAATTCAAATGCAATATCATTTGGGTCATTTATTAATTTGTTTTCAATTTGTATAAAATTTGGGAGTAAATTTTTATTTGGTTTAAGTTTTCCAGACACCTCCTTCATGATTTGCCAGACGCGTTTTGAGTTGTGCTTATATTTATTAAGCAAGTTTGAATAGTAGTTTTTTTTTATATTTTTGCGAAGCTTTTCAAATAAGTTTTTATAAGTTTTATAATTTTGTTTATGTTTTTCTGATTTTGATTTTAGGTATTTAATGTATAGCTTCTGCTTAATTTTTGATGATTTTCTGATACCTTTAGTAATCCAGGGAGATGGCATTACTTTATCGCTTAAAACTATTTCAATTGAAGGAAAGTTGGAATCATACACTTGGTAAAAAGTTTTGAAAAAATTAGCGTAGATTAAGTTGATATTATTATTAAAATTAATATAACCCCAATTTACATGTGATAATTGTTCTCTGAAAGAATTTAAATTATTATTGTTGATAAACCGTTTTTTAATTAATAACTTTCCCTGCTTCTCTTTTTTTAAATTAACACATATAGAAAAAAAAATCGGGAAGTGATCGGAAACATCGGTTTTTATAATTCCCTTTTTTAGCGACTTATTAAAAAAATCGGTTGTTAAAATGTTATCAATTAATGATGATGAATGACTTGTGATTCTAGTCGGGCGATTAATTTTCTCGAACTTTGATTTTCATAATAATCAAAGGAGTTTATGTTGAAATCCCCGATCAAGTAATTTTTTTCTTTTCAAGATCAGTTTTCTTTATTATGTTATTTAGTAAAAAATTGCCAAAGTTTTCAATTCTTCCAGTTGGTGGCCTGTAACAACAGCTTATAAGTATATTTTTTGAACGCTTATTTATAAGTTCTATTGTAAAAATTTCTTTGTTTTTATCAGAAACTCACGTTTCGCTTCGAACTTTATATAGAAGGTCATTTTTAACAAAAAATAAAACTCCTCCTCCTCGCTTATTTGTACTTCGTTTTAAAATTAATGGATCAAAACCTGGGAGATGGAGATTTGAGTTATTTTTAAAATCTGCATGTAAACACCAGGTTTCAGTTAAACAAATTAAATTAAAAGAACTTTCCGCTTCGCTAATAAAATTTGATAAGTTTTCAAAATTCTTTTTTAAGCTACGTATACTAATGTAGACTGCATTAAGATAATCACTTTTATTTTCGCTTTTTAAAATTTTGCTCACGTTACTAGGATAAAAACAAGAGGTTTCAAATTCAGGAGAATTAATTTCATTAAAATAATTAATATCCGGATCGGATTCGTCGTCTAAGTGTAATGCATGGGTTTCAAATAAATTAATTATTTTTTCAAAATCATTATTATTTGTTTCCATTTTCGCTATAATTTAGATTTGGCAGTAAATAATAGTGTGCGACATGTGGAAAGTCTTTTAGGAAGACTTAGTGATTAATTTATTGCATACCACTTTAGCCTATAACGTATATTTAAATATAATGTAAACAAATAAATAAAATTAAAAAAAAAAAAAATTACTTTTTTTTTGCATTCCACTCGCGTACAATTTCCCAATTGTCTTTCAATTTTCATTTTCTCTCGCAAGTCTTTTCTTATTCGATTTGTCTCCGCGCAAAAATCTTCATTGATAAAAATATTCTTTCCTTTTAATTTTGAAGAGTTTTTTAAAATTGCTTCATTATCTTTAAAATCCAATAATTTCACAACAATTGTTCTGTTCTTTTTTATATCTTCTTTACCAGCTCTATGCGCTCTTTCAATTTTTACATCTTTTATGCCCAAGTACTCATCAAATATTTTTTTAACTTTTGTTTCGCTTTCTAGTCAGCTTTCATTATCATCTTCTTTAACTCCTTCAACTCTTAGATTGTTCCTTCTTGATCTATCTTCTATTTCCCTTAGCTTGCTGTTTATTTTTTTGAGTTCAATGTTGTTATTTTGAATTTCGTTGTGAGTAGATTTATTTTTTATGAAAGAATCTAACGCAGTTTTAATTTTGTTTTCAATGAGTTCCTCATGAAAATTTAAACTAACTTTTATTTCTTCAACTTCTGTTGCAAGTGTTGATACTTTTTTTGCGTTTTCTAAAATATTTTTTTCTACTTTGTCCAATCTCTCGTTTAAGATTTTGGTGTTTGCACTAACGATGTTTATAAAGTTGTTTTCTTGTTGCTTTAGCGCAGCTTCTGTACATCAAAAACTGGTGTCAAGAAAGCTGCATAAATCCCAGAATCCTCCAAAGGTAGTAATTTTTGGTGGTAAAATTTATCAATGTAATGGATTAGCGGCTGTCACTATTGAGTTTTATGGTATCCCAACACAAGACGAAGTTATTTTAGTGGATTTTCAACCGTTTAGAGTTGATATAATGCTGGGAATGAGCTCCATTAAAATGCTTGTTTCGTTGAATTACAGCCATTAAGGGAATTTGCCCTATGGGTCCCATCTTATTTTTTGTCATATTTAATTTTATTGACTTTATCTTTATTTGAGACTGCTATTCCGTTTGTGGGCAGTTGTTAGGTCATTTACCAGTATGTGATTGGTTACGTGTAGTTTGTAGTCTTTTAAAAGATAAGTTGTTAGTTTTACGAAGGGTTAGGACGATAAAGTTGCAATAAAAATTTAAAGCGTGTACTTCAAGAGGTTTATGATAAGGCTGCAAAGTGAGATCCACTTTATGGTGATTGTGCTGTACATGGTGACGAGAGGAATGTGTGGGTTGATGCAAGTTATTTGGCAAGTGGTGCAGTTATTCAAGTTGGAAAAACAACTGTAGAAAATACAACACGGTTACGAAAAGAAATGTCTGAGGATCACATAAACATGGTGGAGCTGGATGCTGTAATGCGAGAAATGAATATGGCTTTGACGTGGAAGTTAACGAAAGTAACTATTTTTAGAGATTCCGTGACAGTGTTCTACTGTGTCTCTGACGCTCTCACTGGTAAGTCAATATTGAAATCAAAAGCAATGGGTGAAATGTCGATTCGAAGAAGATCAGGCGTTCTGCGACAATGTATTGAAGAATATAGTATTAATGTAAATGTAAAACTTGTTCCTTCAAAAGACAACTTAGCTGACGCATTGACTCGAGTTCGAAGTAGATGGTTGAATAAATTGATGGAGGCTAAGAATTCGAGCAATTCCGTTGGAGCAATATTTGCAGAGGCTGAATCCATATCTAGCATACACACGAGAACTGGACACTTTGGAGTAAATCGCACTCTAAACTTTGTTCGTAAAGTAATTCCAACCGCTACCGTAAATGACGCTAGAGAAGTACATAAAATATGCGAACCATGTTAGTCAATAGATCCAGCACATGTACTATGGGAGAAGGAAAAATTGAGCGTTAAAGAAAATTGGGAAAGAGTGGCCATAAACATCACGCATTTTGGCACAGAAAAAATTTTGTATCGCACTGTGGCGATAACTTTCAAGCTCATACGGAAGTATTGCCCTTACTCGAATACTCCGCCTTTTCTTTTGCGAGCGAGAAGAACCATCTGATATTTTGACAGATAACGAAGCAACTTTTAAAACTGTGGAGTTGAGAAGTTTTTTTGCTGTTACCAGCATTGAATTTATAAGAAAATATTGAATAGAATTTAGGTCAGATATAAAAGTATTTTGAGTCACTTATTTCACAATCTCTTTTATTTAAAATATTTGTTCATTGCTTAATTTCTTTAGATATATATCACATCACTAAATTCCTTTAGAAATATATCATACTTATCATGCTTTATTTTTCTAGTTTCATCTGATGATTTATAAAATGAATTAAAATATTAAAGTTAAAATCATAACATTTAATAATTTAATAACAGCTGTTGAGTTTAGTGATCAAAACAGAGTTTACGATTTTTAAAAAGCAAAAAGTTTAAAGGCCAGATGCATTTTTGGATAAGCACTTGATTCGAGCTTTGATTATTATTTTAATTTTGTGAATAATAAGCTATTTGTAAATATTGATTAAAAAAGTTTAAACAATTGCACTGGCCAACAAAAAAAATTTTTTTTTTTGCTGCTGAGGATATTTTTACGAATTTATAGTATATCGGGTGTGCTGATTTCAGAAATGACATTAGTTTTCAACGATTGGCTCTAGTTCTTGATATACAGGGTGTTCCAGATATATTCTTATACAAATATCTTCGTTCATGCATATTTTACAGTAAAATAGTTTTATTTCTTTTTAAAGGGCATACCTTTATATATATATATATATATATATATATATATATATATATATATATATATATATATATATATATATATATACTTTTTACTGTTTTTAGAACACAATGAGTTCTTCACGAAGAGGATGTTTGAATAACCCCAATGCATTCTGCCACATCTGTGGTGGATATTGCCAGGAGAGCCAAAGAAGAAATATTACTAACTTTGTGAAGCAAGCATATCTGGCATACTTTGGAATGAAACTCGGAGACCAAGATAAGTCTTGGGCTCCCCATATTGTATGTAAAACGTGTGTCGAAAATCTACGTCAGTGGAAAAATGGACAAAGAAAAGTTTTAAAATTTGGTGTGCCTTTGGTATGGCGGGAGCAAAAGAATCACGACAGTGACTGTTATTTTTGTTTGGTTAATGTGAAAGGTATCAATCGTTTCAAGAAACGTAAATTTGAGTATCCGGATTTGGAATCAGCAAGGCGACCTGTACCACACTCAAACGATGTCCCCATTCCAGTGTTCACTACACTCCCAGATCTAACAGTGTCTGATGAAGAAGATATGCAGAATTTGGTGTGCGAACATGCAGATAGTGGTAGTGAATATAAAGACAGTACTTCTAAACAGCAACAGTTCTCCCAGGAAGAGATCAATGATTTAGTACGAGACTTAAGTCTATCCAAGCAAGATTCTGAGGATTGATTTTGAATTTCCACAACATATTCCATGGAACATTGATATTTTAGGACTTTTAGGATTGATTTTGAAACACCCCAAATACAATTTTTATAGATTCTATTTAAGAAACCTTTAGGTTACACAAAGCTGTAAAAATTAAAATCCTGCGGGTGGCATATTGTCAGAAAAGGCATTTAAAGGGGGCGAACATATTAAATTCTCATGTTCAGGTGAAGAAACTTCCAGAAACGCTACAAACCTTAAACTTTTACATACTTATGTTAATATCAAATAATGATGTTCTGCCAAAAAAAAAAAAAAATTAATTTTGGGAACAAAGAAAATAACAACGCTTTTGGGGCATCGACCCCAAGTAGGTCAAATAAAAAAAAAGAAAAATATTTTTGTACAATCTTATAGTAAATGAAATTTTAATCATGAATTCAAATTATTTGTTCGTTTTATATTTATATACGTTTTAAAAAAAAAATACCATAGCTTTTGTAGTGTTTGACAAAAAATTGAAATTTTTGCTGAATAAGATAATTTAATTACTAATTCTTTAAAAAAAAAAAAGCAAAGCCCAGCTAGTTCAAACAAATTGAAACCCAGATGAGTTACATGAGACATATTAAAAAAAAATATCAAATTATCTTTCTATTATTTATACTAAGGCATTTCAAACTAGTACATTGCCACAAATCTAGAAGGATGAAAATATTATACCAATTTTCAAAAAAGGAGACAAGAAACTAGTTACAAACTATAGACCCATTAGTTAAACATACACCATTGTCAAAATATTTGAAAAAAAATACAAAAACATATTTTTACTCATCTGTTAAAAATTAATCTGCTAATTCCTGTTAACACAGTTTTTATCCGAGGCCCTTTGCAAAACAAATCTTCTTTCTGTAATTAATTCATGGACGCTTAATTTAGATAGAGGTCTCCGCGTCAATAATGTTTACCTTGACTTTGAAAAAACATTCGACAAAGGCCCACATGAGCATCTTCTTTTGAAACTAAAAGCCTATGGAATTAATGGTCCGGTTCGCTATTGGATAAGAGCCTTTCTCTCAAAACAAAGACAAAGAGTAGTATATGTGGTAGTTACTCTGATTGGGTACCAATAAAAAGTAGAGTTCCCGAAATTTCTGTGGTCCCAGCTCTATTATTCATTATATACGTTAATGATATTTCCAATATAATTAGTTCAAATACAGCACTTTTTGCCAACGATACAAAAATACTTTACCCTATTATCAATATGTATTCACACACCTCACTTAATGATGATATTGATAATTTGGTTAACTGGGCAACTAAATGGGATTTAAAATTTAATGTAGAAAAATGTTTAGTTCTACAGCTAGGCTACAAAAATAAACATCATGTCTATACTTTATATAATCCAGTAAAAAAAACAAGTATTGACATCAAATCTACTACCTTAAAAACTGATCTATGAATACATATTAAAAATAACTTACTATTCTCTAAACATCTATACAAGTTAATAAAGCAGTGCGAATGTTGGTTCTAATAAAAAGATTATTTTCTTTTCTCCACTGGGTTTTAATATATTAAAGGCCAGTTGAGGTTAGAGGTATCAATTGTCCCGATAATACTACTCAATTATTTCTTTGTCTGAATTTAAAAAGATAATAATGAGTTCATATAAGTATTGAACAACTAAACGGTGAGGTTTAACCTTTTGAATATCATTCGATAATTCAATATTTGAGCTAACTGTTTGTATTTTTGGATTGATTTGATAGTTACAAAATAAAGAACTTTGAATATTTTGACATGAGTATTCGTATGGTAATCCTTCGGGAAACTTTTTTCTCATTATCTTGGGAAAAATTGTTATGCTAAAGGACAAGTTTATAAAGAGGCTTGAAATGTTTTTCTTTGTGTTATTACCCTCAAACCTTTTTTTCCTTGAAAAAAAGAAATAGGTGGAGGAAGAAAACTAGTTGGAATAAAATGAAACAGTGAGTTGCGACGACGACCACAACAGTTTTGGTTATTACATTTTACAATTTGTCAGAATAAGTCAGTTTTGGCTTTCTCTGACATGTTACTTACACAACATCCTAATCTGCTCCAAATTGCTTTAACAGTACATATTTTTCACTGTTTGGTTTTTTGTACTCGTTACAAATTTCATTAATGACTTTACTGGACCTTATTTGTGCAAGAAGCTTTCGCAAAATTTTCTTACTCAATAATTTTGTCGCGTGTTTCTCCCTTTTGAATTAAAATGGTTTCCAGAGTGATTAAATTTACATGACCTAGCAGAAAGTATACTTCCTGCTAGGTCATGGCTAACCAAAGCCATTCTTCTCTCTAGCCTATAAAAGGCATTTCTGCGAGGATAATTAATGGCCAAAAACATGCCATCAAGGCCATGCTCTTTGAAATAAGTCTTAGTACAATGAATAATTTTTTTGATTGTAATATGCAATAGAGTGACACAAAAAAATTAAATATAATAATTTTATTTTTAATTTTGTTTTGGTGCCCTAAGAAGTCCTTACGGACTTATCACAGAGCACCGCGGATGAGGATTTAATTGGAAGTTCACGCCTCCTTCCTAAGCGATGTCGCAAAACTTACCCAGATCACCGCGGATGAGGATTTAATTAAAAGTTCACGCCTCCTTCCTAAGCGATGTCGCAAAACTTACCCAGATCACCGCGGATGAGGATTTAATTGGAAGTTCACGCCTCCTTCCTAAGCGATGTCGCAAAACTTACCCAGAGGTGGGGTTTGAACCACGGGTCCTTTATTTATGAGGCAAGTGCGCTACTACTGCGCCACGGCTCATAAATAAAGAAAAAAATTTCATGTCTTGTAATTTAACTTTTTATTTATATCGTAGAATATATCCCTTTCATTAAAAATGTAAAAAAAAAATTTGAGGAGAAAAAAGTTCTTGAGTAAATCCTTACGTTTAAAAATTAGAAAAACAATCAAAATTTTTTATATATGTCGCTAATTCCAAAGCGCAATTTTATGCAAGAAATACTTATTAATCTACACTGATTTATTCTTTAAACCATAAAATAATTAAAATCTTCTATTTATTAAGAAATTTTGCTAAGCTCTTTGTACAAATAAATTACAAATAAAAATTTATTAAAGGCAATAAAATGCAAAAAAAAAAAAAAAAAAAAAAAAAGAAAAATACAAATAAAATAAAAGGAGATAAATATTTGAAATATTATTAAATGATAAAATAAAGAAATTCCAATGAAATTCCAGAAAAAAATGTAGAAAAACTTATCTTAAATATTTAAAGTGATATTAAAAAATATAGACCTGTAATATATACAGTATAGACTATATAATAATTATAAAGAAATAAATTATATAAGAATTAAAAGAAAATTTGAATAACGTTTGTTTCAGACGATTGGAGGAACTATTGTAACAGGAACATTAGAATGTTGGAGAACATAATCACTCACACTACCAATAAACGTACGTCTTAAAGCGTTTAAACCTCGCGCCCCCATAACTATGAGGTTTATTTCTTCTAAATTTGCAGCTTCTATGATAGCTTCACCAGGTTTACCGGTTGCGACAACAGTTTTTTTTGGAATCTACACATAAAAAACAAAAACAACAACAACAAATAAAAAAACTTCCTAAAAGTTTAATAGACTTTTAAAATTTTAAATACTTTTGCAGATTCACATAATACTTCAAACTTTTCCATAATTTGTGAACTTTTTTTGTTTTCATTAACAATAGAATTTAACATTCGTCCGATGGCAACACACAGGGTTCTATTGAAAAAATGTACATAAAACGTACTAAAAACATACAAGATTGAAAAACATACAAGATTGAAAAACATACAAGAGGTTAAAAAATTAAATACAATTTGTATTAAAAGCATACTAGGCTTTAGTGCTACAGAAACTAAAACTTAAAACGGTCATGCCCATAAAGCACGTACGAAGTTAAACTGAATTGTGACTCCCTCCCTCGTGCACAAAACTGTATGCTTTCAACAACATTTTTCCTCCTCTACGTACGTACACATTGTTTATCAAAAAATCAACCTTCTCCCTCTAACGAGATAAAGAGCGAGAAAAAATTAAAACGCATATATACTGGCTGTCTTTTCAAGGAATGGGGTTTTGCACGCATTCATGCGTTAATGGGTAACCCCCTCCCACAAACCTGCATGAGTACTTTTTGGAAAACCCCAAACTCAATATTACAAATTAATATAGAAACATCAAACATACCTGAAAAACTGAAGAGTGGAAGCTTTGGTGGTGTAGCACAGTGAACCAAAAGAAGAAAGTCTCCTTTTTTGTATATGTTCTCAATGTAAACTTAATGCAAATTATTTTTTATATATAAATATATTTTATATGTTTTTGTATTATAAAAAAGAAATATCATTAAAAAAAGTTTTTAAAAAAAAAACTTTTTTTACAAGTTTACTATTTTTAAACTTCTCCTTAATTCTTTTTATACATACACACATAAATAGACATGCACATATTAACATATTTATATTTGCACACATGCTTAATCTATGTAAACTAATTTCATTAAAATATTGTTAAATTGTGTAAAATTAATTTTGAGCCTAAAAATATTTCTTTATAATAATTTTGAAGGTTCCTACAAGACCTATTTTTTTTTTTTTTTTAAGTTGATTAAGGTGCCCCAAGAAGTCCTTACGGTCTTATCGCAAAGCACCGCGGAGGAGCATTTAATGGGAAGTTCACACCTCCTTCCCAACTGATGTCGCAAAACTTGCCCAGAGGTGGGGTTTGAACCACGATCTTACGTTTCTGAGGCAAGTGCGCTACCACTGCGCCACGGCTGCTTAAATATTAAATAAAAAAAATATTTAGAACAAAAAATGTGGAATGTTTCAAACACCTAACAAATATACTTTGAAATTTACAATAAACCAAAACTTATTCTCGTCTGGCTTCTTGTTCAACAAGTTGCATCTTTTTACTGTATCTGTCCCTTCATGCTATAAAACTTTTATTCAGTTTTTTTTCCTTGCGCATCAAAAAAACTTTATAACTCCTACCCATTTTCATGTTTTCCTTTTTTATACACCCTACAACTTTTTAAGTCTTCAGTTAACTGTTTTCTAGTATTTTAACTAGTTCTCTATTTTAAAGTAACTCATAACTTAACAGTTGTTGCTTGCAATCTTGTTGGAAGTAAATTAGAGTTAAAAAATATATAAATAAAAGCCAGTATTTAATAAATAGTAAGTGTAAACATAAAATTATAATATATAAAGTATTGTAATTTTTTTTTCTAGCCCGTGCAATTAACCCCTGTTAAATCTTATAATTTTGCCAGGGCCGGGTTTGCATTAGGTCTCATTTTTAGCTGGGGACTGGGCTAGGACTAAGGCCCTAGTGACTTACTAACTATTAGTATGTGTATCTAAAGTGTTTTTTATAATTTTATGTTTGTATGTAGTCTTTTTATGTATTAATTTTTTATATATTTATAGTTTGTTTTTTGTATAATAAGTTTGTGTTTTATTAAAAATATTATTTTTTAATATAAAAGGTTGCTCCCTTCCCTGCCTACCCAAGGTAAGGTGGGTTTCAAAATTTTGATGATAAATGGTATACACTTGGATATAAAAACACATTGATTTGACAATAATATTGGGTGGAAGTGGGCAAGTATTGCCACCTGATGCCAAATAAACTTCTGTCCACCCAACCCAAGGTATCTTAATTATAATCAATAGTGGCCTGGTAGAGTTTATTTTATAAATCTGAAGAAAAAGTTATAAGTTTCAATAAAAAATTTAATTTTTTTTTAAAATCTAGAT
Source organism: Hydra vulgaris (assembly GCF_022113875.1). NCBI lineage: Eukaryota > Metazoa > Cnidaria > Hydrozoa > Anthoathecata > Hydridae > Hydra > Hydra vulgaris. Next base: position 13,196,045 of record NC_061159.1, on the reverse strand, counting down.
TTTGAACATATTAGATGATATTTTAGAAGCCCCTCTAATGCCCAAATTTGCTTTTATATACACTTATTTTTATATCCTAATGTACATACTTAGACCTTTCTTTTGATACCAAGTTGTATGAATTTTAATAAGAACTGACAAAGTTATGTCATTTTAAGTGAAGAAAAACTAAAAAAGTTGAGAATAATTTGTTCACGGTTTCTTCAACAAATCCATATATCAAAAATTTGGTATTTAAAATGCTATAACTTTTTGTAGAATTTTTCAATTATAGTAATTTTTTCTCCTTGAAAGAGTTTTTTTCAAGGTCTTTCTAATGATATATGACAATCTAGTATTTGATTATTTTATAAATTTAATGTCACATACCATATATATAAACGTATATATATATATATATATATATATATATATATATATATATATATATATATATATATATATATATATATATATATATATATAAAATGGTAAAGACATTGTTGTATTTATAATTAATTTATCAAATTAATTAAAAAAGTCAACAACTTACATTCAAAGGCTTTTTCTGCGTACGAGCTCCCATCAATTGCAATAAGAACTTTTCTACATTCCATTTTTTTTATTTAGCCAAACAATTACAGGATAAGTCTGTCCTCGATGCTTATTATTTGAGTTTTAAAATTACTGAAAAGTTTGTTGTTGAATATATTTTGATTTTCAACATTTTTTAAAGTTCTCCTACATCGATGATATCTCTGATTATTATCAGCGGTAAATATCACAAAAAGATTTTAAAAATTTTAAATTTTTCGAATACAATTATAAAACGTTCACTTTAAAAGATTACTAAAATCTACTGCAAATAAGCGTATTGCTTTGTTTAAATTTTGTCAGAACTATTCGAAAACTATTAGTAACTAACTAGTATTAACGTTTGTTTTCTAAATGTTTAGCTAGAATCTATTGAATGAAATTTGTTTTATTTTTATGAATAATTTATTTTCATATGGCATAAATATAAAATAGTTTTTACAATTTTGTCACCGCAAAATCAAATGACTCAACATTTGCTAACACAAAATTGGAAGGGAATAAAAATTGAAAACGATTTTTTGGCAAAGTTTGAAATCTTTTAATAAAATTTGATATTAAAAAATTTCAACTTAAAATTGTTCTGGAATTGATACTTCATTTACATATTAAAAAACAAGCATAAAGTACTAGACTTTATGTTCAATTCATTCATAATTGACTGTTTCCTCTATGGAAATTAAAAACACGGAATCTATTTCGGTTTCCGTATTCACTTTGACAAAAATAATTAAAAATAACTGTTTTAAGATTTATGTATTTTAAAGTCAAAATCTTGTAATGACTCATTCCATTCAAGAAAATATTACTTTGAGCCAACAATATCAACAAAATATGAACTTGCTTTGTTCCAATATGCTACGATAATTCAATAAAAAAAAAAAAAATTCATCATTTTTAACTCCTCCCAAAGAAAAGTATTTTCAAAAAAATTTTAATCACGGGAATTAAAGTTTCTTTGAAAATACTTTTCTTTTACAAAGCCGAAGACTGAACGACGTCAGCGGAAACATTGGCGAGAAGCACAGCAGCGAGGTAGAGCAAATGCAAAGCCACGCTTTTCATCGGTAAATGATTTATGTATAGAATCTCTATTATTTTCTCATTTTCTAGTTCATCAACTCTAAATTACAATGAATCTAGGCAGAAAATTCAAGGCAGAAAAGGCATTGGAAAGGAACGAAGTAAAGCGTATTGACTGATAAACAAGCTACAAATACAGATAATGAAGCTAACTAAGCAAGCTGATAAGTATCGAAAGCGCGCAAAAGGATTAAGCAAAAAACCATTAAACAGTAACACGCTACGCAGTAAAATGTTAAACATGACCCAAGGTTTGAATGGGCGCCCTGAAATCAAAAGAGCACTTCTGTTTCATAATGTTTTATGTAATACCTTACGCTAGAAGTATTCAGCAACCAAATCAGACAGAGAAAAATTTGTCATAGGAAAAATAATTACATCTAAACTGATGAAGAAGTATTAACTGAAGAAAACTCATCAAGATTTGACTGGTATTAGCATACGCTGTTAATCAAAATCAAATTGCTTACATAATCATGCAAGATATAAGTCTTCAGTGTATCGCTATGCATCTGTTGCATTCTATGAAAGAGATGATAACAGTGAAGCAAGAGAGACGTTATCACGCGTAAATGTGAAAAGTATGCTGTAGAAAACTAAAACATAAAAGTTTCATATGCTACATTTTGTGCTTGCTGACTATTTTGTGTGGTAATTCCGACTGCACCTGACGGAGAAACGTGCCTCAGCAAGCTGCATGAAAATGGACATCTTTTTATTAACAAGCTTGCTCAGCTGAAGACCGTCAAACTGTATGACTGTTGGTTATTGTATAAGAAAAATAAATATTTTGCAAAAGAGTGCTTTTTCAGAATCTGTGAAACATGTTTTTTAAAAGATGAAGAATTACTGGAAAGAGAGTTTGATGGAGAACAACCATGCAAATGGCGGCAGTGGAACACAATTCAGGAGAACAGGCGTTTGGAGTGATAAGCCAACAACACAGTATAGGAACAAGTGCCATATGCTAACTTGTCAAGTATCATATGTTAACTTGTCATTATTTGTACAATAAAGGATTTACTCGCGACAAGACACGATCGGAAGCACTCTAAAACGTACCACTGATCAAGTAGTAGACATGGTGTCATGATAACTTCAGCTGCAAGTTTTGTAGAAGCTTTACACCAGAAGAATGTTATAAATTATTTCTTGTCAGCAAAAAAGATATTGGTGTTATTGTTAAAATGATCCCCGAAGGAGTGAAAACTGTTGCAGTAATAATCAAACTATATCAATAACAATTCATTGAAAAGGAAATTGTATCTGTTTGTAGTTTTGCAAGATGCCGAGCACATGTAATTGCCTTAAAGCACGGAGGGTTCAGTTTAGTCCACGGAGAGTGGTCGCAGGAAATAATAATAAACATGTTGCTGAGATTGAATCCGATCTGCTCAATACAGCAACAGATATTGTACAACTAATTGAAGATGGGCAATCTTAAATAAGCCACACAATATGATAAATGCTGATGGTGTTTCAAATGTCGAACAACATCCGAACTTATTATGCTCGAAGTGCACGCCTGGTGTATTGTTCAATACAATAATAATCTTTACATTTGGCAGGTACTTCACAAAGATGCAGATTCAGCTGAATGTGAAGTATCCACATTACAAATGATAGAAAAGAACAAATTTAAATATCCAACTCGTGAAGACAAAATATGGTATAAATGGGATCTAATAATCAAAAAAAGCTTCACTAACGGTTGAAGCTTCTAGATCTGCAATGTCGTTTAGTGAAGAAGATCGGAAGAGCATCAATGCATACAATTAATCGATTTCATCATGTTTTCATTATATTATTGTGTAGTTTACTGCACTTAATAATTTCAATAATTTTTTTAATTTGCTTATACCTTTATTTCTACTAAATTGTTTTTATTTCTACTAAATTCTACTTTATTTCTACTAAATTGGCTAAAAGTATTGAAATTCTATATAAGGTCAGATACTATCTAAGTAAACAAAATTTAATTCAACTTTACTACTCATTTATTCATAGCTATATAAATCATGCAAATATTGTTTGAGGAAGTACCTCTAAAAGTAAGTTGCAAAATCTCTACCATCGTCAGAAACACGCAATGCGTTTAATATGTTTTGAAAATCGGTTTTTCTCATTCAAACATTTTATTTAAAAACGTTAAAGCGCTTAACGTTTACAAACTTAATGTCTATAGTATTTTATGTTTTAAGTTTTGTTGTAAAAGTGAACGACCATTGTCCAATTTCAAAGATTTTTTTACTTATAAAGCTATAAACAAATATGCTTTACGAAATAATAATTTATTAATTGAACCCTTTTGTCAAACAAAGTTTAATCAATTTTGCATTAACTATCGAGGACCGTATTTATGGAACAAAATTGTTGTTCCAAAATTTGATTTGTCAATTTCGTTTTCCGTTTTTAAAACTAAATTAAATTTTTTTTTTACTTTTGATAATTTGTAAAATTATTTTCAGTTTTTGTTTCTTCTACATTGTTAATAGTTATTAGATCAATTGTATTTTTATTTTATCATATATACACGTATGATATATTATATATGGTTCTGGCGACAAGATCATTTGGATCTTCTTTCAGATACCAAGTTTATATATTGTTATATTGATATATTACGATTAATAATTGTAAACTAAAAAAAAAAAAAAAAAAAAAAAAAAATGTTTAGTTTTTAAAAAAATTATATTCAAAATAGTGGGTTTGCGTTTTAAAAAAATATTTTTGTGTAAAACGATTAAAAGCTTTGAATTAAAGTAAATTATTTTTTCAAAAATTGATTTATTAGGTTTTAAACAACTGTTTAAATTATCAAAAAGTATTCAGCACAAAAATCACGACCAAGAAAATGTTATTATTTCTTCCGGACCACAATAGTTGGTGTATGCGTCAGATTTTTATTCAATCTCTACTACTATTTAAAGTTTGTCATTTGGTTCCCAGTGTACCGTGTAGCAATAAGTTTTCATGTTCTTAAAAAAATATTTTTGACCAGAGACCTTTTAAAAGTCTCTAAAACAAAAAAACAAAAAAAAATATTTAGAAGCTTTATTTACTAATTTCAAGTTATTAATAGTTATTTTTTTAAATCTGTTTTATTTTATGAAGAAATAATTACTAAATTTATTTTATATATTTGTTCAGAGTTGATAATGCCGCAAGGCGGCAAAACTTTTTAGGGAGGCGGAAGCTGTTAGCGGCAGCCTCCCATTCAATATTTAGCGGCAAAATGTTTTTTCTTCCGCCTCCAGTACCTTCTGCTTTTCTATTGGCGACCGCAGCCAGAGTCAATTTTTGGAGGCGAAATATTTTGGAGATGAACATATTTATCTCCCGCCGGCGGATGTAATGTAAAATAATTGCTTGCTTGCTTTAAAGCAACTAGAAACAAATTTTAAATATTTGACATCAAGTTTCATTTTATATGATTATTTGCAAAAGTTTTGAGTTTTTAAAAAAATTCTAATTTTTTTTTAAACTAATAAATTAAGTAGAACAAATTAGTAGTTTTATAATTCAAAACAAAACTTAAAAGTTGGAAACTTTACTTCTATGCCATTGGCGAGTAAATCTTTTTGACAAAAAATTAAAAAATAAGAAGGTAAGTATAATAAGTAGACCTAATTTAATTGACTGATTTTAGTCAAAGTTTTTAGAACAAGTTGATATGTACTTATTTTTAATAATTAGATATTGTAAGAGTTATTAAAAAAATATCTGCTAATGTTTATTAAAAATTTGCGACCACGCTGTATTACGCTAATAGTATTGCCAAATTACAACAAAAAAAAATTAAATTTATAAACTTTAAATATATATATACTTTTGTAAATATTATTTATATTTTACTCTATACTTTTAAAACGCTTAAAAATATAAATTAATCTACTTTTATACGTTTTAAAGTTTTAAACAATAACACGTTTTAAAGTTTTAAACAATTAAAACATTTATTCAATAGTCCTTTAAAAACAACCACTCTGAATTTTTTCTTTTTTTTTCAAAAAATTGTTTAGTAGTCAATAAATCTTATAAAACAAAACTTTGATGCCAAATATTTAACATTTGTTCTAAGTTAATATTTTAATTGCTCGTTAACTTAAAGACAAACGAGCAATTATTTTTCATTACATTACCCCGGCGGGAGGCAAATATTACCACCTCCAATTTGGCGGCCGCAGCCAGCTGGGAGGCAGAAGCTATTGGAGGCTACCTCTAAATGGTTTTATCTCCAAAAATTCTTCTGGAGGCGGCCACCATTGGCATTCGATCTCTATTGGCGTCGCCAATAGAAAGGCGAAAACCACTGGAGGCTGAATAAAGAAAACTATGCCGCTCAAAATTAATTGAGAGGCAGTCGCCGTCTGCTGCGGAACAAAAGTGGAGGCGAGAATATTTACGCCGTTTATCAACACTGTATTAGTTTGTTAACAATTTTTTCATTTAATATTCATGAATCAATTTCTTTTATATATACAATGTAATATAATCATTAGGGTCCATTGAAATATTAGGTACAATAAAAATAATCCAAACTTGTATAGCAATAAAAAATACGATAGCAATAAAAAGTTGTCTTTTTGTTTAAAACCATTGAATTTTAAAAATAATAAACGATAAAAAAAATAATGGTTTTCAGATGCCCCTGGGGGGTAAAAATAAGGTTCAAAATTCCTAAATTTTTTTTTTTTAAAGTTTTTAAATTTTTAAAATTTTTCTTTTTAACTATTAAGAATGCTGATAGTTAATTGTGAAAAAAGATTTAAAGACCTTTTTGGCCTCTGTTTTCCATGGGTGCCTAGCTTCATGACCTCCTGGAAGCCGCTGCGTCAGTGCTGACGTGCATTCACCGATAGAAACAGCGCCTTTGATTTCCCATTAACATTTTTGATCCGTGTTAAGGCTTTTCAAATCTACCGTAGGCAAATCAATGTGTATTTTTTTAAAAAAGAATTTCATTCAATTGTTGACATGTTATTAATTTGTACCTATAGGTCCAGAAAATCCACAGGGACCGGTTGTCGGACAATCAAGGTATTGGAATCAATGGCGCTGTGGCAAATTGTTGTTATGAAGCTGACATACTAGCTACTGTAATGGTTTTTTTACTTCTTTCTATATCAATTTCATAACACTCTTGGATTGTTGGTTGTTGACATTTGTACCATCGCATTCAATTTCAAATAAATTACTTATTAAAATTTTAAATGCGCAATAGTATTCTGTAAACTTCGTTTGATTTCAACTGTTATCCCATAAGAAAGCAATATACAATCAATGTACAAAAAACCAGGCTCTTTTATTTACGATATGTGCTCTGTGGTGATTGTTTGACTGTTATAATTTTCTGATTATAGTACTTTGTTTCATATTCAATAAAATTTTATTCCTGCATCCATTAAAACAGGGCATCGCACATCATTTAACTTGTCTCGCACTTGTGTTATTTCATATCGATACTTATTTCTTTCACGTTGCACCTTATTTTGATCAATAACATTTGATATACTCTCTGCTGCTGTTACTCGTCCGAAGTTTTTCAAAACCACTGATGTTAAAGCTGAACCTAATTTGCCAGAAAGGCTATACCTGTTGCATGCTCTTGCCAATGCTTGCATGCAAGTTGCATCGTAGTACTGGTGATTGCAGTGCAGAGGATTTAAAAACAATCATATCAGTGTTATGTGTGGAATCATATGTGTGGATTTAATATCATTATCTTTATCTTCAGAAATATTGCCTAATTTGCTTTCATCGTCCGTTCCAGAACTGTCACCATTAAATATTGAAATGCTGGTATTACTAGTATTGGATATTTTCTGACACTTTTCAGTTAATAAAAATTTATCAGCTTTTATCTTCTGATATTGTCTAATGTTTTTTATCACCAATATGTCTTCTGTGCCAATAAACATTAAGCGATTCGATTGCTGGTCAATTATTAATTCTTGTTCCGCAGCATAAACCAAACGTACTTTAGAGCAAATGCAATCCTCTAAAGCACACTTGCATGCAATCGTTGCAATTGCTGCAATCGTTTTTGAAGGAACTAATGGTTAGAACAAATAAACTATAAAAGGTGCTTTATAACACTTCAATGATGTAATATCAAACATTTTTTTTTTAATTTAGTACTCTGATGGCCTAGCAAAAGAACAGTAACAGGGGCGTTTTTAGGGGGATGTCTGCTACGTCATTGGATGTATCAAAAAAAAATCAAATCAAATTCTTTTAATTTGAATATATTGTTGGAAAAAAAAACTTTTACTATATATATTTAACAATTAATACCAAACTACAGCAACTAAACAAATTATGCACTGTTAGTTATCTTTAACAATTGGAAGGAGATTTTAAAACGAAATACATAATAGTACTACCAAGACCGTATTAAGACAGAGACTGAGGAGGCTAGAGCAACAGACCCATCACAAAAAGTAAGCCCGCTGAGAAAAAGATAAAACAATTATAAAATATAGCCTTTCAATCCCACAACATTACTAAGTCTGAATCGAATATTGAACTTGGTACAAGTATTTCAATTACAACTGAAACTTGAAAAACTGATCATCATGACCAAGCAATAGGTATGGCTATATTAGATGACTCAATGACAAATATAAACCATAAACAAGAACTTTAAGATGAACCAGTTCTAGAAGAAGGTCTAGCAGAAGTGGTTAAAGTGGACATGCAATGTGATAAACATGCAGATGTAGATTCAATGTTTCCTGATAATGTAGGAATGTGGAAATTATTGATGCTTTACGCGATTACTTTTGTTTCAAAGAAATTGCAAGTTGTTAACACATCGAAAGCAATTTTAGTATATCAGAAGGTACATTTCTAGGTGATACGTTTAAACGAGTTGTTTTAAAATCTTTTTTTGTTTCAGGAGCAATTAAACAATGAGAAAGTTCAGCGTGGTTGGTTTTGTTATTCTCCAAAAGCTGGTAAGGTATTCCATGCTTAATGCAAACTATTTTTAAAAGCGAAAATAGCGTCATTATTAGCAACTGGTGGTTATTTAAATTGAAAGAATGGAGTCAGGGATTCAAGTTGCCATGATTTCGATACTCCACTTAGAATTAGTATTGAAAAATTTATTTATATAAAAACTGGAGGAAGCGAATACATTAAAGTCTTGTAGAACAGTACATGTTTGAAAGCAACAATTGGCCTAAACGTTTCAAACGGATTTTTAGTGTAATCAAAATATTGTTGGCGAGAGGTCTTGTGTTTCGTGGAAATGAATTTATTGGATCTGTGAACAATGAAAATTATTTAGGATGCTTGGAGTTACTTCTGCAGTATGATCTATTTATTTCAGAATACATTCAACAACGTGCTAACAAAGATAAAGCTATATATCGTATTTGTCATTAACACTTTGTGATGATTTTATTTGAACTACAAGTGATCAGTTAATGAGGCAGGTCATACGAGAAATAAAAGATGCAAAATACTATTCTGTCTCAGTAGGCTCAACACCAGATGTTTTGCATTCAGGCCAGTAAACATTGATAATTCAATATGTAATAGCAAGCGGACCAGTTGAACATTTTATAAAATTTATTCCGATATATGAGCATATTGGTGAGGGCTTAGCAAAAATACTAATCGGAATTTTAGAAGAGAATGGCATTTGCATTAAAAACTGTTGAGGACAATCGAATGACAATACATCAAATATGAGTGGAAAATACAAAGGTATGCAAGCCTGGATTCACAAAGAAAACAGTTTAGCTGAATACATTTAATGTTCCATGGAACATGTTGTGGAAATTCTCTAAATCTTGTTGGTCTAAATGATATTGATAGCTGTCCAGTTGTAGTTTATTTGTTTGATTTTGTTCAAAAACTGTTTGTGTTTTTCTCTGCTTCAACACACCGATAAAATCTACTTTTAACTGGCTTTACTTTTTACGAATACCTACAATGAAACAACTTTCGGATACACGTTGGGCTGCTCATTACAATGCAGTTGATGCACTGCAGAAAGGATTTAAAACGATGCAACAGATTCTTGTCAGTATGTCTGAATCAACAAGAGGCTTTATGAAAAGATTGAGGTGATATTGCATCATCCATACTTTCTTTGAGTCTTTGAGTCCGTTTTTAAGATATTTTATTTATTGATACTTACCATGTAAAACTCATCTGTAATTTAATTTAAGAGCGAAATATAAAATGAAATTAAAAACAAAAAAAAATGAAAAAGCAGATACGCGATTCAAAGCAATCGAATTTTAAGACATTTGCTTGTTTTTTTGACAAAAGTAAATGACTCGAGATTTGAACCTAGATTTGAATACAAAGATGCTGTAATCCTTAAAGACGTTTGTTCCAAAGTTTCTCAAAATTTGTTTTAACTGAAATAAACATTTTGATTTTTTTTTAAACTAATAAAATAAAATATTTAAGAAATAAAGTTCTATATAACGAAATAAAAAAAGATCGATTCAAGTTTCTAAGTTATACAACTCAAAAGTCAATTTAACCTCCATCAAAATATCTAAATTGTTTACTTAAATGATCGCAAAATTATCAAATCGAAATACTATTATGTATTCCGGTTTTTAACTTATTTCCACTCGTTTCAGATAATCAACCGTGCATAATATGTTTAGTTTTTGCTGTAGTTTGGTTTTAATTTTTAAATATATAGTAAAACCTCTTTTTTCCAACAATATATTGAAGTTGAAAAATTTTTATTTGATTTTTTTGAATACGTCCAACAACGTAGCAGACGTCCCCTAGACCTAGACGTCCCCTAGACAATGTAACTATCCAAGAACACTTCAGAAGTTGAAATAAAATTGTAAGTTGTTTTATTTATAACAGACGTATCCTTTTCTGAAGTTAACAATTAACTTCCATCGTTATATTTTTAACTGTTTAACATGTAATATTAAACAACTCAAAAATAAAAAATATTTCATAATACTTTTAATATTAATAATGTTTATAGCAATAGCATAATATTTAGAAATTAAAAGCCATTTTCTGAAAAAAACAGGCAATGTTCAAAAGTGATACCATTCAATCCAGTTAAATTTTTATTACTATTATTTTATTATTTTACCTTATTATTTGTTAAACTAAAAAATAAATAAAATTAAATTAAATAAAAAATCCTTTTTTTTTACAACTTGATATTTTATACAAACTTTTTTCTGCAAGATTTTCCAGCTGGCACAGAACGTTCGTTTGAAATAAAATTTGATTTTACATGAATGAATTGAATATTTTTGTTCTTAAAAATGAAGAAAAACGTAAACTGATTTTAACATTGTGGAGTTTTTTTAGGTTTGTTTTTATGTGTTAAAAAAGTTTTTTGGCAAAAAGACGTATAGCTTTTCTCGCCACTTTAAACCTAATCACTCCGGCCCTACCTTCAAAGTGTACGTCTTTCATTTGTAGTTCAGTCAATATCTTCAGCAAGATTTTGACTGAACTACTAATAAAGGACCTACACCCATTCTTAATAGAGATATAAATGATATCGTATTTTTCTAACTTGTCTATACTCTACAGAATCGACTTGATATTCAGTTTGGTTTATTGAGAATTAAGTTAATTACTTCAGAATTGTTCACAGAGTATAATCTACTCTAAAACTACTGGTAAGTTGTCTTCTACTGGTATATATATATATATATATATATATATATATATATATATATATATATATATATATATATATATATATATATATATATATATATATATATACAGTGGGTGGTCATATTATTAGAAATACTGTCTGTTTTTTGAAAATTATGTGTTAAAGGATATTTATTATAGAAATAAAAAGGTTGCAGACTATTTTTTCGTAACTTTTGAGTGTTGCGGTCTATATCTATTATAAAAAACATACTTACTTATATATTTTTTTAAATAATTTCCTTATTGTACAAGCAAAAGATTACATATTGGTGAATTATTTTAGTATTTTGTTATTCCTCCCTTGGCACTTATTACCGCTTCTACTTGTCTTGGCATACTTTCTATGCATTTTATTGCATTATTTTGAATATCTATGTTATTGTGCCAGACTTTGATCATCTTTTCAATTAATTGTATTTTGTTGGTGATCATTTCAGAAGCAATTTCCCTTTTCATGATCTCCCACAGATTTTCAATAGGGTTTAAATCTGGTGAGTTTCCAGGCCATGGTAGCACTGAATTTTTTTTGCTTTTAGGTACTCTGTAACCCTCTTTGTTTTATGGAATGGGGCAGAATCATGCATAAATGTAAACTTCTGGTTCTTTGGGAACCATTCCTTCAACAGTGGTACCAATCTTGTGTCAAGAACTTTTATGTATTGGTCCTGGCGCATAGTTCCCTCAACGATATATAAGCGCCCTGTTCCATGTCCACTAATGACAGACCATACCATTATTCTTAGAGGATGCTTTACACGTTCTAAGATGCAGTTTTTGTGGAATTTTTCTCCAGCTCGTCTACGCACAAACTGTGATTTGTTCATCAATATCTGGATTATCGATTCATCCGAGAAACATACCTAAACAACATCAAAAAAACTTATAAGTCAAAGTTTTAATGAAGGCAAATGTCTAAATGGAATGCGTACAATTATAAATGAAGTACTTACATTTTTCCAGTCATCGACGGTCAAATGCCGATGACTTTTAGCCCAAGCAAGGCGTTTTTGTTGCATTGCTAGAGTGAGCTTAGGCTTTTTAGCAGGTCGACAGCATCAAAATCCTTGTTCTTTGAGTCGGCGACGAACTGTCATTGGAGATACTGGTATTCCAGCATCTTGTATTAAAGTGGTTAGTATTCGCCTAGGCTTATTTCTATTTTCTAGGCAAATATCTCGTATTTTTCTATCGTCTCTTGGCGTTGTTAGCCGTTTTCTACCACAATGTCCTGTTCGTTGAGGAGTATAATCAGCATTTTTGTCCAGATTTTTTTTTATTCGGTTGACTGTTGCCACTGAAACCTTTGTCATTGATGCAACACACCTTTGAGAATAAGAAGTATGCTTCAATAATGCTCCTACTTCTCTTTTTTTTGAAGGTGAAACATCTTTTGCGCTTCCCATATTGAAAAAAACACGTGATTCTAGTAAACCGTTATAGAAGTCTAATTATATGTAAAAATATTGATTTAATCATGTTTAACTGTAAAAAATAGACACATAAATAGAACTCAATAACAAAACAATAAAAAAATATTTGAAAACTTTAAAAAGAGAGCAATACACAAACAGCACTTCACGCGACAACAACACAGGTATAACTGTCAAAATTGTCAAAGTTTGGGAAAAACCCTATAACTTCATAATGAGATGAAATGCAATGTTGCCAAACTCCCAGATTAAAGTAAAAGATACATACATACTATTTGTAAAAAAAAAAAAAATTATTTTGTTAAAATATTTTGTTAATTTTGAACTTTATTCACAAAGTTTTTAAAACTTGGTCATATATATATATATATATATATATATATATATATATATATATATATATATATATATATATATATATATATATATATATATATATAATATATATATATATATATATATATATATATATATATATATATATATATATATATATATATATATATATATATATATATATATATATATATATTTATTTCGTATTAATAAAATATCATCAAAATAAATAAATAAACTCTCTTTAGGAATATATACTTAATATACTTGAAGATAACAAATAATTAAGAACTAAGAATTGAAAACATAACCAAATTTGAAGAAAAAAAAAAAAAAGTTTTTTTTTTTTTTTTTTTTTTTTTTGCCGTTTCATATACTTACAATAAAGACATTAAATTTATAAAAATTGGCCGAAGCAAGAAGAAGACAATGACTGTCTTATCACCGAGCCCCGTTTACATAATGTCCGTGTTTATAAACAAATATGAATAAAATATACAATAAATTGTTAAAGAGTACATAACTTTTGTCAAATAATAAAATAACAATTATATTAAAAATTTAAAAATAAAGAAAGTTTTGTATACAAATATATTTGATACATATAACAAAATATATTTAGTGCTAATGGAAGCAATTTTCTATTTTAAAATTTTCTATTTTAAAATTACCTTTTAAAAAAAATATATTAAGTCTATTGAATTAAAATCTAATTGAAGTAAGGTTCTTTTAGAAACTGCTTTAAATATTTCTAAAGAGTTGTGTTCTTTATTAAAGTTTTTAATAAAATTTTTCAATAAAAAAGGTCTTCGATATTGAGTTTGATAAGAACTTATTTTTAAATTAATTCTCGGAATAATAAAGTTATCCTCTGAAAACTTTGTTGGATACTTATGAGATATTTTGCTAAAATAAGATTGAAATATAAGTGGAGATATTCCATGTTTCATTTTAAACATGAAAAGTAATGTTTGGTAAATGTTTAGTTTATAAATGTTTAAGGCCTTGAGACGATTTAATAGCGGTTCGCAATTAACAGTCCTGTTTGCCCCATATATAATCATACAAGCATGCTTTTGTTTACTATAAAGTTTTTTGAGTTTTCCGTAATTCGTACTTCCCATGCAATGTTGCAGTAAGAAAGATAGCTGTGAATAAATGAAAAATAAATTTTCACTAGAGCTTTTGCATTTAAAAATGGTTTTGTTTTATAAAGTACGGAAATATTATTAGAGATTATACTTTCAATAGATTGGATGTGAAACTTCGATGACAAGGTTTCATCAAGAATTACGCCTTAAAAGTTAACAGTAGATTCTCTTTTTACATCTGTTTTATTGAATAAAAGATTTGGCAATTTAAGTGGAATATTATTAACTTTATTTGGTTTGTGGAACAGGATGAATTTAGTTTTGTCTACATTTAGTGAAAGGCGGTTACTTATAAACCATTCATTTACTTTAGATAATTCTTCATTGAAAATTTTAAAAAGAATTTTTATATCTCTGTGTGAATAAAACAGATTGGAGTCGTCAGCAAACAATATAAGATATAATTTTTTAGATGCTAAAAATAAGTCATTTATATACACTAGAAACAATAATGGTCCTTAGATAGATCCTTGAGGAACCACGCAACTTATAATTTTTTTTTTGGTTTTATTTGTTCCGTTATAAGTACAGAGATGCGCAGGCGCGGATCCACCTGTACGCTAATGAAGCTGAAGCTTTAGGGCCCCGGCAAAAGAGGGCCGCGAAAACTTTCAATTTTATATCAAATATAATTCTAAAAAATTAAAAAAAAAATTAAAAAAATTGAAAATAAGAAAAAAAAAAAGATTTTTTATTTATTTCCTAATTGTACTAGATTTTTTTATTCCCTTCGTGCGATTTGACGCGGAGAGTTATTAAAGCTTTAGATTTCTATAAGCGCGAAAATATCAACAAAGAGAGACTTTGATTGGCTTGGTTTGTTATGGAAATGGATAAAATGGATATCTCCTAAATAAAATTGGAAATGGATATCTCCTAAATAGAATTTAGGAAATATTTTCAAATTACAAATAGAGAAAAACAAACAAAATGTTCCAGTGTGCTTAAATTAATATACGAGAGAAATTCGATAGATGTTTTTCCAAATTTATATAAGGCATTACGGCATTAAATTTCTAACTTTACCAATAACCAGTTGTGAGGCCAAAAGAGTATTTTCAAAATTAACATTTATTAAAAATAAAAATCGCACCACAATGCTGGAAGTCAGACTTAATTTTCTTTCAACTTTGTCAATTGAAAATGACTTAACAAAATCAATATCTTATGATGAAGTAATAAGAGAATTTGCAAATAAAAAATGCCGCAAACAAAAAACTTAAATTTTATTATGTTAATAGTTATTTTTATGAAATAAAATGAATTTATAGTTTTTCCAAAGTTTATTTGTTTTTCATTACGTTTTACTTATATTTTGGTAATAAGATTTTGGGGCCCAAAAATTCACTTAGCTTTAGGCCCTACAAAAGGTTAATCCGCGTCTAAAGATTCGTTATACAGTGTTTAGATACCTTTAACAAAAGTGTTCAACTTTTGTTAAAGGTTTTGTTATACAGTTTTGTCATTCATTCTATGATATTACTGGTGTAGATACAAATGGTTTCTCTATGTTGCAAGATAAAACTTTGAAGTTTGCAAATAAAAAGTAATATGTTTGAATGCAGCAAAGAATATTATATTGATTTTGAGTGATTTTACCGACAAAAAACGGCAACAGATTTCAATAGCACCTAATGATAAAAATTGTTTTAATTGTAAAAGTTTAAGCAAATCCTTATTTGAACTAAAATGATTAGCATCAGATAATTCAGGTGACGTGGATACATTTTATGATTCTGAAGAAGATATCATTGGCTATTAAAAACATTGCGTGATTGTTTACAGAAAAAATCTAAAGTTATTGGTTTTAATAACCTTGATGAAAAATCTAGATTTTGGTTGAA
>NC_061159.1:13157453-13174953 GCF_022113875.1 Hydra vulgaris | reverse complement strand
ATTTTTTAATCTTCTTTTTGCTAATTAAGCAACATTACATAAGAGTTTTTACAACATGATTTCCTTCTTAAATTTGCCTGTTTTGAAGTTTATGACTGAGCATTCTTATTTTCAGTAACACTTGTAAGGTTATTTTTCAAGGTTTACAAGGTTCTACTAACCTTATTGACATATAAATTAGGGGTTTTAGTTCAGATTTTTCTTTTCCTCAGTTAGTTGATTTCACTACAACTAAGGAGTCGTACTTGCTCTATATGAAGCAAGTTGTATTGGATTAAATGTATTTCAGAAACAGGGTGATCTGACCCGAGTGTTAAATCAATTTTTATTACTGTTGTAACCACAATGTTGGTAAAAGTTTTACAAATAGAATATATTTTTGTTGAGGCTGCTTTTAGCTCTTCGTGAACCCTTGTGTAGTAAGTTTTATTGGCTACTCACACTTTGATTGTTTTCTATGCTTTAATAATTAATTAGTCATTTTATTTTCATAAAAATACTATTATGAGGACCCAAATGTGGGTAAAATTCCTAATATAAAAAATTTTAATAAATGCTCAAAGTTCATCTATATTTTAATTTTTTTATTCAGTTGTGACACGCTAGGGGCCCTTTTTTTAGTTCCTGGACAACTGTACATGTCAAGGATAAAAAAAGTATTGATTTTAGAAGACTACAAATCTCAGTTGAGGTTGGCTGTCTTCTAAAATTTTATAATTTCTAATTTTTTATAATTAATTCATTGGTATTTTAAAATTTGTGTTGACATTTAAAAAAAAAACGGGTGCGATTAAAAAAAAAAGGAGGCCATCTGCAAGACAAGAAACTTCAATTGTATTCCTCAATCAAATTAATTTTGTTGTTTAAAAAGCAAACCTAAACTACTTAAAATTTAGGAAGATTTCATTAAAAGTTTTTACAGAAAAGAATTAATTTACAATAGTATTTTAAAGTAGCATAATATCAGTAAATTCAATTTCTTGTATGCTAAAACTTAAATCTAAACTTAATAAGGGAGAGTTATAAACAAGTCCATAATTAGTTTTAAAATGATAAATTGCATAAAATTTTGGATTTACAAGAATAGTCAAAACAATTTTAAATAAAGTCAATAAGAAATATAAATATATAAAACTTTTTAAAAAGTCAATATAAACGCAACTTAATGTAAAAAAAAATCAAATGACAGCTAAAACTCTATCATAATGCACACCAGTATTTTGCAGATAAACTATTTGGTCATTTTCTTATATTTCCATCAGTTTAAACCCATTTGTATTTTGAAGAAGAGGTTTGTAAAAAAACCACGAAAATATAGAAGCTTCAGGAGGCTTATAGTAAACAGGAATTGGTGTATCCAAGGCAGTTGCTAATGCATATATTTCAATATCAGTGACCCTTATTTGGTCAGTCTCCATTTTTGAATCATTTTTGTATTTTAAAACTGGTTTTGATATATAAGCATCAAAAGCATTTCTACTTTTAAAAGAATTTCAATTGCTAGTTGACGCGGTATTTTATAAAACTCTTGACAAACTTCCTGACTTAAAGCTCAAAATAAGCATTTTCCATCACCTTCAATTTTATCAACACTAATCGGTTTTCGCAACTGTAACTTTTTTTTTCGTACAGCAAAACCTTTTTTAAATGGTGTTTTATTAGTTGAAGAAATCTTCAACAGGGAGCATTTCTTTGTTTTCCATTTACTATTAGTAGGTATAAAAGAGTTTATTTTGCTAATAACAACTTCAAGAATTTCTAAAGATTCAGATTTAATACACCTTACTAAACGATTTTTAAAGAACTTCGTCTTCAGATCTTTTTTTTGAAAGTTTCATGTTTGAATCTTGATGCTTGGTATAAAGTGTTTCGCCATTTTTTTTGTTTTAGCTGATAAAGTCCTTCATCAATAAAGGTTTTAATAATTTTGTACAGTCCATCCCAAACAGATTTCCCTTTATCACCTTTTCTATCAGCTCTTCTAAGATTATAAACAAAAAAAACGCCTATATTGAATTGGCTTTGGTTTTTGTGACGTTTCTCATAGTCCTTCTTTTGTCGCAATTGAGATTTTTTTATATCTTTTTCTACTTCATCGTGAATTTTACTTTGAATGTTTTTAATTTTTTTTTTGTAGTTATTTAGGTGCTCCCAGAAGTCCTTACGGTCTTATCACAAAACGCCGCGGGAGAACATTTAACAGGAAGATCACGCCTCCTTCCGTACCAATGTCGCTTGTTTCCAATGGAGCTGGTATCGAACCTCGGACCTCTGGGTTCTAAGCCAGAACTCTAACCACTGCACCACGGCTGCTCGTTCCTTTTAAGTTTTCGAGCAATCAGCCTGTTCCAAAATACCCTAAAAAAACCAACTAAATGTATAAAATAAAATTCAATAAATTTATTCCATTCGTTTATTAAAATAAACACCTGCTTCTATGTCTAAATCAACAGGTACATCATGAATTAAGCTTTGATTATTATTTATGCATTGTAGGGATAAAACTGGCTCTCTTGTATACATAACTTGAAAGGGAGTGACAACAGTTGACTTGTGGCGAGTTGTTCGAATGCAAACAGTATGCCATCTAGTGAATGAGGCCATTTTTAGCTCTCCGTTCAGCACTTTAAGCATAGAACACTGTATAATTCTATTAGCTTTTTCAACCAGACCATAAGCTTGAGGATGGTAAGCCAAAGTAATAAGTTGACAGGTTCCAGTAAAACTTAGCAAATTTTCAGAAACTTTGTTACAAAATTCCCGACCTTGATCATTAATTTGAATTGAGGCACAACCATGTCGACATATAAGTTCATAAAGAAATCTGGATACCTCTTCAGCACTTTTATTATAAATAGGCTTTGCTTCAATCCATTTTGAAAAGTAATCAACAACTACACAAATTCCAACATAACCTTCTGGATTTTTAGGAAGACTACAGAGGTCAACACCAACTTAATGCCATATTTTTGTTGGAACTGGTGTTAGATGCAACTCTGGAGAAACTTTTTTCATTTTTGAATTTGATTTTTGATAAGATTCAAAAGTGGCAACATAATTTCGGACATCTTTATTCATATTCGGCCACCAACATCCTGAATCAATCAATATCCATATTGTTTTATCTCTCCCAACATGTCCACCAATAGCCTTTGATTCAGTTGATGTGCCTAATCCATTGTGTGCAGCTTTTTTGTACTGATTACGAGGATTTGATCTTTGACAACACATAATGTCTCTGGACCAGAAGTAACTTTCATGATTTTTCTATATTTGTAATGTAGCATACCATTAACAATTACAAACCTGTCACCTTGTTTTTTAAAGTTTGTTTAATACCTATGTTTTTTCTTCCTTGTAAATTTTCAGGAAAAATTCCTGATAATAAATAATTTTCAATATCATAAAAGTTCGGTTCTTTAATTATTTTTTAGATAATATTGAATCGTTTATCTCTGATGAATTTTTGTCTTCCATTTTGTACTAAAATATCTAAAATAATAAAAAAAGTGTTTATAGCAGTGCTATAGGCTAATATTATGTGCTATTAGTGCATTCATCCTATGCCCATAGCACCTATAACATAAAATATAATTAACATAAATTTTTAATAAAATGCATGTAAAAAATATTAGTTAAATAAGTTATTTAATTGAAATGATAATCTATTAAATTATTTCAAAGCGGTTATTATATAACAAAGTTGTTAGTCCTTGGTCTTGGTCTGGCTTTAAAATTTCCATTTTCAAGACCAAGGCCCTTATCCTTGAAACTGTTGGCCTTGGTCTTAAAAATTTTAGCCTTGGCCTTGATTGTTTAGGCCTTAGAAAAAAACAACAGAATTTTATATTGATTTTGTTGAAAACTGAACATAAACTTGGTCTATTTTTACAAGATATGGTTTTATTTTTACAGCACTTGCGATTTACAGTATTGGCCTTCACGTAACGCAAAAAAGTCTTAAGTCTTAAAAATCTTTGCGTCCGTCTTTGCCTTGAAACTCTAAATCTTGGCCTTGTAACTTTTGGCTTTGGTCTTGTAACTTGTGGTATTGGCCTTCCTACTTTTGGTCTTGTTAACAGCTGTTATATAATAATTTACTATATAATAATCTTGCTAATAATAATATTAATAATAATAATAATCTTAATTTGATCTAAAAAAGGTACTACTTACAAAAAATGAAAAGATAATTATTAAATTTTAAACGTTTGATTTTGAAATTTTGTTTAAACTAATGCTATACTGCTATAGTAGTATGTTTACTATAGTGAACAAAGGTTTTTTGTATTAATTTCCATGCTTCTTACCTCTTTTTAAAACATTTACACGGCAAAATTAAAATGTTAAGTGTTCGGTACCCAAGTAAAGTATTCGGCACCTAGGTAGGAATCACTTGTCAAGTGATCGGTACCGTCAGGTAGGAATTACTGTACAATGATTCGTACCGGTTCAGTACTTCATACCTCCTACACCGGCGAAATCGACTTTAGCGAATTTAACTAGAAGACGATTTTAGGCCGTATATGTAGCTTGAATTTAACTGAAAGACAAATTTGGACTTCTAAACAGAATTTAACTGAAAGCCGAATTCGGATTTTAAAACACATTTAACTAAAAAAGAAATTTTTTAAGAACTTTCTAAAAGTTTTATAAAGTTAATTTTTTTTTTTTTGCTTTAAATGTTCCGAGAAGACCTAACGATTTTGTCACGGAGTACATCAGAAAAGTATTGAACTAGAAAGTTTAAACCTTTTTCTATACTGATGGTGCGAAATATGCCCAGAGCTTGCTTCAAACCCTTGGACTATTGCTTTTAAAGCAAGCGCTCTAGCCACTGCGCCCCGGTTGCTATATAATCATTTTTTATAAACTAAAAATTTTATTTTTTACCTTGTAATAATTAATCACAATTTAAAACTTGACATAAAACTAGTGAAGCCAAGTAAATTTTAATTTATTAAAAAAATATTCGCTCACAAAAAAGCGTCAAAATAAAAAATCTAAAAATTCAGGATTCTTTACAACTCTTAATGTTTTTAAACGAAAAAAAAAATTTACAAGGTTTATTAAAAAGTGTTGATTGTCAATTTTTTAAAGGAAAAAGATCGTTAAGAATATTAGGTTAAATATTCATCTGTTTTGACCTTCAGGATTTTTTAAAAGCGATAAATAAGATTTAAGAAGTGATGAATAGACTTTGTGCCTAAAAAAGACTTTTCATATATTAGCTCTGTAAGTCAAATATATTTCTAAGATTGTGGGCCACATCTGAGTGGGCCACTTTAGTAGAGGAAGCTATTTCTTATATTAGTCACAATCCTCTCCCGACTCTGAAAGAAGGTTGTAATTAAAAGAAACAGGTTGATATACATAAAAAATCTAATGTATTTTATAGTTCTTCTTTATAAATTGAAAATAACTTTATAGCTTCCGAATTTAACTGAAAGTTAAATGAAATTTTGAAATTGTTACCGAACTTAACTGAATAGCAAATTTAAACTCTATTTTAACTTCGGCACCGAAGTGGAAGCCAAAGTCAACTTTGCCTTTCAGTAAACTTCGTAATCCGAATTTTAACGAACACTCGCCGGTCCTTAGTTCTTGATGAAAAGGCCAATTGGTCTTCTGCAAGTTTTCCGCGTTCTTTTTTCAGTGTTACACTTTTTACAGTAAACTTATTACTTTGTAAAACCACTTTGCAATATCTTCTTTTTATTTATATATTCACTGTTAACGAGTCTTTATTATGTATTTACGATTTTGTAACATTGAGGAAAAAAAATTAACTTAAAATAAAAACATAATAAATTTTATTTCAGGGCATCCTGGTTCATGTAGGAAGATTTAAAGAAGTCTTTAATGCTGCGCAGTAAGAAGATTTAAAATCCTACAATAACAGCAGAGGACAAAATGTTTTTTGGAATAACAAAGAAACAGAGTAGAAGACTAATTTTTGACATTGCTGAGGGAAATAGTATTTTGCATCTGTTCAACAAGGATAAAAAGATGGCATGAGAAGATTGGCTGGCTAATTTTACAAAGAAACATAAATTGGAGTAACGTTTCTTTGTAAAAGAAACATTGCTCCAATGAGCAATGGGTTTCAATAAACCAAGTACAGATAAGTTTTACAACATTATAAGGGAGCAATGGGAAAAATTTAAATTCCCAGCTTCTTCAATCTACAATTCAAATGACTCAGGTCTGTCTACTGTACTTAATAAGCTACCCATAGTTTTCAGTCCTACAGGAACTAGAAGAGTTTCTAAAATTGTTTCAACAGAGAGAGAGAGTAAAAACTGTAACTATAACTTGTTGCATGAGCTCTACTGGCTTTTAGCTGCCACCTTTTCTGAGTTTTTCCAAAATTCGAAGGTTTTCTGAACTTGTAGAAAGAGCACCACCAGGAACTGTAAGCTACTCTAGCAATAACGACTAGAGCAACGAAGAAATCTTTTTATATATTTTGAAGCACTTTTATTTACAAGTGAAACTAAGCCAAGAACTCATGCTCTATTGATTATTGACCATCACAAAATTCACATAATTTCGGAGGTTATATTATATTGCAGAAAGAAAAACATCATCATGGTTGGGTTGCTGCCCCACGCATCATATCGTCTCCAGCAACTTGATGTGTCATTTTTTAGTCAATTATAGACCAATCGCAGACAAGCATGTGACAACTTTATAATCACTCATGCAGGACGACCAATCTCAGACAAAAATATTGATTATCTTTTGAGCATTGCTTACTTTAAAGCAACTACAGTTGGAAATGCTGTTAATGGGTTTAAAGAATGTGAGATCGAGCCTTATAATCCACTTGTGTTTAGTGAAAATGACATTGCTGCTGCAAAATCATCATGATGTTATTGGCAATCAAAATAAGAACAATAATACAAATCCTCAAAATCAAGTAGTAGAAAACCATCATATAAACCATCTAGAAAAACTTATAGCAAATGTTAATTCAAATGCACTAAAGTGTTTTTGATTTCAAACCATTGCCTAAAGCAAAATAAAGTGAGAAAAAACATAAAAGCTAAAAAATGAGCTCAAGCATTCTTACAAAAACAAAGAACTTTTAAAAATAAAAAAAGAAAGAAAAACAAGTAAATTAAAAAAAATAAAGAGAAAAGATGCTCATGAAGCTAAAAATAATGTACATAAACTCAAGCTAAATTCCTATATGCCTACGGCTTCAAAATCCAGAACAAACATTCTAATTGCATAAATTTCAAAAGATTATGTTATAAGATACCCTGCATGTGAGAAGGAATATTGTGACCTTCCAACAGAAGAATGGATTCAGTCCTGTAAATGCCAACAGTGATGGCATAAGGGATGTTCCAATTACGAAAACAGTATTTTTATTTGTGACTATTGTTAGTGGTACAACTAAAAATTTCAATATTACGTTGCATGACACTTAGTTTGTTAGTTTGTAAGATGTAAAAACTCAGTTATCATTTGTTAAGCCATGCAACATATTCAACAGTTAAAATATGATTAACAATTTTTTGTGTTGTCATCTTGCGCCAAGGTTAAAGTGATCTTGCCTCAATACTAGGGCAAGATGACAATATGTTAAGTTTGTAAAAAAAAAAAAAAAAAAAAATTATTTGAATAAGTAAATGTTAATATTTAATATCACAAAGAACTACAAATTAATTTTGTTATTCTTGAAAAAAAATTAATAAGCAACAAAATTTGTTATCTTGTTAAATTGTTATCTTGTCCCGGTCTCCCCTACTATGGCTTTGTTAATAAAGTTGGTAATATATTTTATTTCCTGAATTTATTATTAAACTTTTAGTAATTCGTATAAAATTTATTTTAGTTAATTTTGTTCTTTGATCTTTCATTTAGTTGAATTTTAAAAACTTTTTGTTACTTTGTGATGCATCAAAAAAATATTTCAAAAAATATATTTTCGATTTAGTTGATATTTTAACTTTTTTTTAACTGAATCTAATATATATTTTAATGGGTTGATGGTGAGTAACTGGGTTTTCAGAAATGTTTTATTTCTTTTAAACCCGCACTCAGTCTTACTCTAATTGATGCATAGAATATGTTTATGTATATATGTGTGTAATAATTTATGCATAGAATATGTTTATGTATATATGTGTATAATAATTTATGCATAGAATATGTTTATGTATATATGTGTATAATAATTTATGCATAGAATATGTTTATGTATATATGTGTATAATAAATACATGGTATTATATATATAAAAAAATATTTACTTATAGAAAATGTAAAACAAACATAGACGACGATATATCAAAAATTTATTTCAATAACATGCTACCTTGGAAACGCGTTGATAACATTTAACATAAGATTGTAATTTACATACGCATTTTTGAACTTAATATTTGATGAACAATAACTTAATTATAAATTCTAAAATGAAAGTGTCTAAAAGAAAGGGAGCAGTCTTAATGATTTTAGCTGTTTATTTTTTTTATTTATCTAAGAAAGTTTTTATCCTTTAAATAAGTAGAAAAACCATTTCTACATTATTATTCATAAATTATAAATTTTTTAACAACTTTTATGTTAGATTTAAAAAGCAACAACTGCGTTGTGGAATCATCAAGTCAAAGAAAAGCTAAAAAAAACTATAATTCTTTGTCGTTGTTATTTCCACTGCAATTAAACAAATCAGGTTAGTGCAAAAAACACACTTTTTTTTTTTTTTTTGCAATAGACATTTTTTTGCAATAGATCTTTTTTTTCTGTCTTTTTGAGATTTATAAATTATTACAATAAAAGAGGTAACTTATAAATTAAAAAATCTCGCAGTTTACTAACTTATTACTTGTTCAGGCAATTGTTTCAAAACTTTGCTATATTAAAATTGAGTTGTGTCTACTGTATAACATCAGTGTGTATGCCATAACAAATAGATATCAAGTGAAAACGAAGAATAACACGAGGTAAGAAATAAGTGAGCGATCCTTTGCGGTCTTTAGGTTAAGTATGTAACAACTCTTTTATGCAATCTATAGAACTTTGCAAGTAAAAGTTGCTACTAGCTGTTTTCAATAGAGAATATTTATTACGGGTGGCGTAGAACTAATATATTAATCCAGTTTGTTTAAAAAAGTTAAACGTAATTTTTCTTTAGGAGGTGTGTGCGGTAGAATAGAGTAGACATTGTCTTTAAAATAATCAGGAAGTTTTGAAAACTGTTGATACATTTTTGACAACTTTAAAAAACTTTCTTGTTAAATTTACACACTCTAAGTAATGTATTTTGTTTACTTATAGCGTGCATATTTTACATAATGCATGTAAGAAATACAAGCAACAACTAACAAAAATTGACGTGTAAGAAATACACAACATAAGTAACAACCAAAAAATAACACAACCTACACGCAAATTAAACAGATCTACCTCATTGTTAAGATATGCAGTTCACTTTGCATATTAGAACCAGTCACCCACAAAATGTGCTAAATCACTAAATATTTGGCATCTGAATATTTGATAAAACTTAGCATACTTTGATAGTGTTTGTTTAGTATTTGGTATTCATCAAAATCACTATTCCTGGCATCTCTATTTCCTAAGCTATGAATGTATGCTTGAAAGCCTATATTCCTGTGATCAGAATGTTTCAGGCAACATATAATGATCACAGATTTTATCACATTATTTTCGTTTTGGAAAAACTTCAAACAGCTTTGACACAACTTATTTTGATCTAAATACTAACTTTTTCATTGGCTCATAGAAGCTGACAATAAAGTGAACAACCTTTAAAAAATATTGAACAAAGTTAAACATTTTACTGAAGACTTAAATTATGACTGTTGCATGGAACAGAAGAAAGAAGCGCTACTAAAAGATTGATTTTAAAAGTTATTCAAAATTTAATTAAGTCTAATGATTGCCACAAGGAACATATACTACTAAAAGACTGATATTTAAAATTTGATAATTCTTAAACCGGTTGAATAGTAAGCAAAAAAAAAAGTCAAAGATTTGAATAATTTAATATATGGTTTTACATCACTGGATAAAACCTTGTAAGCATCTGTATAAGCACTAAAAAACTGTTGTTTTTAGGTAAAACATATCATCTGAGCTCCTTTCAAAACTCTTATTGTAATAATCATCACTCGAACAAATTTTTCAGTGTAAATATTTGTAGTAAAAAAATTTACATTATTAGCGAAAAAAAGAAACATATAAATGTTTAAATGTATACCTATTTTAAAGCAATTAAAGCCACAGAGCGCGAGGCCATGGTCACGTTAAAATACATTCCATTTTGCATATCTCATTGAAATGTCTTTATAACAGTAATTTAACTTATAATTTTAAAAACTAACAGTTTAAATTCAAATCGTAAACAAATGTCTTGACTAAAATAAAATATCAATATTAAATATAAAAAAAAGTACTTTATTTGTGAATTAACTTATATTAAATGTTGATTTTAAATATATAAGCTTACTTATAAAAATATATATATATTTTTTAATTGGGTGCCCTATTTTAAAGATCGTACTATAGTTCAAAAAGGTGATGTCATAATGGTTTTGTTAAGGTTATTGTAAAGTTAATACCCAGAAAACATTGTTTTAATGGATTTACAGTGGACCTATTACTTAGTGAACCATAAGTGGTGGCCCTTTGCGTCCGCGAACTCGTATTTCTATGAAATAGGCAAAATGGGGTATATAGGGATTTGCGCAGCAAGGCGTACATATACCAACTGATTTTTAGAGAGAACATGCAGCGGAGTGTGCAAACAACGACTGAGGATTTGGGGTAGGCAGGTTCTCTTTTAAATGAATAAGTCGTTTTTTTACATTTTCGGACCCTAAAGACAGCGTTGGAATAAGAGTTTGACAAGAGAGCCTACCTTTCCAACATGTTAATAGTGGATAGTCATTGGCTAGCCATTTTTGGCGACTGCCACTAATGATCCACAAATATGATTGAATTAACTAATGATCCAATGAGCAAAACTATATTTAAAAATTGTGTTACGTAAATAATTTTTCATTTTTTTGTTTTCTATTAATAATAATAGCATTTATAATTTTATACTTATTTTTAAAATTAACTTCAAACATTTACATATTAAGGAATTCACATAAGTATAAACATGTAAATATTTATGATGAGAGCCTTTTACATGTTTATACTTATGCTTCACATAAGTATAAACATGTAAAAGGCTCCAATCATTGCAAAAAATTGCAATGATTGGAGCATGGGAACAAAATACCCTAAAGTTTCGACTACATCTTCCCTACACATAAGAGCAATAAGTTAATTTTATGTACTAATCTTTTATAAATTTATATTCATCAATAAATTTTAAATTTCATGCAAAATTCTCTTTGCGTTTAAAAGTTATGACTTTATAAAATTTGTAATCCCCTCAAATTGATGGGGGTTCAAACATATATAGTCCTAAATTTTTAAACGCTAAATGATTTTTGTGTAAAATTAAAATTTATCTTTAAATATAAATTTACTAAAGTATGGTATATAAAATATTATATCAACTTATTGCACTCACGTTTAGGGTAATTGTGGCCAATGCCTTAGGACTTCGTTCCCAGGCTCTAATCATTGCATTTTTTTCTAAAAAACCTTTATTTGACTAAAGTATAAACATATAAATGTTTGGAGTATGGAACAAGTTCCAAACATTTATATTTTTGAACCTATTTATATGTATATATATATATATATATATATATATATATATATATATATATATATATATAATATATATATATATATATATATATATATATATATATATATATATATATATATATATATATATATAATACTAAAGGCTAAAAAAATTTAAACTTCTAATACTAAGTTACTTTTCAATAAAAAACTTATATTATAATATGAGACTTAATTTATGAGTGTTCGAGAAATATTTCTTAGTTTTTCACTTATATATCGCATCAACATAAAACGAAGTTAAAAAGCATTATCTACATAAAAAACAGCTAAAGTAAGTATTTATTTTGGATTTATCATTTCCCATTCTATTGCACGTGTAATGTGATGGAATTTCATTCGATTGCCTATGAACAATGTATATCATACTATAAAATTTAAGGATTTTTTAAGAAGTTTTTAGTGCTAGAATTGTAAAAGAGAACCCTAAAAATAAGAATCTCTCTATTACTAGCCCATTTGTTTGTTTCTTATATATAATTAAAATAATAACAAACATGTATTCCTTGTTTTATTTTTAATTAGCGACAATATCTGTTGGAATTATTAGTGATGCCGATGATAGCAGTATTCGATTTGCAAAAAAACAGTTGGTAAATTTAGTAACCCAAACGAACGAAGATCAGCTCATCTCATCCTATGTTATTCATATTGCAGTATTAACATATCAAGAAAAAGATTTAAAGAAAATAAGAGACTTCTTTGAACAAGAAAATAAATTAAAAGCAGTTCCTATAAACTTGATAACTGTTTCAGAAGATTTCGTACAAAATCATGTTATGTTACAAACAGTTAATTTGGGTTTTCATTTGCATCATAAAAGTTTTGTTGAAAAAAGAACGCATTTTAATATTTTAGTATCGTTGCTGTTTTGGCATTGCTCGCAACAAAGTGATTATATAATTTTTACAGATGAAACTGTCTTTCCTATAAATTATGCAATGAAAAATATTAAAAAGCTTTTCCGTGTATTCTCAGAAAATCCTACGCTAATAGAAATAGGATTATCAAAAGATCCTGTGCATGGGAGGCTGTACAACTGTAAATACTTAGAGAAGTATGCAAATTTTGTTTACTGGACAAGTGCTTATACATCAATTAAAGAAATTATGAACAAATTTAAATATATTACGTTATCGCTGCAAAAAATGCGTTCTCCAGATGTTCTATTTTTTCAAATTGAACATCATAGAATGTCTTACCACCAGAATCCTGAAGCTATTTTAACCACCAATATGAATGCTTATGGTAATCATAGCTTTAATAATCTATATTTCAGAGGTGATGTGTTTTGGACATATTCTAACTTGAAAGATAGTTATGTAACAATAAAGTTTAGCTATATTACTGTCGTTAAAAGAATAAAAATTAAAACTTGTTTAACAAAAATGATGAATGACTGTTTGACGAACGCAGTTTTAGAACGAAGCAACAATATTGAATGTAATTTTTTTGAGTTTGTTTCAGATTTTCGAAATAGCGAAATAGATATTAATATATTTTCCGATCAAAGAACTGCATGTCTACGAGTAAAAATATATAGCTCAAATTCAGAGTGGATTGCTATACGAGAGTTGAAAATATATACTGATGAACACATGGTTTGAAACGTTAAAGAAAACGCTGAAAATAGTTTTTTTACTTTTTTTTAAGCTTATCGGGTATTTTTTTAAATTGTTTTTAGTCTCCGGTATCTTAATATGAAATTTGTTAATGCTGTTTATATGAATACCTTGATTTAAAAATTTTAAATATATATATATATATATACATATATATATATATATATATATATATATATATATATATATATATATATATATATATATATATATATATATATATATATATATATATATATATATATATATATATATATATATATATATATATATATATATATATATATATATATATATATATATATATATATATATATATATATATATATATTAGGGTCATATTATAAAACAAGATTAAAAAAAATTGACCCTCTAAATGTGTTTTGTATAATGATATAACACTTAGTTTAAAAAATTATATATAAAATAATTATTATTTTAGAATTTTGCTAATGCTAAGTTGATCTACTTTTAAAAGACTTTTTTTTTCCAAAATATTAGGAACTTGTTAAATAATTATGGGTCTACGAGTTTGAGCTCTAAAATAATTTTTATTTAAAAATTTTTCAAACTCAGTGTTATTTTATTTCAAAAAATGCATTTAGGGGGTCCAAGTACATAAATTTTATGTCATATACATATAATATATATATATATATATATATACATATATATATATATATATATATATATATATATATATATATATATATATATATATATATATATATATATATATATATATATATATATATTAACAACAATAATAATTATTAATATTATAATAATTATAGTAAGAATAATTAGTCTTATTATTTATATAGTTTTCTTATTTTCATAATAAGAGTCAGTTATAGACAAATAAGAAGATTTGTTTTGATAACTATTTCTAATGGTACTAAAAATTTCTCGCATTTTTGGCTTTTATTTTTAAGTTTAAAACATTTGAATAAATCTAAAAAAGATATATAAAACTCTGACAGAAACATATTTAAAAACTTTGAAATGAATGTTAAAAGTAGTTTTTGAAATGGTTAAAGTTTTAATTTATATTATAAATTAATTAAGCTAGATTTAGTTGAAGTTAAGAATAATATTCTATAGTATTAATACTATAGAATATTATTCTTAACTTCAACTGAGATAGAACTGAATAGAAATTAATTTCTATTACAATATATTGTAATAGAAATTAATTTCTATTGCAATATATTGTAATAGAAATTAATTTCTATTACAATACTATAGAATATTTATCTTAGCTTGTATATTGTAATAGAAATTAATTTCTTATTTTTCCGTCCAACTTTCCCCCTATAAATATACTTTTTATGGGGGTGCTTCTCAAAAATGCAGTTTTTACCACATGTAGGGGGAAAAGGTTATGTCTTCTAAATAGAGAGAAAATCTCAATGTTTACATTAAATAACATTAATTAGGGACCTCTCTTTATTAAATTTATAGAGATGTCCCACTTCTCATGGTGTCATGTTTCGCCACGCTCCCCTTATAGTCATTTAGCACTTTTGAGTCAATATTATAATTGACCGTGTTTGTTGACCAACCAAAACGGGAGATGCAAGATGCCATCACTGGCAGGTTCAGTGGTAATATCAATCACAATATTTTTCACTTTTCTTCGGTATTTTGCAATCAAATGAACTGGCACAGCAGACATGAATAGACTTAAAATAGAAAGAATATTCAGGAAGTATTTATATTATGCAAAATTTAGCTGCTCAGTTTGTTTCATTATACGGCGCCACCTAATGAGCTGCAACTTGCATGCTCTTGCTTGCTCAAATACGCCAAATGTATTATGTGTTTATAACTGTAGGAATAACAACAATTTAAAAAAAGAATCACATATAAAAAAACGCTGAATATAAGCTGTAAGCTGAAAAAAGGTGTTTATTTAAATAGGATATTTTATTCGAGCCATATAGAAAATAATTATTGTTTATAAAAACACTAATAATTATCTATAAGGTAATACGGAACAATTTTCTATATGGTAAACAATAATTGTTTTCTATATGGTTTTAGGATAATTTATCTATACAGTATCAACATTTATTCAAGGTTAATAAATTAACGTTAAACTGACGTTGATTTACAAACGTTGATTCAAGCGTTGGTTTGGAAACAAGAAATTGAGGTTGAAATATCAACATCAATTCAACATCAAAAAACAGCGTT
This sequence comes from Hydra vulgaris, assembly GCF_022113875.1. Classification (NCBI taxonomy): domain Eukaryota; kingdom Metazoa; phylum Cnidaria; class Hydrozoa; order Anthoathecata; family Hydridae; genus Hydra; species Hydra vulgaris. The sequence goes on along the minus strand of NC_061159.1, from coordinate 13,159,384 downwards.
GAACTGATATTTAGTTTTTGAAAGATAACACTCAAAAAAATTAGCTAAAATATATTTTTTCAAAAGTTTTATAAATGGGGGTTAAGGGGTTTATTTTTCGTTTTTTCAACTACTTTCACTCTCGCTTGACTCAACGTCACATTTTACTTTACAGTTGTCATTATCTTGATTATCTTTATCACCTTTTTTATTAACTTCTTCAGCTTCTTTTTTGTGGTTGTAAGATTTCCGTTTATCTCCATTGAAACGATACATAGTTTATAATAAGTATATACAAAGTACATACTTTAAGCAGGAGGCTAGTTATGTCCGAGTTTGCTTTTGCATAACAGTGCTTAATTGATTCTAGAAAATAAATGATTTCTTTAAATAGAAATCTAGTAATTTCTATATAATTCCTAAAGTTCACAAATGTCAAGAAATCATTAATAAGGTAAAAGAGTCTGACTCCTAATTTATTAAAATGAAATCACCAAAGGATCTTAAATGAAGACCAATTATTGCCGCAATAGAATTGCCAACATCTCATTTGAGCCAGTTTTTACATATAATTTTATTACCGATTGTGATAAAACAAAAATATTTAATTAAAGATGACTGGGATTTCCTCAGAAAAATTACAAGAGAATATGAATCATATTGTCGTATAATAACATGCGACATTTTTAACCTTTTGCACAAGCATTTCACAATTTCTTGACTTAGAACCCCAAAAGTTCTGGATATTTAAATACAAGGAAACGGTAGATAAAAGATTTACACCTGAATTCATAAGTGAGTCAGCTTATTTTATTTTAAACAACAATAATTTCATATTCGATAAACAATTATTTCACCAAACAACTGCTACAGCAATGGGTACAGATTTCAAGTTTCTAGAAAAGACTAAGCTTTTTCCAATTGTCCTACCTCAGCATTTGTCTAGTAGATAATATAAATAAATTTTATTTATATCATTACAAAAAATATTATAAAGAAACACTGATAGCTACTTAAACTATAACAGTTATCTAAGATTTTACATCAAGAAGAATATTCCTTATAATTTAGCAGAAAGAATAATCGTTTTTACATCAACTTACGGAATTGAAATATTTCGTCTAACAGAACTAAAGTCATGGTTGTTTTGCATTATGAAATGCTTTATCTATAATATCCTGATGGAATTATAGATAAAGCATTTCATAATGCAAAACTACAAGGAGCAGCACCACAAAAGATGTCTAAAGAAATATTTTCTTTAGTGACAACATTCTATAGCAATATTAATTGTCAACTTTTAATCTCAGAAACTAACCTTTTACTCAAAGTATCTCATAATGAAAGATTCAAAAACGTTTTTTCGAGTAATTATCCAGTATAAGCTTTTAAACAATCTCCTAATCTACTAAGTAGACTTACTTCTTTGAAAGTTGAAGCAACTAATAAGAAGATTGGCATATTTAAATGCGAAGATATTTGGTGTAAAATATACAAACTCTACCTTCAAGAAGTAGATGGGTTTAAAACATCTAATGGTACTATTTGGAAAATAAAAAGTCACATCAAATGCAGTAGCAAAAATGTAATTTATAGCCATAAATGTTTGGCATGCTAAAAACAAGCCGCATATACTGATAAAACTAACAATTTAAATGTACGAATAAACATATTTTTAGTTGCAGAACTGGCCAATCAACTGATAGATTTGACAACCATATTTATACCTGTCAACGTTCTCACCAAAGTGTAACTAAACCTTTTTTCCAACTTTTTATTTTCCTTGAGCTTAACAACAAAAGTTTTTTGTAATCATATGAAAAGTATCTAAACAAACAAAAACATGATTTTAAAGAAATACTTAATAGATGTCTATTATTAAAATTTAATTCATCACTTTTGTTACTCATAGCAACGATATGTAATTTAAATTATTTTTGTTTTGAATTCAA
>NC_061159.1:13149953-13152453 GCF_022113875.1 Hydra vulgaris | reverse complement strand
TAATGAGTTGATTGAATTGAATATTCCAAAGAAAAGAGCCAGGTTTGATCAAAAAGTTAAAAAAGACCCATGCATAACAATTGAAGTTAAAGCTTTAATACGTAAAAAGAAAAATTTATGGAACCAATTAAGAGCTGGTAAATTTAAATATCTTAATAAATTAAATGAGTACAAAGCAGTAAAAAAATTAGTCAAAAGCAAATTAAAAGAATCCACTATTGATTATGAGAAAAATCTTATAAATAATGCAAAAAAAAATCCGAGACTGTTCTACAAATACGCGAAAAAGAACCAAAAAAACATCGGTAAAATACAATCAATGAAAAACTATGCAAATGTACTCACATCTGACAGGCATGAGATTGTTAATATATTGAACAAAAGTTTTCAATCGGTTTTTGTTAAAGAGCATGGTGAAATTCCGGAGTTTGTACCACGTATTACAAAACCTTTTGAATGGGATTGGAAAAATGTTGTTACAAATGAGGCAGTTCAGCAAAAACTGTATTCTTTGGACGTCAACAAAGCATGTGGTAGTGATGGTATTAGTCCTTACGTACTTAAAAATTGTTCAAGTAGTGCAGCAACTCCATTAGCTTTAATTTACCGAAAATCAATTGAAACAGGAAAAATTCCTAGCAAATGGAAAGAAGCAAATATTACTCCAATATTCAAGAATGGAAATACAACAGACCCGCTTAACTACAGACCCGTATCATTAACATCTGTACCAGGCAAAGTTATGGAAGCATTCATAAAAGAAGCAATAATGACTCATCTGATGGAAAATAAATTGCTATCAAAAAATCAACATGGCTTCGTAAAAAATAAAGCCTGTGTAACAAATTTGCTAGAAACATTAGACATTTTAACAGCAAGCATGAGTGACAGTTTAGCGGTAGATATGATTTATATGGATTTTGCCAAAGCCTTTGATAAGGTTCCACATAAAAGACTGTTGAAAAAGTGTGAAGCATATGGTATCAAGGGTGTAATAAATGACTGGATATCGTCTTTTTTAAAAGAAAGAAGGCAAAGAGTTGTGATGGGTGTGGACGTGTCTCCATGGCTTGAGATTTTTAGTGGTGTGCCTCAAGGCTCTGTGCTTGGTCCTTTGTTATTCTTGATATTCGTAAATGATCTACCATCAGTTATTAATTCCAATTGCAAATTATATGCAGATGACAGTAAACTTATCAAAGTTATAAAAAATGTTGAAGATCATGAGTCTTTGCAGAATGACATTAACGAATTTGTAAAATGGACGGATATCTGGTTGACAAAGTTGAACATCGAAAAGTGCAAGGTGATGCATTTAGGTAAAAAAAATCCACGTATGAGTTATTGTATGAACCACGACGGCAAAGAGTATAAATTAAAAACAACAGTAAGTGAAAGAGATTTAGGAGTGATTATTTCATCCGACCTTAAATGGCATGATCAAGTGACTTCAGCGACAGCAAAAGCACAAAGAACTTTGGGTCTAATTAAACGTACGTTTACATACTTCGATGTGGAAATGGTGAAATCACTATATACGACATTTGTGAGACCGCTTCTTGAGTTCGCTATACCTGCATGGCAGCCTTATTTACAACGGGATATTGATGAGTTAGAGAAAGTGCAAAGAAGAGCAACGAAGTTAGTTCCACAACTTAAAAAGATTTCATATGAAAAAAGACTGAAAGCAATGGGTTTAACAACATTAGAGAAAAGACGAGCGAGAGGAGATCTTATACAACAATACAGATTCAAGCAAAATATAGACCAAATAAATTGGTACAAAAATCCAAAACCGGCATCATCCGTGACTAGTTCAGGCCCGGCTTTTTCTGTAAGGGGCAATAAATACAGGCTAGAAAGAGAATACGTACCATCATGTTTACCGAGATATAATTTTTTTACCAATCGAGTTTGTAAAAATTGGAATTTGTTACCAAATGAAATCATTGAAGCAACATCGTTGAATGTTTTCAAAGCGCGAATAGATTAGGGTTGTTAACCGGAGGATTTCGTGCAATTCCGGAAAAACAACATTCTTTCGTAAGGAGATTGAGAACACGGAATTACATTTTTTCGTACCGAATGTTACGAAACATTTAAAATCGCCGATGTTCATTTCGCAAAAGCCACTTCCGAAATTTAGCATTTCGCAAGTTGACATACGAAACAAAACTATTTTGCAACATACGAAAGTAGCGGTTTCGGAAGTCGCACTTGCGAAACAAACATTTTTGCCAAACGACGTTTTGAAGTCTATAAAGAAAATTTGTTTGCCAGACTGATTTTAATTGTAAAAATTAACATCTTTAAATCCCAAAATGTTTATAATGAATTTTTATTTTCAGTAAAATAACTTATTAAATTTTTACGGTTTTATTTTTAGAAATATTGATAAAAAATAAAATTTCTTTCGAAACGAAAGTATTTCGGATCACAACATACGAAAGAATTCTTAACGGAAATAAACTTACGAAACGTGCCATAATAAATATATACA
>NC_061159.1:13112453-13144953 GCF_022113875.1 Hydra vulgaris | reverse complement strand
GCTCCCATATTCCCTTTATATAAAAAGTATTTTTATACTTGCATTTATTTATGTACATTATGCATATATTACATTGTGGAAAAGGTATACTTAAAGGCCGCAGCGTCCTTAAAATGTTACTTCAAATGGCTAATTAGAGTCTTAAGAATCTATAGTATGAGTAACCTTGTTTTTTTCTGAATCCTATTTAGAAGGCGAACCCTAAACTCCAATATATTTACTTTCTAAAACTACTTCAGTTTTAAGTTTCTAAATTTTGTTTCTTTTTCAATCTGATTTAATTTTGTAACCTTCATTTCAATCTAAACAAAAACAACGGTATAAAAAACATATATTACAACTAATAATATACTACAATAAAATAACATAAAAGAATGTGTTGAATAGTAATTATGTTTTAAACGTCATTTATACTTTTTACATATTTGATGGTGGTGGTGTACACTCTCTACTGCTTTTTCAGTATAAACCCCCAAACATATTTATTACGTTGAAAGTACGTAAAATATAAAATTGTAGTAAAGTATAAAATTGCAAACATGTATATGGACTTTCTAGCCTACATTTAATTGGTATTCAATTCTTCATATTATTTTTTGAAGAATTTAAAGATTTAGAAATAAATCTTAGTAGTCTATAACTGATTCAAATAAGAATTTACTTTCGTCTCAAATCCTTTTTTACTTAATTGAAAACTTTTTTTTTAATTGATAGGTGGAAGAGGCAACCTAATATTTGGATCTATGAGGCTGCGCTCATCCGGTTAATTTTTATATTATCTAATTTTCTATAAAACCTTTGTGCATTTTTGCTATCCAAATTAATCCCATAATGGCTTTGCAGCTTAATATAAATAGCCTTTAACCACGATTCAAACTTAGCCAAAAAGAAATTAAAATATTTACAAACATTAAAATAATCCCAATGAAAAAATTAAACTCTGAAGATACTATGTTCAAAATTTTTGGAGGCTCATCAAGGTAAAGAATTTTTACAGAAATATAATTTTTGAACTCTTTTATTTCTTTATATCAGCAACATATTTTTTGTTATACAACACTTTCAAGTAATATGCTCTGTGACAAGACAAATAGGTCTTCTTGTGGTACATAAACAACAAAAAATAAAAAGTAAGCATTTACCCTCACATTTGTCGCTGTGACTTCTCAGTCAAATTGTGACTACTTAGTCTTACATTCAAATTTGCCACTGTGACTTCTCACTCCAAATAAAAAAATTCCAAATTTAAAATCAAATGCTACTGAATATGTGACATCTTTTAACCTCATAGAGCTAGAAGTAATTTAAAGTTAAAATTTTGCTCAGAAACATTTTCAACTAAATTATATATTGTTTTGCATCAAGTTTATAATGCAACAAACCACAGTAAGTACAGTGATTTGTTGCATTATATAAGGGGCTGGTGAGAGTTGTGAGCTGTGTTAGTTTCATATAGTTGTGCATATGATACTCATAGTCGTTGTAGATTATGTGTATATGTATGGTGGAGTGGCATGTGTTATTACTATAAATAATTAGTACAAAGTTAGTCGAAAGTCATTTAAAATATTGAATTAAATGAATCGTGATGCTTATTTACTATAAAAGCAAAATTTTTTTGAAAAAGATTAATGAACATTTGAAGGTTATTTTGGCCAATGCCATGTTTTTCTGCGTTTTTTTTTTCAAGAATTTGGGTGATGTGCTGTACATTGGCATGCATATTTTGAGTTATAGAATTTCTAGAATCTCTGTATGCAACATCAAATTAAAAAATAGCATCTTTGTACATGGAATCAAGGCCATTAATAAAGCATGGTTATACAGCTCCATTAAAAACCCTTAATAAAGCAAATATTTTTGTTCCTTGTAATTCATTTTTGCACTTGGTGGTAATGATTTTAGCAAGTCAATTTTATTTACTTTAGTTATCAACATTTATTGAAATTAAACTCCCCTCTATGTATTGCAGGCTTCTATATATTTAACTTATTTGATTAGTCAGTAGCTTTATAGAAACTAAAAGCTATTTGACTCAATGTACCTTTCGAGTGATTAGAATGGCGGTTAGCAATTTCATGAAAATTTCATGAAATGAAATGAGTGAAATCTAAGAGCTACTTAATAGTTTTGAACATTTATTCTATTTAACCAAAGTATTTGTAACTGTCCAGTCAAACTTGATTTTCTCAGATCATCCTGTAAGGTTTTTACACCAGAGGCTTAAGTATGTGGATGCAGCAGAGCCTAATCAGAAATTATCAAATTTCATGTTTACAGCTACATTGAAAGCAATTTTTTTTAGAGTAAGCGTATTTAAAATTTTTTTTAAGTTTTTATAAAGTTTATTTATAGACTAAATAATAGTAAAACTATGAAACTTATTCATTACACCATTCATTCAAAGTTATACATAGTGATATTTATTACACTACAATCTTGAAAAGATTGAGAACAAACCCCTGTAGAATAGAAAAGTTTTTGTTTTTTTTAGTTATAGTTTCATTTAATTTTAATGATAAAGATTTTTAGAAAGTTTTCACCTCCATCAATTCATGTTTCCTAAGGATAACGCCAATTAATCCAGAAATATTATGAGAATGTACTATTGCAAGAAATGTTATGGCAATGTACTACTGCAACCTTTACTTGTTTTGTTTTGCAGTACTTACAACCAGCTTTTATGTATGAACCAATTAACTTTTATTTATGGTAACCGCACATTAAGTTATTCTAGGTTTCCAAAGTTTTGAATAATGGATAATCAAAAATTATTTCCTATAGTATTTTACCAAAAAATAGTTTACCTAAATTCCTATTCAAAACTATTGAAAGCTGTTTAAAATAATTCAATTTTATTATTGAAATAGTTTCCAAATATGATATGGTTTGACTAAAATCTCGTGAATCAAGTAAAAAGTATCAATCGAAAATCAAGAGAAAAGTAACCTAAATCAAGTGAAAAGTAACAGTAGAATTGATTTACAATTTTTTGTATATTTTTTTTTTTTTTTTTTTTTTAGTGAAAAATACAATACAGCAAACTTGAATATTTTTTAGTATTTAAGTCATTAAAAAAAAAAAAATTGAGTGAGCTTTTTTTGAGATAATTCGCCTACAGGTAGACGGGCCCCAAAAACTCATCGACCCTAAAAGCCACACGCTCACGTTAGTACTTGTAATTCATAGATTAAGTGTTATCAAGTAACAAAATAGATTTTTTTACTTGACAAGATAGTTTTTTGATAAGAAACTGTTAAAAAAACCAAATTAGCATAACCTTGTAAAAATTATACGAAAAACACAAGAATATTTTATTTAAAAATTTTATAACTTTTTGAAATTATAGTCATTAAATACTTAAAAGTTTCATTTAAGTTTGCAAAGTTTTTTGTAAAGATGTATATCATACTTCTGTAAAAAAATTTTTTTTATTTAAATAGTTGTTAACATATTTTAAGTTAACAAAAATATTATTTCTGAGTGGTTTTTGGGGTTCATTTACAAAAAAATATATATACAGTTAAAAACTCAATATTAAAAGAGAGTTTTTCTATTTCAATTAAAATTTATTTTTTATTTAACAAGCAAGTAAAGATAGTTGTTTGTAAAAAAAAATTTACTTATAGCTCTTATTAAGTAAATTGATCAACTAATTGACTAAGTATAATGGGTAATTAAAAAACATAATCTGTCATGAGGCCATAAAAATTATAATGTCAGTTCCTTGGTGTATCCTTCTAATTGCTAGTATCTTGATCACATTCATGCTCAATAACCTTACGTTAAAGGGCATTGTCGGTTACTGCTGCAGCTAAAAAGAATTTTGGTTTCTTTTCATCCACTTTACATGATAACTTTCTGCAAAATGACCTTTGTACATTGTGGCAAGAAGAGCACTGCTGTAGTTTTATGGCATGACACACACTTTCTCCACAGTTGCATTCATTTTTACACCGTAAAAATGTTTCTCTTTGTTTCTCTTTATTCGATTTTCTTTTTTTTTTATCTTTAAGTTCTTGATTTTAATTACCTTGATTTACTTTCACTAACTCCAGCACATTTTTTCCTTTCAATGATCCGTGAACCCGCGTAACCCATGTAGTAACTTTAGAAATTTTTGGCTTAACTTTCTGCACTGTCAGTAAAAAATCACGTCACTGTCAGGGATTTCTTCAAGCTCTTTTTGCTCAGCTCTTGAGTTAGCTCTTGTAAACGCTCAAATTTTTTCTTCCAATACTGAGCTGGATTTTTTCTTTTATCAGGAGATTCAATAGTGTATCTTTCAGGGGTTGTTGTACTGGGTGAAACACTTTTAGAAGTATCAGTACATAAAGTAGCTTGTGCAAACTTGCCCTGTTGTATGTTATTGACGTTTAATGATGTAGAAGTTATTCCTTTATGTCTTCCAGCTTTGACTATAGATTTTTTTGGGGCCAAATTGTTCCAAAAATGTCCTTAGATCATCATAAAAGCTTCTTTATTTAGTGAGTTGAAATCAGTAAAAATGTTTTCTTTCATACCACGATAATCATGATGAAGGTTTTTGTTGAGTTGATCTAAAAGCTGTGTCACAGCGGTGGTATCTGGTGGAGTTAGGAACATTCGTATGTTTTATTGAATGTAAAAAATGTAAGACATCAAAATTAAAGCGCGAACAATGCCCATCAGAAAGCAAAACTACTGGCCGTGCTACACCATGATTGCACGTTGTTATCAGAAGATGCTGAATATTTGTCACAGCTTCCTGTGGAGCCGTTTTATTAGTTATTCCAACAGTACCAAAGAGTAATTGACAGACAGAAAGGTTTCCTATAATCACAAAGAATTATAATACAATGTCATCCTTTCAATCTCTGTTATAAATATTAATGAAAAAAAGTGATATGGCAATAGCTACCTGAAAATGATACTAAAGGATGTATGGTGACGCATTCGCGGTTCTCTCATCATTTTACAACATGTTTTCCCTTTTGCAGCAAAGACAAGACCAGCAGGAGTTCCATCAACACCAAAGTTGATGAACTGTGGTGTTTCGTCGTAATTAAATATTCTCCCTATATTAATTTTTCTAGACCAAACTCCTGTCACCTTTTGTTCTTCTTCAGTCATAATGCTAGCTTCAATCAATTCTACTGCAAGAGCGTCTAAAGACAACTATAAAAAACAATAAGTAACTCAGTTTTGCTCAAACTATTTTTAATGAATCTAAAGTACAGAACAATAATTACTGTACTTTACATTTATTAAAAGAGCATAACATAAAAGTGCACAACTATTATTAAAAGATAGCTCTATGTAAAATTTTAAATGAAACGTGTATATTATAAAATTTAATTAAAACACAATAATTACTCATACCAAGGTGGACACATGCCATTTCTCATGTGCAATTGAGAGCTCTATTTATTGATACATTTTCTTGTCGCTTAAGTGTTAAGCTTAAATTATTTGCATTAAAACGCATCCAGAACAATTTACCTAATCTGCAATTGAAACAAAAAATATATAAAAATCAAAGCAAAAAAACATTTCTAACAAGCTACATCTCCTGTAGTTACAAACAACCTTCTCTAACCATATTATCTTCTACTACTTTTTGAAAATATATATAACAAACAAAAATACTTGTTTTTTGTCAGAGTATTTTTTGCACTGGCTGATAATGCTGCAAATTTTCTTCCACCTTTTAACCTTTTATGTGTATATTGTCTAACTTTCAGAACATCAAGGATAAGTTTTGTTAGTCCTGCTTTGTTTATATCTTGCATTGCTTGATTTTTAATTTTAATATATGAAACAATTGACATCTCTTCTGTCTCCAAAAGAATTGTACAGTACTTTCAAGACCATTAACTATTTTCCCATCAAGTCTACGGTTTATTGTTTCACAATCTTTAATAAATGGGAATTGTCTTGTTTTAATTGCAGCATTTACTCTAACATTATTTTCTTTACACAAGTCAACAGCAACTTAAAGTTTTTTATTTTTTTCTAATGTTGCTTTTCTTTTTATAAGTGCTTCAACATTAAAACTTGGATTTAGTGACTTCATTTGCCAGCCTATTTTAAATTTTTTATTGATGTTACTCATACTTATTTATTTGCCTAAAAATAAAATATTATCAAAAATTCACTGAACTGAACTAAATCTGTCCTCTATGCAAGAATATAAAATAAAACTTCTTTATAAATTCTTTATCATCAAAAAGCTTGTTACAACTACTACAAATCTACACTGATTCTTAATTTTTTGTAATATTACATAGATTTTTTTAAAAACTAAAATAACTAATGTGGTTTTTGGGGTCCCAACCATGTCGTTTTTGTAGCGCCTTAGGTACTTCCTTAAAATATAAGTTCGCAATCAAAATAAAATATGAAGTGAAATTTAATATAACAAGCAAATCAAAAATATGGGAAAGTTACAACTATTTTCAAAAAAGTTATAAACAATTTAAGCCATGTGGTTTTTGAGGTCCCATATTAAAATATAGAAAAACTTTACTGAAAAAAGAAGTACAATAAAAGTACTAAAATACTTCTAAACCTCTGGCAACAACTTTTACCATATAAACACATATAAAAAGGCCCGTCTACTTGTACTTAATTTTTTTAATTATGTGCCCTCAATATTTTTAAAAAAATTAAAAATTAGCATTAAAAAAGTTTTCTAAATGCTAATTTTTAAGGTTTTATGTTTCTAATTTTGATAAAAAAAAAAATTCTTTTGAACGTTATATAAACCGTGTTATTATGGAAAGTCATTTTTTAATTATTAATATCTTAAGAACCAAAACCAATTGTCAAGATATAAAACAAAAAAAAATGAATACATTATTTTATTGACTAAGTGATTCCATATAAAGCTATCTGCACGACTGTAAATCAGTCTACCTAACAGATTTATTTGTAAAGTTAAATGACTAAAATCTCTTTTATTTTTTTGCAGCTTTGAATACAATATCTCTACTAACAGCAGCTCAAGCTTTAACTTCTAAAGGTCATTATTTAACTTTTTTTTTATTAATATTATTTATTAAAATTATATTCTTGTCGATTCCGTACTGTTAATACATTTTAACAATATTTTTGGTCATAAAACCTCGTATCAAAAAACACTATTAGTTACCATGATTAAAGAGCTTACTAAGAAGAAATCCAAAAATTTATGGTTATGTTTTTCAGCAGAGTTTAAAGATAAGACCGTTAGAACCAGAGTCGTAAGAATGGGGGTGCAAGAGGCGCAGTCACACAGGGCGGAAAATGTTACATTCGGAAAATATATTTTTACCTATACATGAATAATATTAATTAAATGTATATTAGACATTAGTTTGAACTTTGACGTATCATAAAATTACTATAATGTAATCACTAATTACAAGTCATTATATTATTTCATTACTTATATATAAATAGTTATTGTATAACTTATAATAGATTTTATAATTATATTTATTTCATAACTTATATATAAATAATTATTGTATAATTTATATAATTTTTGCTTCTGCCACACAATAAACATTTTTAGCTTCTGCATCAAATAGAAATGCAAAAGATCATTTTAAAAGTAGATAGTAGAATTAAATAATTAAATACAATGTATGTACAGAATCTGTTGCAAAAGTTTTTAAAATCAAAATAGTTTTGAGTTTATCTGCTTGCTGGATATATGGTAAAAGATTTTAACCTTGATGGAGAGAGAAAAAACAATTTGCAATCAAAGTATGTCTGTTGATGTTGCCTTAAAAAGACTGACAAGCTTAGGAATTCTATTAAAAATTCAAGAGGAAAAGGATTTACCTTAACATTTGCAACAGTGAGGATGTTAGCAATAAAAATTGGAAATTATCTACATTTTCCATTGAAGAAGAGGCCAAAAGTAGAATGCATAAGTGTTGATGAGTCACAAGATTGTTTCGTGCTTTAACCTGAAAGTGAACTTGAGCGACAGTGTGTTCCAGCCTTTGATAGTATTTTAACACAGTTAAAATGGCGGTTGAAAAAATTCTAAAACTTTATTTGACTTTATCAGAGGAGGTTCTTTATTATGTGGTTCTGTTGATCAACTTAAAAAAGGTGCAATGAATCTAGCAAAAATGTACTTCAAAGATGGAGATAAAAACAAATTAATTTCAGAAGTAGATAGTTTTAAATTTTAGGCAGAGTCTTTAATGGATAATTTAAAAAGTCCCAAACCACTTGATCTTCTGAAACTTATTCATAAATATTCTTTGAAAGCTGCTTACCCAAATATTGAAATCTATCTGAGAATACTTTTGATACTACTAGTGACAGTTGCATCTAATAGAAAAAGTTTTAGTAAGATAGCAAAAAACTATTTATGGTGTTCAATGGGCCAAGACAGATTATCAAGTTTGTCCATCATCTCAATTGTATCAATACTGACAAACTCACTAATTTATGGTGATGTTATAAATGATTTTGCATCTCTGAAGGCCAGAAGAGTAAACTTAAAATCTCATTTGAAACGGTTTGAATCATCGTTATTACTGAAGTTTAATAAAAATGAAAATGAGATTGATCTTTTTTTTTGGGAGGAGGTGAGGTAGAAGGGGGAGGGGCGAGGGGAGTTATGAATTTTCAGTTTCGCACCGGGCGTCGTTTTGACTTGCTACAGCAATTGTTAGAACTTTTTGGGACACCATATTAATCAATAAAATAATAAGAATAACTTATATAACTTAAATAACAATAAAAATAATTTATAATTTTGTTAGCTTTACCTTTTTCTGAATTGTTTTGTGAATTTTTTTTATTTTTATTTTGAACTTTCTACTTTAGTAAATTTACTCATGCATGGTTAAATATAAAAAAGCATGATTAAATATAAGAATAAATACTGTTTTTTCTTATATAGAAAATCATTCTAAATACTATATTAGTTCAATCTTTAATAAAAAACCTGAACTTAATAGATTTAATAATAGTAATAGTTCCCATTCTTGCGTTTTGACACGGAGATGACGGCAACTATTAAAGAAAGAATAAGTCAACAAAAAGAGTAAGAGAGTATAAGAGTATAGAAGAAATTTAAATTAAGATATATAAAAACGTAGTTTATGTAAATTTAAAAAAAAGTTAAAGTAAAAACTTAATTTATAACGTTATACAATGTCAGTTAGTGTCAACGTAATACATTAAGCTAAGTTTGCAAATTGTACATTGAAAGATTCTCTATATAAATTGTATAATATGAGCAAACTTTTAAAAATTTCTACAACTTCAAGTTTTAAAGTTTTTTTACATAACCCTTTCATTGGTCAAATATTAAAAAAATTATTTAATTAAATAATAATTAAAAATGTTTTAAACAATGGTACCTATAAGTCTTCAAAAAACTCTAAGTCTAAAATTTTATCTTATGGAAGGTCTGGAAACCTTTTTCTGCTTAACATACATAAAAATAATGTGCGCAAGGTATAATATATGTGACTGTAACCCATTAAACAATGCTTGCAGGAATTTTATTTTTGTGGTAGAGTGTCATTTTTTTGGAAAATGATTTAGAAAATCATTGCCTTTATCACTAGTTGGAGTTTCACTATTTCATATGTCTATTTTCATGCAACTAACATTCGAAACAAGCTTTTCGATTACTAAAAATACTCCTGCTGTTAACGAAACGGAAACATTAGCATACGAGTTTATTTTATCGCTGATGTTAAAAACTGCCGAATTACTTTTAACCAGCGAATAAATTATTGCAGGGTTTAACGGAGGGATGTGAATATGGCTTCTGTACAACAAAAATTTTGGGTTAAAAAAATTTATTTTACGGATCACGCGGTAATTGAACTTGTAAACCATATATGGGATGTTTTTAATGAAGATTATTTTACCTTAAGAGTTTTTGATTAATTTGTTGAAAGTATTTGACACTGTCAATCATGAAATCTTTATGAAAGCTTTACGGAGAACTTTACGGAGTAAAAAAATTAAACTTACTTTGGTTTAAAAGCTACTTGACTAACAGGAAACAACGAATAACTATAAAACAAATAAAACCAGAAAAAAAAATTTATAAGTTTCAGGGTTTCATCTTAGGTCCAAGTGTCTATCTTAGGACCATTATTGTTTTTAGCGTATATAAATTACATATTTTCAGCATCTAAAAAATTATGTTGATTCGTGATATAACTTAACGCACGAGAACGTGTTTTTTTTTTAAAACATGAGCATAATTTTAAAGTTTAATATAAATACTTATTCATATATATACAAAAATTGATTTTTCATTAAATGATATTAAAAACTTCATAGAGATACAAAAAATATAGTTATTGAAGAAACTGAAAAACTCTTTAAAAAACGGTAAAAAAAACTTTGCTATATTAATATAAAAAAATTCTCGTAAAGGCTGGATAAGATTGAACGAGAAAACAGCAACAACATGATAAAAATTAATACAATCCCAAACAAATATGATATTTCTCTGCAAAAAGTCATTTTAAAAGAAACAGAATGTAACGAATTAAAAAAATTTATTAATAAAAACGACAAAATAACATCAAAAAAATTTAAAGTTGTGAAAGAAAAAACTAAAAAGAATAGCGCCGAATTAAAAGACAAAAGTGAAATACATATAATAAATAAAAAACCTACGGGAAATGGAAGACAGATCCTGCAAGAATAATTTAAGAATAGACAATGTTAAGGAAAGTGTAAATGAAAGCTGGGGTGAAAAGTGGGAATGAAAGTGAGAATAAGGTTAACAAATTGTTGAATGAATGTCTTGACTTTGAAGAAAAGTCAATATTGAACGAGCCCATAGAGTTGGTCAAAAAGACGGTAAAAAAAATCAAACAATTGTTTTAAAGTTATTAGACAATAAATATAAAGTCAAAATTATGAACAAACCCTATCAACAAAAAGGCAAAAAAATATTCATAAATGAAGATTTTTGTGCGGACACAATACATAGCAGAAAAGGACTTAAGGAGAGAATAAAAAAAGAAAGAGAGTCTGACAACTATGCAATAATATCGTACGACAGATTGATTTTCCGGGACAGGAAAACTAAAGTTATCAATCCTAAAAACTAACTTTCAAGAATCTCTTTTTTCAGGTTTTTCACTTTTTTATCTTATTTTGTTTTTATCATACTTTTATTTATTTCATTTTTTTACCTTAACATATTTATAAAAAACTAGCAGTAAGCAACCCGTAATACGGGTTAGTAGTAAATAAATCATTACTAACAATTTGATATTTATTTACTTTCTCTAATAAAATATAAACTTATTTATACAGTAAGCAACCCGTAATACGGATTAGTAGTAAATAAATCATTACCAACAATTTGATCTTTATTTACTTTCTCTAATAAAATATAAATTTATTTATACAATTTTTTAGTTGTGCTCACTTTTATTTTTTGGCTTCTTAGTTTAAGAGAACTCTTAGCTTCATTGAAGATAAAGTTAACCATTTCTTTTGCAATGTTCAGACATTGAATGCGCAAATCACAACCATGTAGTAGTTAAAAATGACTTGAATTATATGCACAGAACATCGATGTCGAATTTTCAAATTCCGTAAAATTGTTTAGGTAAATATTGGGAATATATTTTACTCTTAATTTTTCTTTAAGCTGAGTCGTTTCTTTTTTTTTTTAAACTTTTAATTTTACTGAGTGAAGAGCTTACAAATATGTCACTATCGCACCTAAACTTTTCAATATTTTCAAAATACTTTTTAAATATTTTTAAAACATCTAAAATATTACACCCGAATTTGTAGGCATAGAAGTTGGATATCCGGAAAAACTATAAGTTGAAAAATATATCACAATTCCGGAAAGGGCTTAGCCCTGCACACGGATCCTATATTATTATAAGATAAAGATTATTACTAAACCAACCTTTTTTTTAATTAGTAATCCAGCAGAAACTTTTTTATAAAAAAACAATAAAGGAATATATCGATTTACTTTATAGCTAACGTAAACTTTAACTTGGCGTTAAATTATTAGTTAAATTATTAATTTTATTTCATTAATTTTTGTATAGATCAGGTTAATAATAAAAGCAATTTGATTTTATTAATTACTAATATTTTTGAAGTAATTATTCAGCTTTAATAAAATTTATAAAACCATATAAGACAGTTAAAAAATATATTTAAGCCTTTGTTCACTTTTTGAAAATCCGTAAAAAAGCAAGTATCAACTTTACATATCTTTAAGAGAAATTTATTTACATAATATATAGTTAAATATGTAACAAAAATATTTTAAAGCAGAAGCATATATAAAACACATTTTTCTTAAAAAAACAATGTTGAAGCCATCACCTACAGCGCCGAGGAGCCAAGCATAGCCTATTGTAAAGAAAACCATATCAAATTATTTAAAATATTTATTACCGATAGGGACGACAATTAAACATATTTAAAAAGTTACGTGATTCCATATTAGTAGATTGTTATAGAAAAGTATATTAAAAAAGTATATTTAAAAAAAAGTGTATTAAATAGAAAACAGATTTTAAAAAACTACCTAATTTTGTATACATTTTGCCAATGGTGTTCAATTTTAAAACCAATATCTTTAATGGAAAGCCGACTTGTTTAAATAATCTCATTCAAAGAACAAAACTATTAACACTTCAAGATAAAGAAAAAAAAAAACGAAGAGATATAAACAATCGTACTATAGTATTCTATAGATAAGTAGATATATATGAAAAAAACAAAAACAACTGGAAAACAGTATACCTGCTTTTGGTAATCTATTGTGATACTGCAGCAGTTGCTGTAGGAATGCAGCTGTTTTTTTTGGTGTTGTTAAAAAACGTAATTTTTATGTTGGCTTTTAGTAAACTTTAGTTTAATTTAAAAGACATCACAACGGATTTAAAATACTCATAATAAAAAAAGCAAAACATAAAATGCTTCAAGGAGCCAAACTATAAGCATTAAAGATAAAGAATCGAATCGAGATAAATAAATTGCATTAATATAGCTAAATATATTGCCTTGGGTTTTGGTAAATTTTAAAAGCAGTGAGTTCAATAAATGAAACTACCAAACAATTGTTTTTAACAAAAGAATGCAGCATCATTATATTATGATAATTGGATAATGAATCAATTCAACTATATTTTGAAGTTCAGGTTTAATTGGTGAGAAAACAATTAAAATTTTTATTAAAAAAGATCAAAACAAATCAAATATACAACATAATATATATTTAAAAAAAAATTACAAAATTAAAATTAAAAAAATTTACCAAAGAAAAAAATTACAAATTAAAAAAAAAAAACAGCGAAGAAAAAGCAGCAACCAAAAAGTCATAAATATCTCTACTGATAGAAGACATTTACAACCTTTTGGTTGCTGTTTTTTCTTCAGTATCTCCCAACACCCCGGTATGAATGAGTCCTCCATTTGAAGGAGGGCTCATCCATTCCGCCATTATCTTTCCATTTGTTGAAGGACCTCTATGAGAGAGGTCCAGGGTGTTGGGAGCGATAAGTTTTATAATGATCTTATAATGATCTTATGATAAGGAATCTAAAGTTACAAATAGAAGAATATAATAAAAATTATACATTTGCAATTATTTAAAAAAAAAATTAGCATAACCTCACCATTTTCATTCGAAACAGAAGATGCTAAAAAAAAAAAAAAAAGAGAGCAAATTAATAAGGGTTAAACATACAATATTTTGTGTTTAAATAAAAATATAGGGCAATAATGCAACCAGTTCAAAAGTGTCATATTTATTAATTAATTTTTCCACCTATTGCACATATTTCTCCATACAAAATATATAAAATATAAAACACAGCCCTAGCAGCTATACTTCCACCAGACGCTAAAGACAAATATATACTTAAGTAAATATAAAATAATCGATAAAATAATGTTAACATATAAATATATACATATCTAAACAATTGTTTTACCCATCCCCCTCATTTCATCCATAAAGTTGTCTAAAGTAAGAAAAAAATAACTAAAGCTAAAAACAAAACTATAAACTAAATTTAAACTATAAACTAAAGTAAACTTTAAATCGTCTAAATATTAAGGCTTTATTTATTAAACTAAACTAATCATAATTTATACTTAGTTTTTGTTCCAACTCCCCTTAAAGAAAGTATAAAATAAAGCTAAAGAACATGATTTTTTAAAATTCCAGTGGCAGTACAAATAAGCAAATCCTATTAACAATATCTAATAGCAAAAACACTGACTTATTTCCTTCTTCACTTCTGTATCTAAACAATAAAAGCACTTTAATGTTTAGACGTTAAAATATCGATAAAATACATATTAAATGCCACATTCAACTAACTAATGTAATTAATACCTTTTTTAGATCTCTCTTGATTAACTAAAGAATTTAAATTTTAAATAAACTCTAACTAAATTTTAACAAACAAACAACCGAAATAAATCTTCACTTTAATAGTACGTTATTAAGTTGATTAAATAGATCAAACAACTTAATCTACTCTAATAATCTACTACCTTATTAATAAACTTTAATTATTTCTCTACGACTCAGTCTAACTATAATATAGATATTTTTAAAGTAAAAAAGAATTTAATATTATAATATATATGATTTTAAAAACCTGAAATTTTAAATCTACCTCGATGAAAGCAGATATATATTGACAAGTATTTTTATTTCTTTTTAAAAATTTAAAAATGCTTTATAACTTACTTGTTTCAATATTATTACCAACGTCTAAATAGAAAAACAAATCTTGGGTAAATAACAACTTCCCTGGAAGTTGGGGGAGCACCATCTTCGCTAACAAATACAACTGCAACTTCATCATGTGAAGTTAGACTATAACAACGTCTATCACTGCCTTCAAGTAAAGACATTTTTACAACAGAAGCTGAGCGACCTTCTAGAGCCGCCCTACGAATTTCTTCATCTTCTATTTCAACCATGTTTTTAATTGCAAGAGCAAATGGACTTTGTTCCATAATTATAGTTTGCAATTGAAACATTAAATCAAGTAAACAAAGATCATTACCACGTCGTTGCATTTTAAAATAAAGTGCAGCAAGTGGATCATAAATATACAGTTGAGAATATATTGGTGGAATATCTTGATCTGGCCTAAGATTACCTACACGATAAAAAATCTGACCCCATATTTTAAAACATGGAAGCCCATGATTCATTGGTTGAACTACATTTGCTGTAAAAGAAGCAAAAGAATGTCAGGCATTATAATTTCGATATGTTTAAAAAAATTAGCAATTAGCATTACGATCTACATAACTCCCTGTAAAAAAATCCTGTAAAGCTTGTGTAATTGGTGAAAGTGGAGGCAGAGCTATAGCAACATGGAAAATGAGTTTCATCTGGAAATTTCTTAGCACCACAGTGCTGACAAATTTGATTCATTTCTCCTAAATAATTATAATCTGGAATAGCATTACTTCTCGCTATAGAATACATTCGACCTTGTCCCAAAGCTCTTCTTTCATTTTGGCAACGATTAACATTATCTTGATCTAGCCTATTTCTTTCATTTTGTAAACGATTATTTTCATCTCGCCTAAGTCTATTTCTTTCATTTCGTCTACGATTATTTTCAACACGCCTTTTAGCACTTAAATCATCTTGTAAATGCATAACTTCATCTAGCCTATCACCCATTTCAATGTCATCATTTTCATAAAACATATTTATCTAAGCAACACTAATTGTTTCTTTTTTTTTACTAATCTAAAGTTAACAATAAAATAAAAAAACTTAATAACTAAAAAAAATCATACTCGAAAAATTAAAAAAAAAAATTCTTAAAACAAATATATATATAAAGAAACCAAACAAATGCAAAATAAAATTAATTTGCCATCATCAAAAGTAATACAGGTTTCTTAAGTTTATTTGATAGAAGTTAAGAAAAACCTGCAACCACATCAGAAAAAACTTATTAAAAAAAGTTAAAATTTATTTTATTCCTAATAAAAAAAAAAAAAAAATTGAGACAGCGTCATAGTTCATGCGTTGGGAGAAAACATTGAACAAAACACGTAATAAAACTTATTAATGCATTATGTACAATAGAAAACAGGTTATTAACGCGGGTTTATAAATTTTTTTTCCTAACACACTATTATGCTGCCGCAACTCCAAGGATATATATATATATATATATATATATATATATATATATATATATATATATATATATATATATATATATATATATATATATATATATATATATATATATATATATTTATCAGTGAAAACATATAAAAACCAAAATTTTTTATATAATATATATAATATATATTTGAAAAATAAACCTCTACAATTTCTTTGGTTCAACAAATCGATTATGATTAATAACAACTCTGTAAACATGAATTTTCTAATAATTTAAATCTTAATAAATTATAAACAATTAATTACTTATTTAAACAAATAACTACTTAATAAATTTTAAAAAGATTTTATACATACTTAATGTCTACTTAGACATTGAAATAATTAATGTCTATTTAGACATTGAAAAGATCTACAATTTTGAAAACCTGAAACTTTAAATCTACCTCAAAAAACAAAACAGATATATATTGAAAAGTATTATTTCATTTTAAAAATTTAAAAATGCTTTTTAACTTACTCCCTCCAATCTTATTATATAATTTATAGTATAAATTGATAAATAAACCTTTACAATTTCCTTCGATTAACAACTTGATTATGATTAAATAGCAACTCTATAAACATAAATTTTCTAATAATCTAAATAAATTATCAACAATTAAACTTAAATAAAAATGTATGCAAATGATAAATGCTATATTAAGTACAGAAAAACAAACATATAATAACACAATTAAATCCTAAACCAAAATTAATTAATGCAAGACAAACTATTATATACTAGCAAAAAGCAACCCGTAATACGGGTTTTGGTCGGTCTGTTACATAATTAATTTATAGTGACTGTTTTCCACAATTTAATATTTCAAAACCTTAACTTATACCCTTTTAGAAAATCGCCTTTAGCTTGAAAAAATTAATCCATCTGTAAAATTAATATAAAATGTATGAGGTAAAATAATTTATTAACTACTACTTTACATTTACAATTACTACTTAACATTATTTAAGTAATTTAAAAATGGCATAGGTCATAACAGTGTAAGGCAGAACCATTTTCATCAACCTTCCTAAGTTTAACACAATACGTTTTTAGTTACTGACACAAAATAATAACACTTCGTCATGCTTTAAATTGACGAAAGTGTCAACTAAATCCTTGTAATAATTTTTATAACACGAACCATTAAGATTAAAATGAAGTTAATTTATATTATACAGGAGTTATCAATTTTTCGGTATCCCCTTGATTAATTGTTCTTTAGAAAAAAAAATGGTTAACTTAAAAATGTTAAATGCACACATTTAAATAAATTTATAAAAAATAACAAAGTTTATTATAAATAACTACGCAACTGAGTACAAATACCTTTTAAACAAAAAAAATTTAATTTACGATCAAACATGGGTATAACAAATTTTTTAATGCATTAATGCATCATACGACAAACCTAAAATAAAAATTATAAGAGATCAGTAGACATAAAAAATTGTAAACCAAGCTGACCCGACCCGGGTCTTGTTAAGTCTGTTCAACACCGACCATTTCTATATTATTTGTTTGGCCTCTTTATTTCATTAATTTTTAGTAAACAGTAATTTGCCACCATTTACTAAAAATTCCTTTTGTAACTCGAAATTTAATTTTCCTAAATATTTTGACTCTAATAAAGAGGTTCCTTCCCTCTTTTTACTTTAATGGTGGCCAGCTGAATGAAACAAAATAATAAAATGTAAAACAATGATCTACGTATATAAGAATGATTTCTTTCTTTTCTCAAAAGTGTTGCAAATACAGACTAAGCTGACTAATCAGTTAAACACATAAATAAAACTTAAGTAACTCGAAATTGATGCACAAAACTACAATATTCTCCATATTTTTAAAGGTTTTTAGTTACGACTCCCCATTTACAAAGATCCCCTTAAAATACCTACAACAAATTATTAGGCATAAAATAGATAAAATATAAAATTAGCTTATAGCATATATTTATATCTTTTTAACTAACAAAAATTTACAATATAAAGAAATCAGGTTATTTTATTTTATAAATCTTATAAATGCGTCATAACGTAATTCTAAAATAAAAAAGTAATGAAATTATGATATCATAATTACAAAAAAAAAAAAAAAAAAAAAACCACCACACAATTACCAAAAATCGATTTCCCTATTTATAGTAACCTATTTTGAAATTGCAGTTAAAGATTCATTGAAAATGTAACTATAAAATCTGTTTCGAAGTACAAAAGCATTAACAATACTAGAAAAAATCAAACTAAGACATAAATAGTTGTCTTGGCTTTTATAATTTAAACATATATACAATTATAAACAAATATGACTTTATGTAACACATATAAGCACATTTTACAACTATTGAATGATAGATATATTTATCAAAAACTATAAAAAAAAATAAATAATGATAAATAAAGTTATACATACAAAATGTGCTCACAACCTTTAACAATTAATTATCGAAATGAAAATCTAAAGACTATAAATTAAGAACATTAAAAAATATAACAATATTTATGTTACATTATTTTACCTACTATACCTTGAATAAGATGTTTATCAATTTTGAAAAACAAACTATTAAATGCTATAGTTCTTGAAAATGCAGCATATAGTTGACCATTAGAGAAACACGATTTTTGAAATATTTCTTTTGTCTATATGTTTAATTTCGCGTTACGTAATATATAGACGATCCCTAAGAGAAAATACTTGAAACTAAAAAGATTTTATTTATTACAATATTTGAAGAACCAAGGGTCAATTTAAAGAATTATATCTTTAAATAGCAATTTATCAATCGCAGTATTAAAAAATACGCAAGAACTTAGTTATTACAGAGTTTAATCAGAGCTCAGTAATTACAAAGTTTAATCAATTCTCTCTCTACAATTCTCAATACTAATTCTTATTTAAGTCTCATCTAAGAGAGAGAGGAAGTGTTTTAAAAACATCATGTTAGAAAAAGTAAAAAAGTCATACAATAAATAACAATAACTGGTTTTATTATGCTTCCAATAAACAAAATTATTTTTATCTTAACTCAAAGTTAATTTCCAGCATTTCTTAAATAAGTTCCAGCTTCTCTCTAACTGTTGACAAATGATTAATATTGTAAATTTCACATCATATTAAATTTACAAAATTAAAACCATGTTTCAACAATAAGCAAAATAATCAAGTGATGACAAAGACAACTAAAAAAAATTGAACACAATTATGTTTAAGATAACGAAAAAAAAAAAAAAATCATTTAAAATTGAAAGTGTTATTATTTGTTACTATAAATAGAAAAATTCATACTTTGCTTTATTTTAAAGTGTCTAATGTAAAGTCAAATAATAGACATCAACACCGCTTGACACTGAATTCTGTAAAGTACGTTTTCGGTTTATCAAGCAAAATTTCTTATATTTCAACGACAATTAATTTTATTACGCCTAGATCTATTTATTTCATGACAACAACTTCAAGTCACCTATAACCATTTACACTAACAACTTCTTCGAGCCTAATAATATACATCTGTTATCATTAAATATATATTACCAGTGATTATACTACTGTTACAACTGAATAAATGAACGTTTTATATTTTTACAACTGAAAAATATAAAACAAAATTTATTGACATTATTTTAATTTAGCAAAGAATTTAGAACACATTGCAAAGTTATTTGCGTTGTGTTCTAAATTCTTTGCTAAATTAAGAAAGCCTTCAGGCACAATCTTAATGCACAAAAATAGTAAATCCAGAATCTTGTATAAAAAATGAAGCAATGTCAGTCTAAAGTAATATAAATATATGTATATATATTCAAATTTTTTCTATTCTTAATTTTTTCTTTGAGATAATATTCATAAAAATTCAGAGAAATATAAAATATTTTGATATATAGGCCCATTTATGTATATAAACTTACCTGTCAAAAATTACAGTAAGTTTTCCATGTTAAATACATAAAATAAATATCTAATATAAAATTAAATAAAACATTAATCTTACTCAAATCAGTAACAGTTCGACTGTCTAAATATTTTTATTATTAACCCTTCTATTTAAAAAAAGAAACAAATGATTTGAAGTGACTAAAAAGCACTTTAGCTCTTTCCAATTGCACTAAAAAATAAAGTAAAAATCTTGCTTTGCTAAGTTGCCTAGTTTTTAAGAATCTGAAAACAAATAAGTAAAAAACCAAGAACAAACAAACATTTATTTACTAAAACTACTCTATTTAAACAAATTAAATTAAACAGAGAACAACATTGATACTCCTTGAAAGCTGAAAAACTTTTCATCTCAAATTTGCTTGTAGACCTTGCTTATAAAACCACTTGAATAAGAAAAGCATCAAAAAAGCCTATAAGCTACTAAAAAATGGTATATGCAACAATGAACTTTAAATGTTGATAGGAGTAGATGTTTTTAAAAAAATTCAAAATGATTTTTTCTTCTATAGCAAATAAGTACACCATAAATCTGAAGTTAAAAATGTAACGAATAAGTAAATACAAAGAAAAACATCATATGTGAATTAAAAATCAATGTACCTGATAGAAATATGTGGTAATACCTGAGTAGTAGTTGCTAAAGATTGTTTTTTATGATAAACAAATTGTATTTATAGCGAAATGATGTCTTGAATGAATTTCAGTAAATAAATAAAAGCAGTGAGTTCTAATAATGAAACTACCTATTAATCATTTTTAACAGCTGACACCAACGTAAAGATAAATCAAAGGTAACAACATTAAGCGAAAAATTATTAAAGATAAAGCAATGTGTTTTCAGAATAATTATATTAAAGGCTAGGCAACACTTAGACCTAAGGCAGTAACATCGCTTAACAGGTAAGGTTGATAAACCTTGCTCTACTCGTTTCCCAAGTCTTTATTGAACAGCCAGAAACATATTTTTTTTTCAAAGAGCAAAAGTATTAACAATATTAAAGATAAGTTTTATTTATAACAAAATTTTCAATAAAAATTAAATTAAGATAAATTTATAACAAAATGTTGTCATGGCTTTTATCCCAATAACCAAAACTATGTGAAAGCTTGAAACTACCCATAAATATATTTTAACACTAGACACAGTCTAAGAATTAAAGTAATCTATAACACGAAGCTTTAAATTTAAAATTACAGTTTAAAAAAGGTTACAATAAATTAGTTACTTTTAAATTTAAAAAAGATTTTAGATTACCTATAATTTTAATCTACTAAACATTATCTGCTTAATGTCAACTTGGACATTTTGAACTCGTACCATGAAAGGTTGAAAGGAAATCTTTAAGAAAGCACGCGGTTAAAAAAAGTCTAGAAACTACTTAAAAAACTGTATTTTACAGATACAGAACCGTACCGTAACTATAAAACAATACGCGTAACTATGCGCACTATTAATAATAATATTCATGCGGCTATTCATTATAGAGATTTATTGAAAAGCCAGAAACATATTTTTTTTCAAAGAGCCAAAGTGTTAACAATACTATAGATAAATTTTATTTATAAAAAAATGTTGTCATGGTTTTGTTAATAAGTATTTTTGGTTTTTATTCCAACTATTAAAAGCATGTGAAAGCATGAAACTACCCATAAATATCTTTTAACGGTAGACACCATAGTAATATCTATTTTCAATATTAACATCTATAACACGAAGCTTTAAATTTAAAAGTACAATTTAAAAGAGATTAAAATAAATTAATTACTTATAAAATTTTAAAAAGATTTTATATTACTTATCTACTTAGATTAAACATTATCTACTTAGACATTTTGAACTCGTACCATGAAAGGGTTGTGACTTCTTTAAGAGAGCACGCGGTTAAGAAAAGTCAAGAAACTACTTAAAAAGTGTATTTTACAAAATTCAGAACCATACCGTAACTATAAAACAATAGGCGTAACTATGCGCACTGTTCATTAGAGTATTAATATTTAGATGGAGGAAAGTTTCATTAATAAATTTTTTGATGAAAATGGTGGCCTTTGTGATAATGATATAAAAACTGGTTATTTAAATCAAAACAATTCAGAAAGTAAATATTATACAATTTCAGAATGCGCTCAACATCTTTAATAAAACAAAAATAAATTTTTTGTCTTATATATTAATATTAGAAGTCTCAACAAAAACTTCGAAAATTTTAAAATATTGAACTTAAATACGCTTTTAAATAATTTGCATCACAGAAACATGGTGTAAAAATGATGAAACTATTTCACAATTTGAAATAAATAATTACGCTTCAGTTCACCAACCATGAGAAGTTCTTACTGGTGGAGACGTAAGAATTTAGGTTTACAATTCTATAAGCTTTGTTTTACGTAATGATTTTTAGGTAAATGAAACAGATTGTTAGTCTTTATGCATTGAATTGATTAGCAAAACAAAAAAAAACATCATTATTAATGCTATAATATAGAAAACCATCTGGTAATTTAAAAAATTTTGAAAAATATATTTAAACTTTTTTAAGCAAAGTAAATAAATTACGAAAGCATGTTTACATTGCGGGGGACCTGAGCATAAGTTTGATAAATATAACAATAATGTCAAGCATTTCTTATATTCTCTACGCCAAAACAACATAATTCCAACAAGAGTATCCGTTAGCTCATCCACACTTCTTGATAACATAATAAAAAATATCTTTTGTGATGACCAACTTTGTGCTGGTATTATCAAGAATGACCTCTCGGATCATTTCCTTTTATGTAGTTTCTATTAACATAGTACTTAGCGGATATCCTTCTAAAACAATCATCTATAAGCGACTGATCAACAACAAAAACTCCTTGCAAAAATTTAAAAATCTTTTGAAAAATAGCGTTAATTGGGATCTTGTTTTACAATCGCAAAATGTCAATAAGAGGGAATAGCAACGTTAGATATTACTGTTAACTATCTTCCGTCAACTTTATTTTAACTGAACGGAGGACATAAAAATACGAATTTAATTTAACTCTGGTATTAAAAATGCCGTTAAATTTTAACCCAATTGTAAGCTAACGCAGAGTTTAACGGAGAGACGTGAGTACGGCTGCCGAACTCAAGTCTGTAACTGAAAATTGGAAAAAAGTATTCAAACGTATTCTAGATGTTATTATGCTCCTTTTTGGTTCAAAGTAACACATAGTGATTAAGCGAAAGGATAATTTTTAGGTATTATTGAACTTCTTAGCAAATATGACCCCCTTTTAGCCGAACATGTTAAACGTGTTAGAGAATCACAACAGTGAAAACACCGAATGCAAGCTCATTATTTTTCAACAAGAATTCAGAACAAATGTATAAATATTTGTGGTTCACATGTTTAAATACCAATCCTCTGTAAAAGGATTTTTTTCAATAATAGTTGATGCTACTCCAGATTGCTTGTACAAAGAGCAAACTACTCTACTTATCCGTTATGTTAAAATTTTAAATAATTCAAACTTTTCACTTGAAGAAAGATTTATTTAATTTTAAAATTTCTTATAGAAATTTTAGAAACACTGAAAACTTTAAAGCTGGATTTCAAAGCCTGCATTAGTTAAGCTTACGACAACGGTTCTAATAAGGCTGGAAAGTATAACGGGGTGCAAGCGGTTTTGATAGAAAAAAATCCAAACTGTATATTTTCTAGATGCGGGAATCACACATTAAATTTATTTGGTGTCAATTGCGCTGAATTAAGCAAAGAAGCAGTAACATATTTCGGAATAATTCATCAAATGTACAATTTATTCAGTAGCATTCCTCAAAGGTGAAAAATTATAAAACAACATATTCCTGTTTCGTTCCTCAGAATGTCTTAAACAAGATGGTCAGCACGGATTGATGGTGTTAAACTAGTTGCACAACATTTGAATTTAGTAAGTAGTGCTATAAATGAAATTGCGGTGCTACATTTAACAGTCCGGGCTAAAATCGAACTCAATGCTATTCAAAGTTATATTTCCAAGTTTGTTTGCATTTTGATGTTGTCCATCTGAATGAAGGTACTCGCAATGGTTCATCAGAAAAATCTAATCATCGAGGCACATACTACTCTTGATATTGAAAAAAATAATATTGAAAATCAACGTAATGACATTCAAAGGTTGCGTGAACAATTTGATAAGATTTTAACAAAATTCACAATTTGTTGCAAGAAATATTGGTGTTTCATGTGAGTTTTTAACTAATTGCCAAGTCAAAATGATGCCGAGCTGTATTTTAAAATCAATGTATATTTTGTCATCATTGACTCGATTCAGTCTGGCCTAACGTGACCATTTCAATCATTACAAGAAATTTATAAAATTTCTGGGTTTCTATGACAGTTGAAAAATTTGAACGACGAAGATCTTGTATTGGCTGCTGAACATTTTTAGCATAAATATGACAAAGAAATCTTACAAGAACTTAAAAATAAGGTTTTATTTCTTATAAAAAATCTATTGTGTTATTTTTATACTAGACTACACACCAAAATCGTTGCTAGAGGAAATTCTTGGACTTGGTCTTTAAGGTGTCCTTCCGAACATTACAATTGATTTACGCAGTTATATTTTTCAAATATAATTGCTGCATTTCAGAACAAAAAGCAAGAAAGGCGTTTGTCAAAGTTAAATAAAACTAATTAGTTCTATTTTAACTAAATTAAGTGAATTTCTTTAAATTTCATTTTTAAAATGTGACCTTAATTTAACTATTTATTTATAGTGATTTGCAAATAGTTATCTATCAAAAAAATAAAATCAATAATTAAAATCAATGAATAGTTATAAATGTATTAATCATACATTTGTGAAATCTGAATTGTAACATTCACAGTATAGTAACAGTTTAACACTCCAATCGTACGGTCGTTCTTTTCCAATACCCAGACCACCCTAAAAAATGTGTAGTTAATAGACTAGGGCATTTTTGCCTAGTTGGCTTGATAAAACGTACAAAAAGCGCCACATCTGTGAGTGACGGTCCGTCTAATTAATTGTATTTATTTTGAAAGTTACACATTTATCTGGTCCCAAACTATCTGAAGACTTAAATAGCTTAGCATTATCTTGCATCGCGTTTTGCGCAAATTTTTAGCAAATCTTCCTTTTAAGGCCTCCGATTTATAAACGGCCCGGGCCTCTCCAAATCTCGGAAAGAGCCAGCCTAGCTTTTAAACTAATAAATTATTATTAATTATTTTAAACTAATAAAAAAAGGAAAAATAATTTTGGGTACCCTTTTAGATATATAAATATATATAAATATATATAAAGATATATGAATTTATATAAAGATATATAAATATATATAAATATATAAAAATATATATAAATATATATAAAGATATATAAATATATATAAATATATAAAAATATATATAAATATATATAAAGATATATAAATATATATAAACATATATAAATATATATAAAGATATATGAATTTATATAAAGATATATAAATATATATAAATATATAAAAATATATATAAATATATATAAAGATATATAAATATATATAAATATATAAAAAATATATATAAATATATATAAAGATATATAAATATATATAAACATATATAAATATATATAAAGATATATAAAGATATATATATATATATATATATATATATATATATATAGTATATATATATATATATATATATATATATATACACATATATACATATATACATATATATATATATATATATATATATATATATATATATATACATTATTATTAATTACATGATAATTTAATAATGAGTTAATAAGGAATTTTGTTTTTGAAAAAGTGAAATATAAAAATTGGCATAGAATTAACAACATTTCAGTGATAAAACAAAGAAAATGACTAGAAAAACTATTGATAATATGACAAAATGTAAAATCATAGCAATGAATGAACAAAACATCTCAATGAGAGAAATAGCAAAACATTTAAACTTAACACATGCAATCACTAGCAGTACAGTCAAACAATATCAAAATTACAATACAATTGATAATCTTCTGTGCCCTTGAAGACCCAGTATTTTAAATGAAAGAAATGAACGTTAACTTATTTACGTAATGAAAAAAAAAAAAAAAGCATGTCATTATTTATTTATTTTAGTCAAAAATGGCAAGAAATCTCTGGTGGTGTTGCCAGTACTCAAACAATTAGAAGAGTACTACAAAAACACAAATTACATTACAAATCACCACGTCTATCAAAGAAACATCAAAAAATAAAAAGGTGTTTAGCTTATAATTTTTGGTCTTAGAGGATGTTGCACAATTTTCTTTTCAGCAATGAAACGAATGTATAGATTGATTTAAGAAAAAACTGAGTAATGCTGAGAAAAATGAAACATGAAAATATATATATATATATATAAAATATATAATAAATATATAATAAATATATAATAAATATATAATAAATATATAATAAATATATAATAAATATATAATATATATATATATATATATATATATATATATATATATATATATATATATATATATATATATATATATATATATATATATATATATATATATATATATATATATATATATATATATATATATATATATATATATATATATATATATATATATATATATATATATATATATATATATATATACTATAGCATATTTAACGTCTGTTCACAAAAAATCCGGACTGATTTCAAATGTACACAAAATGTTCTAAATTTCGAATTTTCAATTCGAAATTTTTAAATATAATCGGTTAATAACAACAGTTTCATTTTGTGGCAAAATTGAGTTTAAATAATTAATTCAAATAAACATGGAGCATCTAAAGAAGAACGATGTTATAAATGTGATTGGAAATTTATAAACAAAACATAAACAGTGAAAAAAAATTTAGTGTAACGAGGGGCAAAATGAGACACTTAAGCGCTAATACATCTAACACGTCTAACAACTTTTGAAAAAATAAATTAATATTTTTCAATTCTTTTACGATCTTACTTAAAGCCTAAAAAGTATGAGTGGCAAAACTGCAGTAGTTTGGTCACCAGAGATCATTTATTGACAGCACCTATTCTGTTTCATTTTGCCCCGCATACCGGGGCAAATTGAGACAGATCTTTTTTTTGTAATTTTAATAAATAAAGTTAAAAAAGAAAAAGATCTTTAAGAGCATTAGCAAGTAATACATTTTATAATATATTACAGCTATAATCAAACTGTCACTAGTCACATAAATTACATATTGCTTGACCAGTATTTTGAAACAAACAACAGTCCGAATGAGCCCAGGTTGTGCATTTTGAAAATTGACTCTACTTCTATATATATATATATATATATATATATATATATATATATATATATATATATATATATATATATATATATATATATATATATATATATATATATATATATATATATATATATATATATATATATATATATATATATATATATATATATATATATATATATATATATATATTTATTTATATATATATATATATATATATATATATATATATATATATATATATATATATATATATATATATATATATATATATATCCACAACAAGAACTAATAAAACCATACATGCATATATTTAACTTATGTATTTAAAGCACGTATAACATTCATTGTATTTTGTTTATAGGTACTGCAATAACCTATATGTTATAATCTACTCACTATATATTTTATATACTACTTACTTTATTACATTACAATACAATAACATTATAAAATACAAACATAGTAATTATAAACATCAGGTAACTATTTGCTTCAATTTGATTAAATGTATAAATTATATTTAAATATAAGTTAATAAAATATAAAACGTAATTCTATGTTGGATAACAACTAAACATTTCAATTAACAAAATAAAAAGTAAGTAAATACAGTATAATAAATTTAAATCTACAGCATGTAAATATTAATATTTGCTTTGGTTGTTGTTTTAATGTAAAAAAATAAATAAACATAATATTAGATATCGGCAAAAAAAAAAATACAAACAGAATGTCTCGTTTTGCCCCGCATCATGTTGGCACCGAATAGCCTAATTTCCAGACTATTTTTTTGAAGAAATAAAATACCAAAGAATGGAAATGAAAGAAAAAGGCCTAAAGTTTCTAATTTAAAAAAAATATAAATATAAAAAGCTTTTCCACTCAGTGAGATCAAAAAAGGCTAGGAAAAAATATAATAATAACTCTTAAAAATTTGTAATTTTCGCGAAGCCGAGGGATGAAATGATTCCCCTTTTACTCAATCGGTTGCGGCCGAAAACCTTTTAAAATCTCACCAGAAAAGAAAGAGTTCACGATTGCAAGAGCAACAGAGAGAATCGGGATTTCGCAAAGAAAATTGGCACTAAAATATAAGATAAGCGTTTCATACGTAAATAGATAATTAAGTATGCATGGACTGAAGTATACCAAAAAAAAAATGCACCAAAAACAACAGAAAAGCAAGAAATTAAACAAAAGAAAAACTTATTAAAACTTTCAAAAAATTTTTTCAAGCCATCAAATGAGTTTGAAATCATCATGTACGATGAATCTTATTTCTGTGTAAATGGTGCAAATTGTTCACAAAACTCTGGCTTCTATACAAAGGATAGTTCTCAAACTGATCCTAACATTAAATTCAACTTCAAAAAAAATTTAACGAGAAAGTTCTCGTTTGGATTGCAATCAGTCGTTTCAGTCATTCATCGCCTTATTTTGCTGTAAAAAACTGCGCACTGAATGCAAAAATTTATTCTAAAGAATGTATTACAAAAAGACTTCATCCATTAATAAATTCCAAGCATCAAAACATGAAAATTTTATTTTGGCCTGACGGAGCGAGATGTCATTATGCAAAACACACATTAGAAACTTACAACACTTTAGGTATTAACTTTGTCGACGCTAAAGATAACCCCCCAAATGTACCGCAGTTAAAGCCAATTGAAAATATTTGGGCACATTTAAAAGCAAAAGTTTATGGAAATGGATTTACTGCGAAAAATCTTGACTTTTTCAACCTAATGGATTCAGTCAAAACTAAAGTTCGAAAAGCCACTGATTTAGACCACTTTTGGTCATAAAATAGTTAACGATGTCCAGTCTCTCATTTTATTTAAAATTTTTGTCAAAAATCAATTAAATTTGTATTTAATTAAGAACAATTTTTTATTCCGGATATTTTGTGAACAGACGTTATATTCGCAATTGCTCACTTTTTTTGCTAGCCTAAATTAAGTGAAATTTTTTAGAAAACGATGAGGGAAAACAAAAAAATGAATGAAAAGGTTGCTGACATATACCAAACCCTCAGTCGATGTAGCAGCACTCCACTGCGAGTCAGGCTATTTGTCAGCCGATGTATGTACTGAAGCCCCCGGCAGCAGGCTACTTTAGTATGACGTCATCATGCTCACCTAACTCAGCAATATAAGATATATACATACATACATATATATTTATATATATATATATTTATATATATACATGTTTATAGAGGGCTGGTTAAGTACTTCTTGGCCAGCACTTTAGGTCTCTGTTAACCTTCTATTATTCAAATTTAACAGAAGTTGTTTTTTTTTTAATTCAACCCACCCCTTCCTCTAAGGCTGAGAAGACCACTACAGATGATGAGGCTACCTGTGGTTGTAGCCCTCTCTTAAGTCTATAACTCCAAAACACAAACCTTGACGAACAAGGCTTATAAATGCAGGTATAATATTTTTTAGGTTGATGGAATCCAATACCTGGTTTTATATTTAAACAAATGAAAGATATGAAACACGTTCCTGAAAATAATTTGTTAATTTTATCATTGTAATGTCTTTTGTGTGCTCTTAAGAGCCTAGGAACATAGACAAATTAATCCGTATTGACAAAAAATACGGCTTTGTTTTTGCATTGCTTGGAATTGGAGCAAACCTGTTTCACGTAATGCTCCAGGGAGTTTTACAGTTCGTCAAATATACCCAAATCAAGCTTTACAAACTGCAGTTTCTTGTTAACGTCTGTTACAAGTGATTGTTAATATATTTGTCTCAAGTTGTTCTATTTTGTTTTAAAGTATGAAGATCTCCCTTTATGGTTTTGCTTTCTGATTGTCGGTGATTGTACATGGGAATGAATGCTAAGAACCGCTCAACTGGTTTTCCGTTTTCTACAAGTTGGGAGTAGAAATAAAGATGATTGAGAAATATTTTGCAAAATTGATTTCGCTAACTAAGAAATTATGTTTGAAGTATTTTGTCTATATAAAGTTATCTAGTTTTTTGTCTGTACAAAGATTAAAGATCTCTAAGAATTGAGAAGAGGTCAACGATAGAAGCCAAAAATAATTTTTTTTTCAAATTATATATCTATTAAAAATTCACTGAGATGCTGTGACCCTTTGAACTCCGTAGCCTTCCTGCGTGTACCCAGTGTCCTTTGGTTAAACCGGCACTGTGGTTATATATGATATATACTTATATGCATATATATACATTTATAAACATGTATAAGTATATATACATATATGTATGTATATATATATACATATATATATATATATATATATATATATATATATATACTATATATATATATATATATATATATGTATATATGTATATATGTATATATATATATATATATATATATATATATATATATATATATATATATATATATATGTATATATATATATATATATATATATATATATATATATATATATATATATATATATATACTATATATATATATATATATATATATACTATATACTTATATGCACATATATATATCTATAAACATGTTTCACATAGTTAGGTTCCATTTTTAGTAGTATCTCGATCAGCATTAGATCCTGTTCAGTATTACATCAGAACAAACATTTGAAGCAGTGCAAACTGAACTATTGTTGTTGATGACAATTTAGCGAGATAGAAAGAAGTTTTTTCGAGAGTATATTTAGATTGGAAAATACAATATCTCTTTGGTTACATATTATATTTTCTAAAATACTGTTTGTATTTTTAATATTATAAAATGTAACAAATTCTGGATTGGTACGCTAACGTTAACTGCTTCACTATGTTTTTTCAACTGTAATGATTTTTTTGAAAGTTATTTTCAATATATTTAAAGGTTTCATTTACTCAATTACATTACAAAGAGGATTTTTTGCATTTTTGAATTTGTTATCAGAGATTTATTTATGTATTGTGAGTATCAGTAAAACCGGAAAATTTGTTGCATTCTAAACAGTTTTTGACAAGAAGATAATTGCAACTAATATTTCTGTAATATTCATTAAAATGATAATTTTTTACAAAATGTCACGGAATTAAAATCACTAGGGCAGGACTATCCTGCTCTAGTTATTTAATTATTTTATTGTCCTTGTGATCTAATTATCTAATAATTAGATCAGTAGGGCAGAAATACCCTTTCAAAGCGCCCTCAGATTAAGGTAAGTTAATTTTTAAAAAACAATAACTTTTTATCTTGAATTGAATAATAAATTGTAACTAGGTTTTAAATTTGTCATAAGATATTTTGACGCTTAAAAGATACGGTCACATAATGTTAAGAAAACCCCTGATTTTTTGAAGATATTAAATATTTAAAAAAATGGTCAGAAAATTACAAAAATGCAGTTTTTAATTTATTTTCAACGGTTTCTATTTCAATTTAACATGCTTGAAAAAGTGGTTTAAAAAATCTGATGTAAAAGTAACTTCAACATTAAACCTCTAAAAAAGATCCGTGTTTTTTTTTATGCAACATATTTTGGCCATTATTTCAATTTTAACATAACAAAAGTTTGATTATGCATTTACAGTAAATGCATTTAAACTTTTTTTTTGATGATAAAGCGCATTTATCTATAATTTTTATAAAACTACATAGAAGTTTTAATTGATTATAATATAGTTTTTATTTGAAGTGAAAACAAAAAATGTCTAACAAACTAGATGTACCCAGAAAATTTTAATTCTTTGTGTAACTTATAAACTAAAGTTTTTACTATTATTTTAAAATTATCAAACTTGTAATCTCAATTTTCATCTTGGTCTATTTTTCCTGTATACACATTTATAAGTTTATTTGTTACTTCAAGGTAACATAAATAAACTTTTAAAAGTGCTATAATAACTTATAAATACTAACACATGAAAAACTTAAATTTTTTAAACTTTCAAATTAAAATTTCTTTCAAATTTCTACATAAAATTTTTCTAAGTTTTTAATTAAAATAAATTTTATATTAACTTTTATTGAATGCAATGGAAAAATTAACAGCTTTAACTTTTTTTTCCAGGTAAGAATTTTTTCTTTTTTGCCGTCCACATGGTGAGTAAATAAGAAATATAAGTTATGCTGT
>NC_061159.1:13069953-13107453 GCF_022113875.1 Hydra vulgaris | reverse complement strand
GAGTTGTTCTTTTAAAAAAGAGGAAAAAAATGATTACGATTAGATATAGCAGCCGCACAAGAAGGAGAAAACCATGGAGTAGAATGAGGCTTGACTTGAAACCGACGCGAAGGAATAAAAGCTTCCATTCCAGCCTGAATCCAGGAGGTTACGTAGGAGGCGCATTTGTCAGCTGAGAGAGAAAAAACATCAGCCCAAGGACCATCAGGAAGAAAATCACGAAAGGAATCCCAGTCAGCTTTAGGGTAGTAGTAGGTGGTGCGATGATAAGGTGAGCCCAAAAAAGAAGTACGAGAAGACAGATTTATAGAGATCATTGCATGGTCAGAACCACCTCAAGGAGAAAAGGGAGAAACTGAACATAAGCTAGGGGTCAGAGACAAGACATAAGTCAAGGAGTGAAGGTAAATGATTAGGGTTGTCAGGAAAACGAGTCACAAAGTTAACTATCTGAATAAGAGATTGAGAAACGCAGAAGTTAAAGGCTTTAGTGCCAACAGGATCAGTGGTGTTAGAGCCAAGCCATTCAGTGTGATGGGATATAAAATCACCAACAACAACAATATTGGCAGAGGGGTAAAGAGAGAGGGCATGGTAAAATTGATCAGAGATAACATCTAAGAGAGTGCAATCATGGGAAGAAGGAGAACGATAATGAACAAAGAGAAAGGTGATAGAGTAAAGAGGTGCTAGGCTAAAGCACATAAAAGAATGGTCAAAGGACTCAAATCTAATTTCACGACAAATAGGGGAATTAATGCGTATGTATACCCCTAAACCTAGCATGTGACTATTTGGGTCTTTACGAATCAAAGAATAGTACCCATCAACACTGACATCTGAAGAAGGAATTGCAGAATTTAAATTTGTTTCACTAAGTGCAAGCAAGTCTGGTAAATTTTGCAGGAGGTAAGACTCAACTGAGGGAAAGTTGCTTCGTAGACCGCGAGTATTTGTAAAAGATATATTAAAATATTTAGGTGGTGGGGATGATTTTTTGGGTTTTAAATTTTTGGTTACTTTGGTCATGATTGGGTTTAATGAGAACTTGACTCGTTCATAGATAGAGCACAGCCTCCTAATCAATGAGCTATGCAGTTGTCTCAGTCCTGTTAATTAACCCTAAGCCGTGACATAGGGCTCCTTATGTGGCCTTGACAATGCACACCAAAAGCATTAACAGGGACACCATCCATGCGCAACATGGCACTGTTAATACTCTGATATTTTGCAGCTGTTGATGGAATCAGCCTCTCTGAGAGCTACCACAGAGTTCGGGAAACCTTACTACCAGCCGGCCTCAGAACCGTTAAACTGAGTTTTAGAGCTGTACCCTTATATGGAGGTAGAGATGGTGTCTCGATAAAAATACTCATCTTGGGGAGATGTTAACTGCATCCAGCTACTGTCTTGTAGAAGGCCTCCTAGGCAAAGACTTTAGGGGTAAGCAGAAAAATTCTGATAACCAGCCTCGAACCCCTTCTTCATCTATTAGGCTGGCGTAGATGTAACCTGTGTTATATTGTTTCCTGCCTAGGATGATGAGTGCTGGATCTCCTTGACTCTACTCTTAGAGTTTTGCTTATGCCTCCTTGATAATGGCTATGCAACTCTTCCTGTTAGCCTTTACTCAACCAAGAGCCCCAAGGCAGGGGATGATTAGCTGGATGCATTTAACATCTGCCCAAGATGAGTGTTTTTATCGAGACACCATCTCTAGCCTTTACTCAACTAAGAGCCCCAAAGCAGGGGAATTTTTAGTTGGACTTTATTTCTCCTAGCCTTTGTCTAAGAAGAGCACACTCTGCAAGGCAGCAGGGCTTGTGGCAGGTGGTACTGGGTTACGTGATACCAGTAGCAGGATTGATCTCGAATATCCTGATCTGACCTGGAGTAGTTAAAAGAAGTTACTTCCAGCAACAGTACTTTGAGAAAACCAAGCATGATATTTTGGAAGTGCATTAGAAAAAACACTGCATCTAATAAAATACAGGAGTCTAAGGTGAGTGTAGGTTTTGTAGTTGGAGTAAGTAGTTAGTTACTGAGCTCACGCTGCATTAGAGTATAAACAGAAACAAACAAACATAAACGTAAATCAACTTACGGGTGAGTCAACACTGCGCCAGAGGTTTAGACAGAACACAGACATACATAAAGAACATAAAGTAACTTACGGGTGAGCGAACACCGCGCCAGAGATTCAGACAGAACACAAACATACATATAACGTAGATTACAGGTGAGCTAATACAGTAACTAAGGCACCTCCAACTATATGAAAAAAAAAAAAAAAAAATAAGATACTACTGATGACAGGAAGAACACTCCTTTTAGCCTTTGCTTAGAAAGCAAATCCTGCAAGGCAGCAGAACATGGAACAGGTTGAACTGGGTTACATGTTACCAGTAGCAGGATGATCATAAAGATCATACTCCTGACCTGACATGACACTTTAAAGTAATAATATTCCTGATGTTCCTGGTTATTAACCTGATCACTGCCATCGGATCGATTTTGGAATTGTTGTACATATGGTGGCATCTGCTGTTCCATATCTCCTTCATGATGGTTTGAGTGAGAGTCAAAAGCAGCTGCGAGGTAGGGTTTTTTTCCTATAAATTTGATAAAGTTTGGATGGAGAACATCAAGTTTATTGAAGAAAAATTGTTTTGAGATGTCAAGGAGTTATATACATGTTTAAAATACTCCCAAATTTCAACAGAGGGAGGACAGTAGAAAAAAGATGTGTATGTTGTCCTCGATTTTGCCACAATTTTTGCATTTGTTGTTTTTAACGATCTGTTGCCTTGTGCTTCGGGCTAGCAAGGCCGCAGAAGGTAGACTGTTGTGTAAAAATCGAAAAAGGATGTTTTGAGTCGGTCCGCATGCGTGGGAGGTAAAGTTCTTTTTCCAAATATGGGTCCACGGCATTGTTGTTTTTGTTAAACCGTTCCAGAAAAGTTTTGCTGTAATAACTGTATTTTTGTTTTTTGCCACTTTTAAGTAAAAATTTTTTGTTGATTTTAGGGGGATGTTGAACAGGGACCCGTTTTGACCTAAAGCTTCTATTGTTGGTTTGAAGTACTGAGACGTTTTGTTGTCCCAGTGTTTTGGAAAGTTGTTCTGTTTAAAAAAGTTCCAGCTTTGGTTTTGGTTCGTATATTTTATAAGTGAACTTGCCAACCAGTACTTTGAAAAGTAGTAGCAATCGTGAGTTTGGTCCTCTTCGTATTCTTTCAATTGAAAGAGTGTTTTGAGGCGAAGTGCAAGACTTTGCTCCTTCGGAGACAAAATTTCGAGACCCCCGCTTTTGACGGGTAAAAAAAGTGTCTCTCGTTTGACCGGATTGAAATCGGTCTTTTGCCACAGATTTTCGAAAATGGCTCTATGCAAACGGTCTATTACCCAATCAGGAGTAGGCAACACGTTTGAAAGAAACCAAACTTTTGACATTGCTAACGCATTGATCAACATAGTCTTTCCCCTAAGTGACAAAGTGTGTAGTCCCAGAAACTTGAGTTTTTTCTCTATTTTGTTTAGGGCTGCCAACCAGTTGAAATTGGTAGTATTACTCAGTCTGGTGTAAAAAGTAACACCTAAAATTTTGAAATCAGTGTTATTGCTCCACTCTATGCTGTCTAATTCAGGGTAAATTTTAGGATCAAAGCCCCCAAGAGCGAGACCCTTGGTTTTTGAGGCGTTGATCACTGAACCACTTGCTTTTTCAAACAGTTTCACTGTTTCGAAAAAAAAGCGGACTGATTTTACGTCCGTGGCAAAAAAGTTCGAATCGTCTGCGTACTGCTGCAATTTAAGTGGTTTTGGTGTTCCTGGTAATGGGAAACCCTCTATTCTGCTGTCTGCTCTGATCACCAAAGCGAGAGCCTCGGCGACAAAGACATACAAATAAGAGAGAGGGGGTCGTCTTGTCTAACTGTCGTTTTGATAAGGAAAGAGGCCGACAAGAAACCGCAATTCAGAACAGATGCCGAAACCTCTAAATATAGGGTGTTTACAAAGGATACAAAATTTTCTCCGAGGTTGAATTTTCGGAGAATTCGCAACAAAAACGCACGATCGACTTTGTCAAACGCCTTTTCTTGGTCTATTGTTAAAATAAAACTAGGTAGATTTTTAAATTCTGCGTAATCTATTAGGTCACGTAGTAGATGTAAATTTGAAAAAATGTTTCTACCTGGAATTCCGCAAGTTTGATTTGGTTCTATAATTTTCCCCATTACTTTTGCAAGTCTTAGGGCCAGCGCTTTTGTGATTATTTTGTAATCAGCGCCGATTAAGGATATGGGCCTCTAATTTTTGCATTCAGTTAGATCTCCTTGTTTAGGAATCAGTGAAGTTATTGATTTTTTCATAGAGTGGCTGGTGTTTTTTAAAGTATTTCGTAGGCAAGTTCTTCAAAATCTTTTCCTGAAATGTGCCAAAAAGTTTTGTGAAATTCAGCTGGAAATCCGTCAAAGCCTGGGGATTTTCCGTTTTCAAATTTAAAAAGGGCTTCTTTAAGTTCCTCACCGGTTAGGCGGGTGTTTAAAAAATGATTTTCATCATCACTTAAAAGTTTGGTGATGTGTGACAAGACATAGATTTGGCTGTCTTTGCATAAATTCGTTTTGGTGTAAATGTTTTTATAATATGAAACGAGGGAGTTAAGTATTTCACCAGGTTCACTCGTCAATGTGCCGTCATTCTTACGAATTTTGGTAATTGACTTGTTCTAATGTTGAACTTTTTCTAAATTATACAGAAATTTTGAAGGTTTTTCTCCTTCTTTGATTAGTTTTTGTTTCGTGCGAATAAACGCTCCTGGATACTGGAGCAGGAAAAGAGCATCGCGTTTTTCTTTGATGCTATCTAAACTCGGGTTAGCGTTTTGTCGCTCCCGTTGGATATCTTATTCAATCCTTTTGATTTGTTTTTTGTTTTTCGCACTTTCCTGTATTGATATATGTTGTAATTCAACCCTAACAAAAAGTTTGCAGTCGTCCCACCATTTTAAAAGTGAGTTGTAGGACCGTTTTTTTTGCTTGCCAATCTTGAATTAAGAGTTCAGTTTTTTGTCTATGCACCTCTATTTCCAAGAGAGAACAATTTAATTTCTAGTATCCTGGCCCTCTCCTAGTTTTACTAAAATTGACGGTTGTTGTCACGAACTCGTGGTCGGAGAATTTTAGTATGTGTTGTTTTTTTGGCGACTTTATCAGGGCAGTAGATTCGGTCGAATCTACATTTTACCTTCTGATTTCGCCACGTGAATTCTGTTTTGTTTAAATATTTAAAACGAGAAACATCAACTAGGTTATACTTACCTTGGAATACCTCGAGTTCATCAATGCCATAAGTGTGATATTTAGCGTTGTTCGTGCCTTCTGTGTCGAGTGGCAGGCTTTCGACCATGTTGAAATCTCCGGCCACCAGGACGGGTAGTCCTGTGTCCTGCGAGAAGTCCCCAAAGTTGCCAAAAAATTTGCATTTTTCTCTCGGCACATTGGGAGCGTAAATATTTAGCACCTGCATTTCGTGTTTGTCACTTTTTATCATGACATTTAATATTCTACCGTTATTATCCCTTTTTAGTTTGTTTAAGGAAACGTTGGATTTAGAGAGAATCGCCACCCCGCAACAGTTATGACTTGGACCGGAGTTCCAAAATGACTCGCCAGTTCACTCGTCTCCCCACTGTTTAACAGTGTAAGGTCCAGAGTGTGTTTCATGGAAGAGGATGAGATCAAAAGAGGATTTTTTTAGAAACCCAAAAAAATTGTCGCGTTTTGTTTGGTCGTTTAGACCGTTTATGTTGCACGTTAAAATATTAAGAGTCATGATGGAGAGAATCAGTTTTCCTAATTTGAAAACTCGTGTAATATAAACATAAATATAATAATTTTACAACCTGATATAAAAAGTACAAACATTTAAACCTTAACCTTATAGCACGAGTTTTCGTTTGAAATGATGTACTACTAACAGATGGACGCACTGAACCATAACATTTTACACAAAAGCGCGAACTACAAAAATACGAATTACGACAGCTTAAGCGATTATACAAAAAAGTATAATGCCAGGTAATGAGAAATCAATATTGCAACAGAAAAAAATCGAAAAAAAAAGACTAAAATTGTAGAAAGAAAAAAATTCAAAAATAAAAACTGATTTGAGAAGAAAGCTAAAAAAAGATAATTGAAACGGAAAAAATAAGGAGAAAAAATATCCTTACGATTTCTTATCCGCACAAGGTTGGCTGTCATATTCTCCGTCAATAATTAATGCATCCGTTTCATCTTCGTAACACATCTGATCTTTTTCATTCGACAAAAAAACTTCATCCAAGGGCATGGCTTCTTTTAATTCACTGGTGTTGGTTACTTTTTTGGGGTTACACACTTTGATTTCCCCAGTCGTTTTCTTGTTGGCTGAGTTGCTTTCAGTTTTGGTGTGTTGAGATAGCGTTCATCCTCATTAAGGCTTTCTTTAAAAATATCCACTTTGTCCACATTGATGTCAACACTCCCACTGTTAACATCAATATCTACTTTTGCATCAACGATCTTCGGAACAGTTGGTGGTGTTATGGGGCCTTCCAGAACCAAAATGGCTATTTTTATTGTTCATAAGATTTCTTTGAATCCAACAATTTTCTTTTTGTATAAATGTATCATAGTTTCGTCCACATTGTTTTAGTTTTTTCTTCACTTTTGAAATAAATATAACTAAAACAAGCTTAACTTTATTTAAGTTTTCTATGCGAATTTTTTCAGTGTTTTTTATTTCATTAAGTAAATCCTTCCATAATTTTAATTTATCAACTCCTAATTCTCGTATATTTGGGATAAGATCTAATCTTTTCAATGTTATCGTTTTTAAGAACCATTAATATAATAAAACTAATATATTAGACACATTTTAAATTACATTACATATTTTTTTACTTTTCACTGTTTCAAATTTTATCTTGTTATGACTTAGACAAATTTCACATTGTTACATCCTGTAATAACACATATTACTTAGTTAACTTTATATTACATGTAATATAAATTTAACTAAGTAATATGTGTTATTACAGGATGTAACAATTTGGTATTTCTTGAAAGGGAAACACCAAAGTTGTTCAATTAAGCTTTTTCAAACATGTTGTACTTATCGAATAATAAATTATTCTTTAAAATTGTCAATAAATATTTTAACAAACTTTTAAACAGTATATAATGACAAATGCACGTTTTTTAAAACTATATTTAATATTTATGATTTAAAAACTAAATTAGAACAAGTTCTACAAGCAAAAAACTTAACTTTAAGTTTCCCACCAATTTTATTTGTTTTCATATAAAAAAGTTCAAAGCAAAATGACGGAAAACAAGGTTTTTATAAAATCATCTATAACTTCCAATACCGCAGGAGACCGCAGTAATCCTTTTACATTTCTAAAGAAGAAATGTTAATTAACTGGAAAATATATAGATATTTGTGGAAGTCGGTGAAACATTTTTTTAGCTGATATATAAAAAATAAAAATACAATTATTTTCTACTTTTTTTTCGAGAAGTCTTTAAATTTAAACGAAAAAATCAGACTTTTTTTCAAAAATATAATTTTAAAAGTAGTCAAAATATTATTTTAAAAATAAATATACACTTTTATTTAAATTTCAAGTTCTCTAATTTAGTTGAATAAAAACCTAACATTTTTCAGATTTCTTTAAAAATAATATCAAACTTTTTCACTTCTTTTACTTATAAAATACAAAATAAAAGCTTTATAAAACAATTATTTTATTTTTAAAATAAAAAAATCATTAACTTTTATTATTATCCAACAAAGGGCACTTAATTTATAAAAAAGTGGTGAGGGGTTTATTGCCATTTTGCAACTCATATTTTGCATATT
Source organism: Hydra vulgaris (assembly GCF_022113875.1). NCBI lineage: Eukaryota > Metazoa > Cnidaria > Hydrozoa > Anthoathecata > Hydridae > Hydra > Hydra vulgaris. The sequence goes on along the minus strand of NC_061159.1, from coordinate 13,099,545 downwards.
ATAGTATTATGGTTTAATATATAAAGTTTATGATTTAGTATATAAAGTTAATTTTTTGATGATTAACTGCCGTAGTTCATTCTTACAAGTTTAATTAAGTTACTTAAAAATCCCGTTTTAAATTAAATTAAATATTTTTTAAAAAGTTTAAAATTGTTAGTACGCTTTTAAGATTTTATAAACCCACAAGCGAAAATGTTTTTTAAACATCAACCTATAATTTTGGGTCACTCAAATTGTGATTATCAATAAATATACAGCCGTTTGGAAAATTTGTATATTCATTGTATTTGTTTTTCTTATTCTTCTTGTGTTAGTTTCGTTGTTATAGTGTTTTTTTGGTTACGTATGGGGCGAACTGATAGGATATAATAAATCGATAGATAAATGAGAGAAGAAATAAATATGATTTCTTCATGGAATCGAAGTGTGGTGTTAGCTCTTATTTTGTGATTTTTAGTAGGATAAACATTTAAGCCACATATGAAACGCACCAACGATATCCCATTAAGGAGAGTGGTAAATATATGGCTAACATGTGCTATCCACACGTGGGCCACATAAAACTTTTGTGCACAATTGAAGCGTGGCGTTCATTTTTATTTAGTGTGGTTTTAGTGGGATAAACATTATAGTCACATATGGGACGCATCAACGCCATCTCATAAAGGAGAGTGGTTAGCATATGATTACCATGCAAATGTCATATACGACCCACATTAAATTTTCTTGTCAAGAGGCAAATTTTAACTGTATCAAAGTGAAAAATCATACATGATATATTGGTGTTTTTGTTTGCCTGTAACCCACTTAAGAGATCATTATGTTGTTGCATGTGGGTTTCATGTGGTAAATTCCAAATAGAATATAAATAAAAAGTATAACATGAGTTATAGATATTAGGCGCCACATATATTCTAATTTAAGTTGTGTAAAAGGTAGTTGATACCAAATATATGAAAGTCCAATAGCGTTATTTTTTATAAATCTAACGCTTAACGGTAACTTAAAAATAATCTTCCTAGCTTTCAATGAGACATACTATTTGCTACTTTTCCCATTTGGGATTAAATATGTGTCATTTTTAAATTTTACCATATCTGATACTTTCCACCTATAACTCATATGGGATTTACCACAAAATATTATAAAAACATTGTCCAAAATTAAAAAAAAACACTTCTAAGTGAAATTAATTTTAATAGGCTGCTATTAATAAATATATTAAAAATGAATACAAAAGATATAATTTGCTATTTCTCAACTTATACGCCATCATCAATTTTTGAAGTAAATTGCCTAGTCGCATTCACAACCAGGGTTTTCAGAATCATCTAGCCTTTTTAAATTTTTTCTGAAATTAATAAAATAAATAATAATAAAAACAGTTCTTCTTAATAACCGTAATCAACCTGAGCTGAAAATAAACCTTAGTTTTACCTTTTTGCTTATAATATATCAAAATATTTTAGATCTAATCTTAATGACTTTAACTTAAAACTTATTTCATGTTCAATACCCAGCTAACAATTAACGTTCAAAAAACGTTTCCGTAACGCTGGTTTAGGTTTGCATAACATACGCAGCAAACATTCTTCAAACCAACTTTTGTGAACTCTGATTTAGAGTTCTTAAACGTTCACTGTGAACGTTCAAACAACAAACAACGAACGTTGAGTTAACGTTCGAGCTAAACGTTACTTTGTTAGCTCTTGAACATCCACCCCAGCTAAAAATTAACGTTCAAAAAACGTTACCATAACGTTCGTTTAGGTTTGCATAACGTACGCTGTTTGTACTGTTGTTGTGCGCTGTTTGTACGCTGTTTGTTGCATAACGTACTCTGTTCAAACGTTGTTTGAACAAAATTTTGTGAATTCCAACGTAAAGTTCATGAACGTTAAAATAACAAACAGCGAACATTTACTGGAAACGTTACTTTGATAGCTCTTAAGCGTCCACCTTAAACGTGTTATTACGAACACGGAAGTTCACCCAATTTTTTTCTTTTTAATCTACAGATTTTAACATACTCTTTGTTTAAATCTACGTTTGCTAGTATTTGTAATGTAATTCTATTTTAAATTTACAAAACCTATTTTTACTTAATAAATACAAACTCACCATGTTTTACAGCTGAATTACACCATATAAAGATTTAATGAAAACCCGCGATTCAACTATTACATTTACGATTTAACATATATTTCGACTAAATGCACACAATTAGCTGAACTTATTACCATTAAGAAAAATAATACTTCTTGCGATGAAAAAGTTGATTTATTAGTACTAGTTAGCATGAATAATAATTTACATCAATTTAAACTAAATTTTTACAAAACAACATCATCAGCATAAAAAATAAATACATGTTATTCCAACGGAAAAGCTAGTTCCACTAAAAACATAAAAAACAAGCACGCCTTATGTAAAAAACTAAACCTTACCATACTTTGTAATAAATAACATTTCTTAATTAAAAATAAATGCTTTTTGTGGCTTTAATAAACAAACTAATTTTATTCATGAATTATCTATAAACAAAGAATGACATTAATTCACAATAATGTGTTTTGGGGACTGAATAATCAACTTTACTTTTTAACGGGTCCCTAACATTTTGTAAAAAAAAATAATTCAAAAATGTCATGTTGAATCTTCAAAGTAGTGAAATTGTATAAAAATCTCAATTAAATATTCATTTTATAATACAAATATTCTTTTCGATTTAATTAAATAAAAAAAAAAAAATAAAAGTGCATTTTTACAAGTTTTAATTAAAAAAATAATTTATATATAGAACATCTATACTTTTTAAAACGAATATTATTGTTGAAATTATAATTATAATATAATTTTTGCTATATTATTTTGAGTACCAGGTTGAGCTACTTTAAAAGAAATTTTTTTTTAATATAAGGGCATTTAAAGTTACTTAAGCTGTAACCTAACATTGGAATAACGCTTTGAAATTTTAAGGAATTATTTTTTAATCAAATAACAACATTTAAATATCTTGCCACTTAACAATTAAAAAAAAACTTTTTGATCTGGTCATATAACATATATTATAACATATGCTAACCCGTTTTGTCAGAACTTTCTTCCAAATATTACTGCAACCCATCTTTATTTTGAGCATTCGCTGTAAGTTTTGTCTAAATAAATACAATATCATTTTTTTATAATAAATAAACTAAATGATTAACACTATGATTTGCATTACTAGTAAAAATTTACTTAGATATATCTAATAATAAACTTTACAGGTAGCAAAAAAATTCAATTTTTTCCATGTACCTCTTAGTTAACTCCACCTGGTTGATTAGAAGCATGCTTTAACAGCTCTCTAATTTCTTCCTCTATCTGTTCGCATCCTTGACGATCTTTTTACAAGCGTCTAATTAAAGTTTAAAACCATATATTTACAATAGTTAATAAAAGTACTCAAAATGTTAACCGCGTAACCAGTTGGCATTGAAAGGTATATGGTACATGATTGTTTTCAATGATAATTAAAGACTTCATATATCACATATAAAAAAAAGGATATATTTAACTTTTTAATATTATGACTGAATCTTGAAAGTAAGTTATATAAGAACAACAAATTACAATTCTTAGTAAGGGGTTGTCCATAAAGAGCTACATAAATTTACTGAAATAAATTTCATTTTTGAAGAAAAATTATTTGTTGTGTGTCTTCTCATTCTGTAAAAAAGTACATACTTTATGAAATTGATTTCAACTCAACATTTCGCTGTCTAGCAGGTTTGGGCCACAAAAGTTTTGTGTAAACCTAATAAGTAACACCAAATTATTTTAAGTTTGTAAAAAAATAGTAATACTTGTTCTACTAGTTTTTGTAATTGTTACAAAAAGTATTAACTAAAGTATTGTAACTTCTACTAACCATTTTCAATATGCATGGTGCCAGTTGATGAATATGTACTGGATTCACCTAACTTATGGATGCAGATAGTGGGTCAGTAACATCTGCAGCAGCTGACACAAAACCAGCTGCACTTTCCACATGTTGCTGCCATTCACTTTCATGTGTATACGTAACGATTCTTTGTAACTATCGTATGATAATAAAACATAAATGAATACAATATAACTAGTGATTTCTTTTAAAACAACTGAATATTTTACCATAAAAATGTATTAAACAAAAGAAGTGTACCTTTTTTAAGTAAAGAAGTATTATATCTATATATAAACATGGTTATTATTTGTACTTGTCAGAGCCACCTAGTCGAATCTGAAAGTCCATTAGTTGACGAGTATGAATAGTAGTCAGGTTTATAACATAATATGTTTATAAATTTAATAAAATATGTATATAAAATTTATTTATGACATGCTATATAGAAATCTTTTTAAAAATTTTCTAATAATTATTTGACAGAGTAAATATTTATCAAATGATGTTCTCATTTTTGTCCGTTGAAACAAAAAAATGGCCTTAGTTTTAATTAGTTGCTGCTGTAATAATGCGTCGAATTGCATCTTTACAATTACAGCCACCAAGAATTACAAAATAGTTAATCTAAAAAGTAACTATTGAAACTATGTTTATAAAATAATAACATATTTATAAATTTTATATAATATGTATATAAATTATGTCAATACTAGCTGTCATGACCCGCTCAATACCTGCTGTGGTAAGTCTAATCGACACCCGACTTTTTCTAAACTTGTTCCTAATTTAGTCTTTATACTTAATTTTATTTTAGTAAACGGTAAAAAAATATTAATTTAAAGTTCTGGTGTTTGGTAAAATGCGAGCCTTTTTGCAAACTATAAATCTGTTGCTTGTTAAGTTGTAATTAATTTAAAAGAAAACAATCTAATTTAAATAAAAAATATCGAATAACATAATAATTTATTTAAAAAAATAATGAGCAAGTAGTTTATAAATATCAAGACTGGTGTTCTCATTAAAATGTCTTGATACGCTAAAATGTACGTAGTTCGCATTTTACTGACTATCTAAACTTCTTGCGTTCTGGGTAGTTTTTAATTTAATATACTTCAAAACTATTCAGTATTATTATATTATTATTTACTTTAATGTTTTTTACATAATAAAAGTATCTTCAGCATATAAAACAGTTGCGTAACATTCTTCAGGTGTTTTCGGAAACTTAAACTATGAATAATATTTTAAATAAATAAATAACATTTTAACTCTCTTTTATGATTCATTTAAAAAGCAAGTTTAGGCAGTAAAAAGGACCCAAAAGACCTTGTTGATTCAAACAAGTTAGATATTTTTATTTCATATTTTTTGAAAAAGCCTTTCTGTAAAAAACACTTCACAAAATCATACAATTAAGATGTTTTTGCTGCGGATTTAGGTATAAAATATTTTGTTTGTGCAGTCGTTACTTAATGCAAATGAAAACTGTGTTGATGGTATATTTTATGAGTTTCAAGATTTAATGTTGCAAGTTTGGATTAACAACTCTTTTAAAAAAGCTAGGCTAATAAAAAAAATAATCAAAAAAAGATATACTTTTGATTTAAATTGAACACTGAATCTTTAACTTTTAGTGAATGATTATATGTAGTCAGTTTTAGTAACAAAACTACCCAATAATCATTTTAAATTAAAGACCTCGTTGTGAATGTAAACCATGTCATCTAATCTATCAACACAAAACAACACAAAAATAACATCACAAAATTAACAAATAACAGTAAACTCTAAATTACTCAAACCTTAAAAGGACCAAGAAATTTACTTGTTAGAGAATGCTAGATTTTTTAGTATATAATATATATATATATATATATATATATATATATATATATATATATATATATATATATATATATATATATATATATATATATTTTATATATATATATATATTATATATATATATATATATATATATATATATATATATATATATATATATATATATATATATATATATATATATATATATATATATATATATATATATATATCAGATATATATATATATATATATATATATATATATATATATATATATATATATATATATATATATATATATATATATATATATATATATATATAATATATATATATATATATATATATATATATATATATATATATATATATATATATATATATATATATATATATATATATATATATATATATATATATATATATATATATATATATATATATATATATATATATATATATATATATATATATATATATATATATGTTACAATAACAATACTGAGGCTTGGTCAAGAAGCGGGAATGATTGCTCACTATTGCTGACCACGTAAATAATATTTAATTGCGAAAAGCTGGCCAGATTTTTTAGTCATTTTGAGAACATTTTAAAAAGCAAAAAAAAAAAAAAATGCAAAATATTAATTCGACCAATAAGAGTCAATTACAAAAAAAAAATAGTTAGGCAAATTAAAATATCTTTAAACGCGAAAAAACTTAAAGCTAAATAAATTACGTTTAGAACAAATATTTTTGAAAGATCGCTCTTTTATAGTTTTTTTTTTTATATAAAATTAAGCGATGTATTTTATATAAAGTAACATTTTACGATTGTTTAAAAAGGATTCAAATATTTTTATTTAACAAAGTTTGCAAGTTTTAGTTTTTTTTAAGCTAAATTATTTTCTAAATAAAAAAGTAAATTTTTTTAATACTTATTTTATGTTTCAAATATTTAATTAAGCTCAAATATTTATTTAAGTTCAAATATTTATTTAAGCTCTAATAATTCAATTAAGTTTAAAATATTCAGTTTTAAAAATTCCAGCAGACATACTCAAAATAAAATTTTGTAAGTTTAAGCAAAACAGAATTGTCCTATCTGTCTTAATCGAACTCAATTTTCTCCACAAACATGTCCTTCTGTGTCCAAACAATGAAATCAATAAAATCCACTTGTGTTATTGTCATAAGTAGGGATTGCAATCCCCGGATCCCGGATCCCGAGATCCCAGGATCCCGGACGTTTTTGGGTCTCGAAAATCCCGGGATTCTAAACACAAAATCCCGGGATTTTCGGGATTATAGCAGGATTGAACTAATTAAATTATTTTTTAAAACAAAATGTTCAAAGTTGGTAACTATACTGAATTATAACGAGTTATATAATGCTGCTTTGCAGGTTTATCCTGTTTATGCTTTATCCTTACGATAAATGGAACAAATTTTTGAATAGACCATGGAGTTCGGGATTTTATCATTGAAAAAAGTTTCACAAACACAAATTAAGACAGGTTTGTTTGACTATTGTATAAAAAACAATCGTTAAGTTTGTTGGCAAGACTTTTCGCGTTAAAAAGATAAGTTTTAAAATTGTTGAGCGAATTTGTGGTTAAGTGATTGCTTGAGTTTATTAAGTCGTTTTGTTCATTTCAAAAAATATTTTTAGAGAATGAAAAAAATAAAATGAACAAGTAATAAAAAAAAAATTACATCTAAAAAAATTAATGATTACTACATTACAATTCCCTTTGGGATATTTCTAGCGACTTGTATAATTATATTTGGACAATTATTAGTTATTGCAACATTATAATGTCCTTGACAATTAATTCCGCTTGAAGGAATTCTAGTGTGAATACATACAAAATTTGACTGTGTAATGAATCGTTTTGAACGTTTTGAACTGATAACCTTTTTAATGCTTTTTTGTTTACCGCAATAATATGTTGTTTACTAATACATCTTAAAAAAATATCCTTCTATACATGAATGAAAACAGTGAAAAGGGACCTTAAAACCTTAGACGAAACACTGGCTCGATTGACAGCTTTAGATGGACTAACATTTAATGTATTTATAACATCAAAAGATTTAAAGCAATTACTGAATACCAGTGGTTTCGAAAATTTGTTCAAATCAGCAAACTCAATTAAAAGGATAGTGGTGAGTTACAGCTTAAATATTAGACAGTTAATTTCCAAAGAAATTTATCAATATAAAGCTTTGGGAGCACAATTTTCTCTGAGCTTTGATGAATGGACCTCTACAACAAATAAAAGATACATGAATATTAATGTACATATCCCAAATAAGCACTAAAATTTGGTTCTTATTCGTGTATATGGTTCTATGAATGCTGAGAAATGTATTGATGTTTTAAAAACACGTCTTAAGGAGCATAATGTTAATATTGATATAGACATTGTTGCTATAGTTACGGATGGTTCAAATGTAATGGTTCGTGTGGAAAAAATTAATGAGGCTGAACACCAGTTGTGTTTAGTCCATGGAATTCACCTTGCAGTTTGTGATGTTCTTTATAAAAAAAGTTCTACGCCAATGTCCGACACCGAAGCACCATTGAAGGAAACTCAAGATATTGTTGATGAAACAGATGATCACGAAGATGAAGAAAATATCGACGAGGAAATGGGATTAGGCTTTCTTCCCCCAACAAATGAAGGGATAGCAAATATGGATTTACTCACCAATGAACAAAACATCAATGAACTAGTGAAAAAAGCCCGTAAGGTAGTTGTTCTTTTTAAACGATCCCCGACAAAAAATAATGCAGTCTTGCAAAAATATGTCAAAGAAGAGAAAGGCAGCGAGCTTTCGTTCATTTTGGATTGCAAAACAAAATGAAACTCTCTTTTATCGATGCTAGAGCGTTTCCTTGCTTTAAAAACATGTATACAGAAAGCTTTAATTGACTTAAACCACCCAGTTTCCTTAAACGAAAGTGATTTTGTGGTTCTTTTGGAAATAATAGAAGTACTTGCACCTGTCAAAATAGCAGTAGATGCGTTATGCAGACGAGATGCTAATCTATGCACTGCAGATGCAGTACTTATATTTTTATTCCAGCAGATTGCTCAAAAACAATCTCCCTTTGCTAATAAAATGTTCCAAGCTATAAAAACAAGAATGGAAAAAAGACGATGTGAAGAAATTTCTGGTGTTTTAAAATACCTTCAAAATCCAAAATATGATGTTGTGAATGATGAAACAAATGTCTGCAAAATTTTTGGGGTTCCTCCTAAAACCCTTATTAGGAAGCAGATAAAAAAACTTATTGAGAGAATAGCTGCTTTTAAAAATAATAATTTAGAAAAATCAAGTATTGATGTTGATGAAAGTGTAATGGCTGTCGTTAGAAATGAAGAATCACAAGTTCGAGCCTCCCTGTCTATAAGAGAAAAGTTACATGAAAAAATTGCACAAAGCATGAAAGCCATGGAACCAGAAACACAAACTTCAAATTTAATGTCAATCATAAAGAACGAAATGCATTTGTTTGAAAAAGGTGGAAACCGGGGGCATAATTTGGAATTAGTATACCAATATTTGTTATCTATTCCACCGACGAGCATCGAACCTGAGCGGGCATTTTCTGCAGCTTGGTATTTGGGAAGTAAAATAAGGAGTAGGCTAAATGACCAAATCTTTAATGCTCTACTATTGCTCCAGGCATATTTTCAGACAAAAAAAGAAAGTTTGTAAATAAAATATGCATTTAATATAAATTGTTTTTTTGTTTTACATTTATTATTTAGCTACCATTTATTTATAAATATAAAATAAAGATTTTCTTTAATTTTTGTCTCTCAATATTAACAAACAACTTATTATGTTATTTTTTACAAAGTAGCTTGTTGCTACAGCAGCTACATCGGTACCCAAATTTAAGAAAATTTATGTTTACAAATTTATTTTGAAATTTTGATTGTTTAGTTACTTTAGTCAAATACACTTTAAATGTTCAAATGTTATTTACATATCCAATTATTTGATGAAGATTATTCTGTAAAGTCTGTCATCTTAAAACTTAACATGGAAGGTACGGTATATATATTTCTGCATTATTTTAAGATCTTTATATACACCTGCTGCCTGTTACACAATTTAAAAAATTTAAGGCGCCGTAGAAAATTAATGTAAGTCATTAAAACATAATGAAATTAAATAAAGAATTGATAACATCAAAAAGTATATTCATATATGCAGTATTAAGTTTTTTTTTTTAGCAAATAACTCACATTATATAAAATTCCGAAGTCCCGGGATCGTAATTCATGCCCGGGATTGCAATCCCTAACAATAATGTATTCTTTTTCATTAGTTTCTCTAGCTTCCATAACGGCATATACAGCATTTTGGGAATCTCCCTAAAATATAGTCATCTTTTCTTTTTCTTAAGATTAACCGTCTACATCAAACATATCCTTTATAATTTGATATAAAATGTTTAAAGATTTACATTTTACTGATGACCGTTCTTTGTAGCTTTAGCAACACTCAGCGTCTGTATTTAAAATATATTAAAAAAAAATAATGCACTATATATCTAACTATGCACCTAAATTTGGCCTCGAGAAATCTTTATATTACATTGAAAAAAGTTGTGTTATGTTTTTAAAATAATTGAAAACGTAAAAATTTTTATAAATAATAAATTGTTTTTTCTTTTAGATTCCATAACAATTCTGTTGTAATGAATGTTGATTATCTTTTATAGCAATTTTTTTTACTTTCCTTATGTGTTCCAAAAAAATTGCAACACCTTGCAATTTTTCTCTCAAAATATTTTTCCTTTTAGTTTGCTTGCCTATTATTTCTTCTTTTTTTTCACAAGGAAAATATTTGATTGAACCAAACCATTTTTTTCTAGAAAATCTAGTTTTTTGGCAGTGAGTGTTAAGACTTTTTCCAATCTCCATATTGAATATGTTTTTTTTTTTTAAATATTCCCGTCCAAAAAAATATAAAAACAAAAAAAAATTGCAATCATTCTTTAAAAAAACACAAACAAGTAATATGCAACCTTTAAAAGGAACAAAACAAAACTTTTGCTTGTTTTTTGATATAATAAGAGGTAAGCATTCAATGATTTAAATTAAAATAATGAAAATAAGTTGTTTAAAAAAAAAAAAAGTCTTAAAATTGAATTTAAATGATTATTTATCATTAATTCATTTTTTGTATTAAAAAAAAAATATCTCCTGATCCTACCCAGCACCATGACTATAAATGTCCTAAAGTAGTCAATAAAAAACACTATTTGATGCTTTCTTCAAATAAATGTTTTACATTTCAATTGCTTTTGTTAGAAAACTAAAATTTTTCTAAAAAGATGCAAATTTAAAATGCAAATTTGGATCATGAATTTGAATGTGAATTTGAGAGACAATTAAATAGTTAAATTTTTTTCAGTAGACCTCAGTTAAAATATTGATATACATTTAAACAGAGTGTTAAATTTATCATGTTTGAACAAAAATGAATAAAGGAGGCATTACCTGAGAAAATCAAGTTTTGAGCTATATTTGGATTCTTCAAGTAAATATTTATTGGGGTACGAAGTTTTAGAAATTTTCCCCAAGCCATTATGAATATACTATATGTCAAAGTTGTTTTGTAGTCGCTTATATAATTCCCAAGTCAGAGTCAGCATTATTTCAACTGACAATATCTATGGAACCTGTGTTGTTTTAACTAAAATTTTCATAGTTATTTTTTGTAATATGGAGTGTAAGTAAGGTTAAAATAAACAAATTCTGACGAGACGCAAAGGTGTCATGGTCTGGATGAATTTATATGACCCATACATACAAACATACATACATACCTAAATACATACACCGATGAATATATACATATAGACATACATAAATACATACATGCACGCATACATGCATACATATATATATATATATATATATATATATATATATATATATATATATATATATACATATATATATATATATATATATATATATATATATATATATATATAAATATATATATATATATATATATATATATATATATATATATATATATATATATATATATATATAATTTAAAACAAATTCTGTTTAAATAAGTTTTTGCGAGAAGATATTATTTTCGTTTACTGAAATACTTTTTATATAAAACTTATATAATGCTCATGCATTTTTGCACGTATTTTTATCAAAACTGATAAACAAAATATTAATAAAAAGTTTCCTAAGCATTTTTCACTGGGCGCTAAAAACATTTTTACTAATGATAGTTATGCGAAGGTTTATAATGTCGTGTATAATGCGTTTTAACACATAAAAAAATTATTTTAAAAATTAAACTACACTTTACATCCAAAACAGACAGTTACTAATATGTTATAATCGTTAATGTGTTTCAACACAAAATACAAACTATATGTTTCAAACAATGACAAATTAAGATATGCTAAACGTATCTTAACTTGTCAGAAAGCTGAAGTTGTTAGTACACAAAATATTAGTAGGGGATCGTTCATAAATTACGTAACGCGAACTTTCACAATAAACAAAACAAAAAAGATCAAAAGTTTTCCCTAGAAGAGTCTTAATTTAAATAAAAAATCAAATTAGCTTCCAGTGACTGTTCTTCTAATGTAACAGTTCTCCTTCTCTAATGTGACTCATAAAATTGAGCAATACTATTTCTCCAGATCGCCTTATTTCTTTCAGCAGTGGAAACATTTTTCTTATAGTTTATAATTTATACATTATAAATTTTAGTAATTTCCATAAACTTCTATTAGAATTTAATCAAATTCTTAAAGAAGTTTATTATCTTACATTTAACAAGCTGAAGAAGCTGGTATCTAAAATCCAGCGAAAATTTTTATATAAACAAAAAAATTATAAGTGTTGAGAGAAATCGTATTTTTGATGTTTTAAAATAATATATATATACATATATATATATATATATATATATATATATATATATATATATATATATATATATATATATATATATATATATATATATATATATATATATATATATATATATATATATATATATATATATATATATATATATATATATATATATATATATATGTATATATATATATATATATGTATATATATATATATATATATATATATATATATATATATATATATATATAAACATATACACTCATATATAAACATGAATGTATTTCACTCATATATAAACATGAATGTATATATATATATATATGCATGTATGTATATATATATATATATATATATATATACATATATATATATATATATATATATATATATATATATATATATATATATATATATATATATATATATATATATATATATATATATGTGTACATATACATATATATATATATACATACAAATATATATATACATCAATGAATCCATACTTCCAAATTCAAAATTTAGTTCGAACTTCAGAAGCTTTCTACATTTTTATTCACATTATCTACTTGTTACGTGATCCCATTCATTATTACTTAGTTACTGACTTTGCAATAACAATGTAGTGAAAATGTAGGTACTTATATGCTAATGATCTAACAAAAATTTTTAATGACTTTATAATGAAAATAATGCTATAATAACGTAGTTTATATATATTATTTATTCTACAGTTACTAAATATATAGAATTGATCTAGCTGTGTATAATTTATACATTAAGTTAAAACATAATTGATATAAATAATACCTAACAAGCTTCATTGTTAATTTCTTGCTTAGCTATTATTTAAAATTAACTGTTTACCATTTTGAAAAATAAATATTTTTCTAACGTCTGAAAACTTGTAGTTTTTTCTTGATTACATGGTTAACAGTTGATGCAACAATTATTTTATAATCTTAATTTTTTTTTTTTTTGAATTTTTAAAATTTAATTTATTACTTTGAAACGCATAAAATGGATATTTTTTTAGAAGGTTTTGGTTGTTTAAACAGCCTCTTTGAGTTTGGGAGCTATTGTTATCTTTTTCATAGTGAAAGTGCAACACAGAATGGATTAAACTGGAAAATGTCTTTTACTGTATGTCAAACAATGGGAGGAAATTTATTAAGTGTTACAAGTCAAGCTGAAAATTCATTTATTATAAACCACCTAAGAAACAACAGTATGAACGAACTGCATTTCTGGATTGGTATAATAGTTCTTTACTAATATTTTGACTTTATGTTTTGACTAATATTTTAATCATTTTTTACAATACATTTTAAGGCCTGAATAATCTTCAAAGAACCTTTGCTTGGTCTGATCATACAGCTTTGTTATACTTTAGTTGGAGCAAGGATCAACCTAATAATTATTTAGGAGTAGAAAACTGCGTATCACTAAATTTTAATGGTTGGTACGATACTAGTTGTGATGATCTTCTTGGTTTTATATGTAAATTTAATGGAGGTAAGTTTCAGTTTCTTTCAAAAACTCTATAACTTCTTATAGTTTTGTTTTTACTCAATATCGTATACTCATTCTATCAAAATATTCAATAGTATTCTTTTTTAGTAGATTTGATATTATTTTGGTTACAATGCATGGCTATTAGACTTTGTAATAAGTTTTTTCACATGTTGACTTTATTTAACTAAACTTAAAAAAAAAGTTTTATTAAAATATGACTTGAATTATAATTAAAAAACCATTATATTATAATCTTAAGAAATTTAAAGTTTAAGAAAAAGGATCTGAAAAACTATTTAAATATATCCACGTTTAGCGCGGATCCAAATAATGCCAATCTTGCCGACCAATGAACGCTAATATTGGGCAATAGCGTACATAACAAGGTACCCCTTGATGCTAATTTTGAAACCTTTTAGTTTTGTTAGCTGAAAATTCATTAATTTGAATGTTTAAATTAAGTGAAATTTGACTTTATAGTGCCACAATAAAAACACCTATAGAATAAGAACCACTTAATATAATTTAGTAAAAATTAGTACAAATGTTAGTAAAAATTTGTACAAAGGCTGCACCAAGTTCTAGGTAAAAGTTCAGATGGATTGGTTTACTGGTAAGAGATTTATGGTAGTTTATATTTTGTTTGTTTTTGCTATTAAAACCTCATAATGTTAACATTTATTGCGATATTTTATCACTATTTTTGAAATAATGAAAAAGTGAAACCTGAAACAAAAGGCACGATTTATTATTGCCTAGTCAGTCAAATTATTCGTTCAAAGCTGCAATAAAAACATCCTTTTGTAAAGCAAACCATTATTAACAAAGAACAAAATGTGCGTTGAAGCACATGTCTCTGCCCTCGGGAAAGTTTTGTCTTACAAATGCTCTCAAATAAAGTTCAGGAAAAGCTTTCGATCTTTAGCAGCAAGAAGTGCCAGAGCAGCTTAAAAAATTGCATCTGGAAATATTTCCAATAAAGACTTATTCCTTAATCAAACTTGACTTTATATTAGACTTGCTAAAGCATCTGGAAGGCCTCCATTTACAATTACCTAAGGTAAATATTTACATTTAACTAATTATACGCATATGTTCTAAAAAAATCTTTATAAAAAGACGCAATATAAGTTTTGGAATGTATATTTTTAACAAGCTTCTAATCATTTTAAAAACAAATAATTTAAAAGTTTTAAACAAACTTTCTGGGCAAAGTTTAAAATAAAGATAAAATATATACGTTTCGGTTTCATGTAAAAGATGTTCCAACCACTTTCAAGCACTCCAAAACCTACTACTCTACTCTTGTAAATGTACAATTAAAAACGGGACTATCAAACAACGAATTAATGAAACCAAACATCAAGCAGCAAGATTGTAGAGCCAAACCTTACAAGAACTTTTTCATGCAAGTCAACAATTGATTAACTTCTTCATTTGCAGTGACTTAAAAATTATTGACAAAAAAGGAGATTCTGGTACCGCATCAATAAAAATTATGTTGGAACAATGTTATTTTAACGTCGTTCGTATCATTGAAAATACGTTATGATGTTATAAATGAAAGAAAGATAAAGTTTCATTTTACTAATGTTATTGCAATAATGTAAAAAGATGTTGTAACAATGTTACAATTAAGCTAAATGATGTCGGAAGGCGTCAGAGCAACGTTGAATTGAAGACAAAATGGGGTTATAAAAACATTTCCTAACGTAATAAATAACGTAATAAATCTAAATGACGTTGAGGCATGTCTTTTCTAACCTTGTTTAGACGTTGAATAATGGCAGTAATAAAACATAGGCTAACGTTATTCTGACATTGTTGGCCAAAGGATGTAAGAAAAACTTTATCCAATGTTTTTCTATTATTTTTAGGATATTATTTATAAACTGCAAAGAATAATATAGTAATATATAACATTGCACTGTGATACTATATAACATCGCACTGATTTTTTTTTTTTTTTTCATTTTATTTATTAAGTTTATAGATGGTAATCATATTAGTTCAGGCAATTAATAGAGTACGGAAATTAAAAAATTGAAAAATTAACTTTGCAATACTTCTATTTCAAAGTTTTAAAATTATTTGCAATAATTTAGAGTAAAACTTGTTAGATTTTTCTTTCTTCCTAAATTCCAACCATATCATTAAATATAAATATATGAAGAAATATAAATTTACAAACAAATCCAAGTATAAGCATTTTCAAGAACATAATAAAAAATATTTGCAATGAACAAATTGAAATAATGCACATAACAGAAATTAGACTAACTTTCTATTTGACTCATCTGAGTTTATCTGCTTTTAAAAGATTATTTACTACAAATTGTTTTTCAACACAATGGAAAACATAGTTCCTTAATTAACTGCAAAACTAATGAAAATGCCCATTCCCCCAAGCCAAATTTATTTGTAATTGAACAAATAAATAATATTTATTCAAAACACACACTCGCGACATAACGGAAAAAAAATATTTCTTGTTTTACCCTTAAAACAAATATCTTTGTGTTGAGTTCAAATTTCTGTGAATTTTTTTACAGGGTTTATTCAGGCAAAGACACGATACTTATATAAATTTATATATAACTTTAATTGCATGGAAAAATAAATAAGCCAAAACGAAACATTTTCACAAAGTGAAAAACTAAATAATGTTTAAATAAATAGCTCTGATTAACATTACTTTGTTGGGTGTTTTTTCTTCCAATAGGAGCTGATTATATTTCTCTTAAACGCTTGACAAATTGAGTAAATGACATCTTTTTACCGAAAACTAATTATTTCAGACTCAACAATTTTTAAATAAAAAGGCATACATATCAACAAAAGGTAACTCAAAATATTATAACAAAGGAAAAAGGTTACGTACATTGTATATTGCGAATGTTGGGCCATAATAATACGCAGCCTCAACAATACAGCCACTCAAACCAAATCAAAAGAATCAATGCATAATCAATTCAGCATTCATATGATTAGATGTTTTTAGTAACATTTAGTTCCTATATCTATGTTGCCGCATTAAGTCAAGCAAATTATTTGATAAAAAATGTGCAACTAAATGTTTAACTGGTCATTGAACAAGGGCAACCATTAAATCAGGACATTTATCAGAGTAAAAAAGAATTACTTAAATTAGTTTTTTTTGAAGAGAGTTTAGTTAAAGATAAAATAAAACCAATTTCAAAAACATCAAAATTATGGTGAATGGGGCTCAAAAAAAAAACTTTATAAATTTGTGTACTTATAAATATAATATTCATATAATAATAATAATACTATATTTAACACTTTTGATATCAAAAACATACAGGTTATGAACATTTATTATATTATAAAAGTTTAAAGTTTTTAAATTTTTATAATATAATAAATCTTCATAACCTGTATGTTTTAAATTCAAATCAGATTGTTATAATTTTAAGGAAATGAACTTTTATAATATAATATAAATAAATAAAACTATTTTCAAAAGATATACTTTTGTTATATATGTTTAAATTATTCCTAAGTAAAAAATAATTTTTTTTTTAATTTTTATATGTTTACATCAATTGTATAGACATTTGTATTTTAATATTGCGTTATATAAATATTCATATGTAATATTAAAATAATAATTAATAAAATCTTTGCAATTGTTAATAATACCTCTAATGTACTAAATATAAATGTAAAAAATAAAAATATAAATAAAGAAATACAAAAAATGCCTCCCAAGTAAGACTTCAACATATGCTTTGGTGACTTTCCACCAACACATGAGAGTTGGCTCAAAAAGGAAAAAAATATATGGGTTATTCCATATCAAATCACCTAATGATCCCCAGGGTATTATCTCAAATTTGCTTCAAATTTCGACCATCTACAGTGTTTATAAAAAAAATACAAACTTCAAAATTTCAGCTTGATTGACGAAACCGTTTAAAATATATGATTGATTTAATATTGACCAAAATCAGAAAAATTTAAGTACTTAGAGCATACTGTAGATTTTTTTGGTTTTTGACAGAGCATTAATTAAAAAATAAAAACAGTGATCACTTGAAATTTTGTATATGATTGGTTTGTAACCAAAAAAATGCAATTTCGTAGACGTTTTCGATTAGTTTCAAGGAATTGATGAGTTATTGTACTATAAAGTTGCTATAAAACACAATAATAGAAAGATTTCGGAAAATATTTACACGCTATAGTTCAATATCTATAGACAGGCAGTACCAATTTTTTTCTACTTTTATGTATTTAGAGCAACCACTTGTGGAACAAATTAAAATTATGAGTTAAAAGTTAGTTTAACACTTTCAGCAGCCTAATAAAATATCATATTTTTTGAAAAATTTAACAAATTACATAAACTTTGCACGCATAGAAACTAGCATCAACATTTGAAGTATGTTATGAAACTTTTTACTGGTGAGGTTTTATATATATCACCAAAAATATTTTATAAACCTATACTCTATCTTATGATATAGTTTAAGGTTTTTGAGTATAATGCTTTTTTAGTTTAAAAGGATACCTAATAGTGCAAGTTTCATTTTGTTTCAAAAAAAGAAAAAAAGAAAAAAAAATGCTGAAAGAAGAAGTGTATATACATATGAAACACAAGTACACTAGTTTCTTTATCTATTTACATAACCCATAATACTGTCATAATAATTGTTAACATGCTTGTAGTTACAAGCACTTCTATTTTTAATGGATGGAGAACTTATTTGCCATATTATTTTGTCAAATGGAACCCAACATATATTTGAGAGTGCATCATTACTCCATTTTGAATTTAATTTATTTCTATAAATGAACTTTACATTAACATCTTGGTTTTCATTACAAATCTCAAGCACAAGCTCTTGTACCATTCATCATTGTAAAAGTATGCAATTTATTAACCATGTTGAAAGTTTGAAGTATATTTTTTTGCAAGGTTAATAATATTTATTAATGAGACATGACAGACAGTATCGCTATAGTTTTTTGTGAAAATAATTTCTCTCCACCTGGTACAAAAATGTGATTCTTGTACCTGGGACTTGTGCTTATATCTTCGTATTGTTTCTTTATGTTAAAATAAGTTTTATGGTTGTTTATATCATTGCTTGAAATTTAAAGTTTGATAAACCCTTAAATTTTTTTTTCAGCCCATGTAAACAGCTTGTTTGGTTTAAGAATCTTGTTTTCATTTGCTGCTTGTAGAATCTCTTTTGCTGTTTCTCTTTTTATGGTTCCTCCTGTTCCATCAAGTAGACTTTTGCCATGGGGTGTAGCAAGATTTGATGATCAGCATTTATATTATGATCTTCATGATGGTACATTAAATTTAACAGATATTTGTAATTTTTGCACTGTAACTTAGTACCATCACTGTGTTTTACTTTATTGAATATAGATAGTTTGCTTTTGATAACAGGGAGTAACTTTGTGAGAATACAATAAACTACTGTTTGACTATAACAAAGATGGTCAGAAACTGTACAATAGTATTCGCATTTGAGTTGATTTTTCTCATATTTGTAATAAACAGCATCTTGCACAAGAAAACTATGGTTCTCTGCAAAATCCATAAGAAAAAAAAAACAAGTGCATTGATCTTATATTCTTTTTGCCTGTGATAAATAGAAAGATTGTGCTTCTTTGATAAAGTGGTGGTGACAAAGGTTAAATAAAGTTTCATTTAGAGTTTCAATAAACTCTACAATGCTTGTTTAGACTGTTAAAAGTGGAGTTTGGTCAGTCGACACCCATTGCTTGTATGTGATCTGATCGTCAAAATCAAAATTATTATTTCAAACACATTTTCCAAATGTCTTTAAATTTGAATCCAACTTTGTGTTTGGGTATAACTTCTTAAATTCAAGATAAAGTTCCTTTTTTGCTTATAAACTTTTACATTATTTAAACGCACAGAAATTTTTTTTTATTCCTTTACATTTTCTTGTAAACTCTTCGGATTCATTTAACAATATCTTTTAAACGCTGTCCTATATTAGCTTCAGGTTTCGCAAGTATTAATTTTTCATTTTTCAACTTTTGAGCTTCTTAACAAGATGTTCTGAAACTGAAAATGTTTTCCAAGTTTTTTCAATTATCATTATAAGTTTTTTCAATTATAAATGTTTTCCAAGTTTTTTAAAACTATCAGGAGTTTGTGTTAGTAGTACTTTTTCTTCTTTCAAACTTATTTTCATTTTATTTATTATTGGATCTAAAGTTTGTTAAATCTTTACAGTTCGTACATTTTTGCTCTTTTTCCAATACTATATCTTTTGGGTCTATATCCAATGATAACACTACTAGGTTTGTCATACTTGCTGCAATTATTTTAGCTTTTTTCTTTCCATATCGTAATTTTTTGTGCCTACTTACATTTTTGAGTGAAGATATTTCCAATAAAGACACACTCTTATGAGGAATTGTCTTATCAAGGTTTAAACAACTAAAATATTTTTTCGCAGCTTCATCTTGACTAACTTTTGTAATTTTTTTCAAGTTTAAACTCATTCATACAGTTAGTACAAAATTTTTGACCCTTGGTACTTTGCTTTTTGTGGACTTTAAATGGATCACAATAGTTATTTTGAATTGCTTTATATCTAGAAATATAGACTTTTTTATTGTGAAAACATATTTCCTCATTTGGTTCGAAAGCGCATTCCATCCTCTGACTTAAAACCACAATACCAGCATCTTTTAGCCTCATTCTTCCTTACATTCTACAATATAATATTTAATCACAATATTTATTTGAAACGCTTCCCACACAACAATTCTCTGACATTTTTAACTTATCTAAAAATATTAAAATTGAGGGTTAAAGATGTAAAATTATTATCTAAATTTAAAATACTTTTATATTTTTCCTGCAATAAAATGAGTAAAAATGAAATCTCAAGAACCAATGTGTTTAAATTTGCCCAAAATTCAAACATTAAACTATTTATAAAAAGTGTTGTGTATGGAGCAACAGCGATATTTACATATCGCTGTTGCTCCATATACAACACTTTTTAGTTTTTTAATTCAAAATCTTGAAGCAATTGAAGTATTTTACACTAAATTATAACCATGTGTAAATTATATCTTTTTTTTTTTTTTTTTTTAGTTCATATATATATTTGCTGATTATATAATAAGAAAATATAATTGCAAAGAAACATTTACATACTAAAAAAAAAGTTGATGTATAAAAACAGGCAGAGGGATGACTAAAGTCACCACAATCTTTTCATAGAGCTCCTATGTGGGCTTTGCAATTTTAAAATAGAATAAGATTGTTAAAAATACAATTGTGCAATTCCAATATAATAAAAAGATAAAAAAAAAAAACTTTCATAAATATTTACATTTAAAGAAAGAAAGGAAATAGTATTAATATAATTTTAACAATAGTCATTTAAAAAAAACTGACATTGTTTTAAATATATAAAAAAACACAATTTTTTTTTTCAAAATAAGAACAATGGAATTCAATGTTCATTTTGAAAAATTGCAAAGTTATTTATAATCTTTAAAAAATTTCATTTTTTTTTAGAAACTTATAGGAGTTTAATAATTTTACCGTATTTAAATGTTTTGTTTTTTGAAATACGTTTCAAAGTTTCGGTCCACGGTATGCTATTTTATATTCAGAATACTTGCTCCTAATTCTAGGCAATTTATAAGTATTCCTTTGGTTTATTCTAAGAGAGTAATTGTTGTTAACATTTTTCGTTAATTTATTATTAAAGGTTTTCGAAATCAGGCTGTTATTATATTTATACATAAAATTAAGTGTTGGTAAATATGACTTTCATGTATACTCATCATTTGCATGTCTTTCATTAGTGGTTTTGCATGTTCATGTATTTTTTTAAATATTTTAATCTGCATGCATGTTTTTGTAGAGAAAATATTTCTTCAAGTTTTGTTGGTTGAGTACTAGCCTATGTAATAAGAGAATAGTAAAAAAACAATGTATAAGGCCAAAATATACTAGTTTCAGACTTATTGATGTTTATTAAATGGGGAAGGTTTTCCTGTTGTGGTTTTTTATGGAATAGAGTATACTTTGTTTTATCTACACTAAGTGACAGTTTATTAGCCTTAAACTATTCATTGACATTCCTTAATTCATAATTCATGTCAGAGTAAAGTTGCCTAATGTCACTGTTTGATAAGAAAACATATGTGTTGTCAGGAAACATTATCGCTTTAAGTTTTGCTGAAGCATTATACAAATCGTTTAAATATATCAAGAACAGCAAGGGACTAAGAATTGACCCTTGTGGAACTCCACACATAATTTTTAGTTCACCTGATTCCTTATTAATAATATATTGTTTTCTTTCAGTGAGGTAGCTTAAAACTTAACTGTTTTGCGTAAAATAAACTACTTTCATTAAAATGGTTATAAACTCTATGATAGATTACACGTTCAAATATTTTGGAAAATACAGAAAGTATTGATACAGGTCTATAATTAGAGATTTCTGATTGATCTTTGTTTTTGTAAATTGGACATACTTTTGCCAACTTTAGTGCTTCAGGGAAAATGCCTTCATTTATTGAAAGTTTTATAATATGGATCAAAGATCTGGAAATGTAAATTTTGTTTAAAATAACTATTTTACTAGAAACGTTATCAAAGCCAGGCGATTTATTTTTTTTTAGAAAAGAAAAGGCTGTTTCATATTCTTTAAGAAAAAAGTTGCTATCATAAAGTATTATGTCATTTAACGATTTAAGATATAATTGAAATGAGTTGGGTGTGATTATAGTTTTTTTTAGCAATGTTTGGGTCAATGTTTGTAAAGTATTTGTTTAACTCATTCGAGATTTTTAAAGGACAATAAATATCAGTTTTATTGGTATTTTTTTTTTTTGCAAGATTGTGTTACGATGTAAACGTTTTTTTTTTCAGTCATTATAAATTTGTAACCAGGTTTGCTCCCATGTAGTTAATAATAAAAGTCTTTTGCACCTAATAAGTTTGATTTTTGTTATAAATAAAATTTATAAAATCTTGCGCCTAATATGGATTTTCTATCGTTGTCTTGCGCCTTCTATGGGTTTACGATAACGATCTTGAATTTTTTTGACAGAAATCTTGTATTTGAAAAGTTATAACCTATGTGTATTGCATCAGCTGTATATATTTTCTCAGCTGAATATTATCCAAAAATATTTTATTTTAATTTGCAAAAATCATATTTTCAGTGTTAGTGAACATTTTAGCGATTTTATATGTCATTTAAAAAATTATTTTAAACATTTTCATAAAATATGCTCATTCCAGTCAAAATCTTAAAAAAAGGGGAGGGAGAGGAAATACTTTTTTTTTTTTTTGGCTAACCCTAAAAAGTTCCTATGCACGCTTCTGTATGTACCTATAGTAAAGGTGTTAAATATTCCGTTTTTTTAAAAAACGACTGTTAGCTACTCTATCGTATTTAAACTGAACAAATTAGAGTTAGATTATAACATAAGCCATAAATTCAATTGAGGAAACTAAATAAATTTAATTAAAAAAAAAAAAACACAAAAACGCAAGTTAAAAAGTTAAAATAATTTTATTTTGTTTTTTTAAAAATAAATTTATTCTGAATGTGTAATTTTTTTTTTTACTGTATAACATGAACGGAGTGTTGATACATTAACTAATTATATTGAAATACTAATTATATTAAAATAAGTAATAAATAAAATAGCTATGAGTATCTCATGAAGTGATTCAAAAAAAAAGATTCTTGATGACATGACTTCACAGTTTTCTGCGAGTTTCCTCTGACCATATATTTAAAGGTTTATTTTTATTTATTAGACTTTTTCTTGTTTTATTAGACTTATTTTGTCTTTTCAAAATATAAACTGTAAAACTATTTTACTTTATTTTATTACTTTGTACATCAAATATATCTTTGTACATCAGTTATTTTTGAAGCATTTTGACTGTATTTGCAATAAAAGTATATATTATTAAAACTATGCCGTTGTAAAAAATATATGAAAAAAAAAACAATAATATACTCTGCGGCTTCAAAAGTGTATTGCTTCATAACTATCTGAGGGTTTGGCTTGGGCAGGCAGTCTAACAAATAATAAAGAAATAAATATTAAAAATTGTTTATTTTAAAAAGTAACAAAAACTTGAAGTTTTATGGGAAAACTTACTTAATGACCAAGCAAGAGTATATATATATATATATATATATATATATATATATATATATATATATATATATATATATATATATATATATATATATATATATATATATATATATATATATATATATATATATATATATATATATATATATGTATATATATATATATATATATATATATATATATATATATATATATATATATATATATATATACATATATATATACATATATATATACATATATATATATATATATATATATATATACATATATATATACATATATATATATATATATATATATATATATATATATATATATATATATATATATATATATATATATATATGATATATATATATATATATATATATATATATATATATATATATGTATATATATATATATATATATATATATATATATATATATATATATATATATATATATATATATATATATATATATATATATATATATATATATATATATATATATATATATATATATATAGGGGAAAGCGGGGCAACATGGCGAATGGGGCAAGATGGGTTTTAATATAAAAAACTCAACAAAAAATCTTAAAATTGGGTGAAAAAGAAACTGTATTTGCATTTTGTATTTTAAAACACTAATTGGCTTTTTGAAATATTATTAACGCAATGTTATTCACATAAGTTTGCTTTTAGCGCCTGAAAAAAAATTCCTCACTTTCGGTTTCACATAATGGATGGTGCCGTTCAAGTATAACTTCTTTAGAAGTAGTTTTTTGCAATTTTTGTTTATTTTTTGTTACTTTAGTTAGAGTTATTGGTAGTTTTAAAATTTTTATAAAATTGGAGGTAAAAATTGCATAGTTAGTCATCTTGCCCCGGTCACGTGACCAGTTAACAAATTTATAAACTTTTTATTTTAATATTTATTTCAAATTCTTATATTTGCAAACTGAAAATTTTTGCAGACAATGAAAGAATTTAATAACAAAAACATACTGAGAAAGTATTATGTCTTCACGACTTATAGTTTTGCAACAACTCAGGGCTTTCAAAACGTTCGCCATGTTGCCCCCGCTTTCCCCTATATATATATATATATATATATATATATATATATATATATATATATATATATATATATATATATATATATATATATATATATATATATATATATATATATATATATTTGAACATATTTGCATGATAATATATGTAAAGAGTTTTGTCAAAATATGTGTTATACTATTTTCGTAATAGTTGAATAATTAAAAGGTTTTGAAGAAGGTTCATCATTTTTTCTTTCTTGAAAATAGTTTAAAAAGCAAATATTCTATTCCAAACAATAAACAAGTGAAATATAAACTAAAGCATAAAAAAATTTAAATATATAAAATGAATTGTTTTAATTCTATAAAAAATATTGTTTATTTAAAAAAAATATTCTAATTTTTTTCCCTCCTTTTTTTTTATTGCAAAGCAACTTGAACGAAAAAATTTATAAAAACATCAATTTAAAAACATCAACATAAAAACATCAACATAAAAACATTTTGAATCAAAAAAGAGTGTTTGAATATTTTTAGAGTATTTATAGCAAATGTTTGTTTTTATAAAACCAGTATGATATTTTAATGAACTTTTATAGAGTTTAATGGTCAAGTTTGTCCTGATGGGTGGATTAAGAATGGAATCTATTGTTATCTATTTCAAAATGGAAATGCCGCACTAAATGGAAAGAATTGGATAAACTCTCTTTCATATTGTTTAAATAATGGAGGAAATTTGTTGAGTGTAGCAAATCAAACAGAAAATTTATTTATTTTAAACTACCTCAAAAATAACAGCATAAATAGCTTTTTCTGGATTGGTTTGTTATTTTCTTTTAATAATTTGACCTACAAAAACTTAAGTTTAACAATTTTTTGTAAATAAGTTTTATTACTTTTAAAGGTCTCAATACTCTTCAGAGATCTTTTGTTTGGTCTGATAATACAGCTCCGTTATTTTTTAATTGGAGGCCGGGTCAACCTGATAATTATTTAGTGAAAGAGCACTGCGTTGAAATAAATTCTTATGGCTGGAATGATGCAGATTGTGATAATCTTTATGGATTTGTTTGTAAAGTTAAAAAAGGTAAATTTTATTTATAAATTTGAAATTTATTATTTGCAAAAATTTAATTTTACTCAAAGTTTACATTTCATGATATTAAAATATTTTAGAGTATTTTTAATGGGTAGTTAGTTATATCAGTGCGACCGTTTTGCATTGGCTAGAGCGCTTGCTTTATAAACAGGAGATCCGGGTTCGAAACGAGCCTTGGACATGTTTTCACGTCACGGTAAGGAAGGAGGCCTGAACTTCCTGGTTAAATGAATTTCCGCGGTGCTCTGTGGCAAGATCGTTAGGTCTTCTTAGGGCACCTAAATAAATTAAAAAAAAATATATGGATTCCGTACGGCTCCCGGTCAAAATCCCGTACTTTAAAACCGTAAGGGGCCCATTTGGGTTTGCAAATAGGACCCATATGGATCGCGCTTTTTCTCTGGGACCCATATGGGTATGCCCGCCAGGTATCCCTTGAGAGTCTGGGTTTACTGGGTTTACCCATTGAAAATCTTGTAAAACTACGTTTAAATGTTTAAAATTTACAGAAAAAGCAAATTTATTTATAAATTGATTGGTTTATTTCAAAAAATAGTAATTAAAAATTACACTGTTCAAATAAAGCAAACTTTTAAACGATTCTTTAGTCATGTATCGAATTCTTTCACGGTTATTGTCAAAACGGTTTCTTTAAAAACCTCTTTACACAATATTTACTTTCAATATGAGCTGTAAAAAATTTAAATTTAACTGTTAGTTTTAAATTTTATAGCTTTCACATACATTAAATTTAATATGTTATAAAACTTTTGCAGTATCTACCAACACTCTTCAGATAAATAATGTAATTTTCACCATTGAAGGTAGAAAAGCATAACCTTTAATTTTATAACCGACGTTTATTTCAACGTTTTAAAATGAACTTGTAATAGTTAAGCACATGCTTATCAGTCATATAATCAATTGATAACATTCCTTTAGTTACTGTTAAATAAATTAAATAAAATTATTAAATAAATATGATTTTATATTTATATTAAATATAATTTGATATATATTGTATATAGCATATATACAGTGCCGTGGCTACTAGATAGAAGCTGAAAAATCTAAGTTTGAATAAATTTTTGGCTAATCCATTCCCTTTAAACAACTGGTCCCGTGTATACTAGAAATTGTCTAAATTCAATTGCTTTCCATTTTTTAATATCTAATTAAAACCTTAATTTTCTACAAAACTTTATTGGAATGTAATGACTTATCTGGAACAATCCGCCAGATAAAGTATTGACTGTAACCTGAGACAATTTACAACATTTGGGCAATTTAACCATAAGTTAATGAGTCTTCGCATGCCCCCGAGCATACTAGATGCATAAAGTCTAAAGGAAACTTTGTCACCATGTCAAAATTTGATTCAATTTAACACACCATTAAGATATTCAGAATGCTTTTGATGAAAAAAAATCTGAATTAGCGCTTAAAATTAGTGAAATATGTGGGAGAATTATCTTGCCACACCACTCTCCTTTCTTAACACAACGCTCACATCAGTTATAACCATTTTGTTCCTTAATACAATTAACAAATGCTTTAGCTGGTGCATCACATATGATTACAGCAAAATTGATTTTGTACTCAATATTTTCATAGGTTAAACCATCTTTTGCAAGAACTTTGAAATCAACCAAAAAATTATGTAGATAATTAAGGTGACTAACTATACTTTTTTACTGCGTTTTGTACTCTTTTTTCACAAACCGTACTAATTTCAAATCCTGTACTCTTGTTTATAATTTTGAACTCATTTGTATTTCTAAAACATTTTTTTAGATTATTTCATTACAGTTTTATTAATTGAGTATTTAAAATTATTTTGACAGTGAATTGAATTTAACGCGCGCATATTGCTTGCCGTTTCCGGCACGTCAGAGGACAGGGCAAACACCAGACACAAATTTAATTTCAGTGATTTGAATTTTGCGCACACATTTAATTTCAGTGATTTGAATTTTGCGCGCACATATGGGTGTCTTTTTCAGCACAATTGAGAGGTCGTATTGTGCATCTGGAGAGATAGATAGGTACTCTTTTTCTAACAACGTCGAAATTGCATTTGTAAAAAGAGATGAATATATCTATCTCTCCAATATATTTGTGTTTGTAATCCCCAAGCTAATATTTGATCTTAAGTATATAAGGCATGCTTGACAGTCTTGACGCATGCGTAGTATGTACGACAAAGTTTTTTTATCCATTTATATAATTAAATAAAAGGATAAAAAAGCTTTGTTGTACATACTACGCATGCGCTTGTGGTTAACTAACCATAAAATCAAAAATTACAAATTTAATTATAATTTACAAATTAGGTTCGATGTCACTCATATTAAAAACTAGTCAATGGAGCAACACCTTAATAAAATAAACATATAAAAAAAAAAAAATTAAAACAAAGAAATAATAAAGAAAGTAAACTACATTAATACAAGTAGCAAAAAAAATATATATAAGGAACAATAATATTAAAAAAGTTGTAATTAGAACAAAAATGTAAAGAAGTAACGCTAAGAAAAATTAAAAAAAAAAAAAAAAAAGTGAGAATGAACAGATGAGATAAGATGAGTGAGAAAATATGTTAGAGAAAACACAAATTTAATCACATAAGTTCAGAAAAATAGAGTGACAAAAACCAATTTATGCAGAAAAATATAAAAAAGCAAAATAGAGGCAAATTTAAATAAAAATTTATATATACATATACTAATACATATAATATTAAAGGCTATATTAAAGCCAATAAATTGAACGTTTTGGAAGATTCCAATCCCGAAAAAAAAAAAAAATAATAAAAAAAAAGTTAAAATTTTTTATAAACTTTTCTATGAATATATAAAAGAATGGGTAGTGAACTTTAGAGCATTAAATTGTTTCAAATGGACTCTTCTAAATAGTAAAACTGAATGAAAAGAAGTTTCTACAGCAGTTGAATTTTTAATGAAGGAAATAAAAGATATTGTTATTAAAGACAATTTTTTATTTGAAGAAATTTGAAGAGTAAATTTATATTTAAATGAAGAAAAATTGTAGAAATGAGAAAATTGCACTTGACAAAAGATGGGTA
>NC_061159.1:13057819-13063953 GCF_022113875.1 Hydra vulgaris | reverse complement strand
AATAAGCAAATCAATAAGTTAAACTAGATCTGCTATATCACGTTATATTAAACATGATTAAAATAAAATTCACGGAATAAGTAATGCTGAAAATAGTAATAATTATATAAATGCGATTTTGAAAATACAATAAACTTTAGTGAGGATATTGAACATATGCCTTGGAGAATAAAACTAATATAGAAAATTTATATGAGATATATTAAAATCATTAACACATTTCACAACTCCTACTTCTAAAATTAAAAGCCTATAAAATAAATGAATAACTCTACAATAGGATTTTAATGTTACTTAAGAGATCGACATTAGAGTTTCATTGATGGTGGTACATACTTAGAATGGATAATAGTAAATAGTGGGGTCCCCCATTATTTACTTTTATAATATATAATAAAGATTTTTCTGATTTGGTTTTAGATGTTGTATCTGTATTTACAGATGATACTAAGTTATACAGTTTGCTTTTTGATAGCTCATCATGCAGTAACTTGCAATAAAGTATGGACATTATAGCAAACTGGGCAAAACTATGAAAACTAAATTTTAATGTAAAAAAATGTAAAGTTATACTCGTAGGACCAACAAATACAAAATTTTCCCCTAGGACCAACAATGCCCTAGAACCAACAAATACAAAACTCATTTATATACTCGTTGATAAAAATCACAATACTTCAATTAATATTAAAAACTTTCTCGTCAATAAAAGGATCTTCATTGACAGTAATTTGACTATTATTTTGTAAGTACTAAAAATAATACTGCCAATAAAGTTGCAGGAATGATCAAAAGGTCATTTGTCATACTCAATATTGTGACATTTCGTACTTTGTTTATTTTCCTTGTTTGTCCTCACCTTGATTCTTGCAGCTTTGTGTACTATCCTAGACTTTAAAAAAATCAACAACTGATTTAAAATGTTCTATGCTAGTCTAGTATTTTGCTTTTGGCAAGACTGGACTCACTTACAAAAACTACTGAGACTAAATTAAACTAGCCTGAGTAATTGTTTCTTATGTAATGACAGAAACTTACAAATGCATTCACAATCTTTATAATTGTAGTTGCAACCCTTTTTTTTCCTCATAAAATATCGTTCAGTATTTTATCTATCAATACCTGTGTCAGAATGTTGTCTTTATTATTGTAATTACAGACTATAAAGAGTTAATCGGAGTTGTAATAGCATGCGTGTTAATATGGTCATTTTTTAATTTTAATGTATGACTATAATTTTAGTTAGTATTTATTCCTCCATTATGACAAAATCCAACTTAACAACATGCAATCATGCTTATAAATTGAGAAAAATATTTTGTAAGATAGATGTCCGAAAAAAACTTTTCTAATATGGAATTCACAAATTTGTAGAATAGTCTACCATCTAAAATAGTGTTTAACATCTGTCAGGACATTAAAAAAATATCTAGATGCATATTGGGTTCATCAAATGTACAATTGCAAAATAATAAAGAATTACTTTGAACCTCAAGTTGTTTATCTTTCTTAATGTCATACTTAAATAAGAAAATGTTATCATAAAAACCTTTCCAAACCGCGCAAACTTTAAAATTCACTTTTATTTACTAACCAATATTTAAACTCTACTTGCAATAAAAAATAATTACATTAAATATTAAGAAGCGAATCTCAATAATTTTTAGACTAATATTTTCAGTTAAAAAATAAAAATAATCTCAAAAAAGAACGTTAATCTAAAGTTTTTTTATATCATAAATTTATTTGTACTTATTTTTTAGCTGATGTACCTTTAAACTGAAGGTGGTAATAAAGTTTACAAAATTTGCTCTGGCTGAATTTTTCAATGAAAAAACAATATGTGTGCCATGAACGTAATCTGTTTTTCATGGCGTATCAATAAAAGTGTGGTGTATTGGCCAAATCACTTAAAAGCTTCTTGCCTTTAAACTGCCTTACGTAAAGTCACGTTTTTAAAAGTAACTAAAAGTAGCTGAAAATAAGAATTTTTTGGTAATTGTATTATTTACAATATTTTTTTTGTTTTATTTACAGTATGGTCTTTGTTTTTTATCTAAATTGCTATGACTCAAATATAAATGTTGATTTGGTTTAGTATGATTTCATCTCTTCTTTATACTTTTTTTTGACAGTCATGAAACTGCTTTAGAACGGAATTATCTGTGCCTCTAGTTTAAAAAGATGCAGGTTACAAAAAAAGTGACACTGATGAGATTGTCTCTCAGTTTCTTAAAGATTGAAGAAATCTTTAGTGTTTTAGGGTTAAGTGATTCCATCAAAGCTTTGCTTGACTATCTCTTTCGATTTATTAAATTTATTTGCCGGTTATAGATAAAAAAAGATCCTCTGAACCTCAAAGAAAAGTTGTGGAACAAAGACGTTTTATGAGTCAAAAGTATATATCATTGAATTGATATTAGTTAAAAGTCTTTGGAAACAGTACCATCAATTTTTAAAGTTTCTAACTTTTAAAATATATGATACATTTATATGTAACATACAAACAAATGATACAATATGATACGTGATTGACTATAATTATGCTGTATATCAGAATGTTTCATATAAATGCTTATTACAGTTTATTGTGATTTTTATCTTTTATGCCCAGTTAGCAATGTATTTTGTGTAGCAATGACTACTAATCTCAAATTTCTATAACATCTTAAGGGTGTATTCACCGCTACAGATGTCATAATCTATTTATAACCAATTGCTTTTACTCTTCCATATCGTCATATTTTAATAAGAATCACATTGTGGAAAACCCTTTATTGCATACACTTGAGGAGCCATTATACTTTTAGTACAACCAATTATATTACATTTGTTTTCTTATTTTAGATGAGCTTTTTTACTTCGGTTGGAGGAGATGAGAAACAATCTACAGTGGCAATCTTATTACAGCTAATGGCCAAAGAAGTTTGTTTTTCATACTCAGTGTATGGAATGAAACAAAAACGTCCTGCAAGGTTGTTATAAGTAAAGCACAATATTTGTATTCTACATCCCATTTCCTTTTAATAAATAAATATTTTTTCAAAAGCTATATACTTTACAATATTTATACGTGAAAAGTTATATATTTTAAAGTTATATTGTGATGATACTTAATAAACATCAGTGGATCCATTCGGAACTCCATCTCGACGGATTTTTCTCGGTTTTTCGGAGTTTCGTAGTTCGAGACAAATCGAGAAACTTCGACGAAACTTCGACGAAGTTTTTAGAAAATACCAATTTTTTATTCGTAAAATAATTGAATTCTTATTTTATTTCTACGTGGTTTTTACAATTGTAAATTGTAATTTTAAAAATTGTTTCAAATGTAAGTGTTCTCTTCGTTTAATAACAACACTAATATACATCGCAAAGCAATTGGTAATGCATAGTGGGCCAGGTGATGATGGTGAAAAAAACCTCAAAAAAAGTTTATTCTATTCAAAACCATATACTAAAACGTGCTCGTACTTTTCCATTGTTCTATGTCAAAAACTCTTTTGTTTATATTAGTATCTTTTTAGTATTAGTATTTTTTTAAATCCACAAAAATCAATTGCGGTATAATAAAATGTAATGCATAATAAAAAGCAAGAATTTTTTAATTTTTAAGCAAAGATATAATAAACAGTAACTTTTAAAATATTATGCGAATGTGATATTAGTTTATATATTTTAACTACTCAATAGTTTACCTTTACAAAAAAAAAGTTTAGTCAAGATCATTATTTATAATATAAACAAAGACTGGTTGTAAAATAACGAGGTAAGTTTTTAACATATAAAACATAAAATTTTCATTTTATACATGTAGTGTCGTATTTTGTATGATCAAAATAATTTTGTCCACCATAAGTCTAAAATCCGGCCCACTGAGCATTGTGGCAAAATTGTGCAATAAAATGTTTCAGTGAAAATAAATAATAATAATAATTAATGTTTAATTATACTTACCTATCAGAATAAATAACTTAATAACTTAAAATGTGATAACTTTTCACAATTAAAATAAAATTAAAAACAAATATGGGAGGTCATTATCAAATTGATAATTTTTCTTTCATAGAAAAAAATGGTTTCGGAAGCGTGGAAGTACTTTAATAAAGTTGTGGTAAATGATAAGAAGTATGGAGATTGCAAAAAATGTCATAGAAGAATCGCTTGTCTAGGAAGCAGCACAAACGGCCTTATTGGACACGTCAAAAGTTGCGAGAAAATAGATTTGAAACTATTCAGTTCCAGACCAGTTTTAACTAAAATGTCATTAAACGATCTTTTTGCCAAGTTGACAGCTCTTGATGGGTATTCGATTAGGTCCATAACTCAATCTGAAACACTAAGAATGCTTTTTGAAAATTACGGGCATAGTTTGCCTAAGTCAGCGTCCGCAATTTCAGAAAAAATTAAGATGTTTCATGCTGAAGCCAAATACTTAATGATCGCTGAATTGGCTGCATTGAAAGCAAAAAGAGAAAAATTTGGACTTACAGGTGACGAATGGTGTAGCAATAGAGGTAGAAGATAATACAATTTAAATGTTCATCACGACAAAACGTATTGTTTAGGAATGATGAGATTGCCATCTCCTAGTTCTGCTGAAACATTAAACATTTTGATAATGGAAAAATTAAAAGAATTTGGTATAGATAGTAAAGATATTGCAGGTAAAACTACGGATGGCTGTAGTTGGATGGTGAAATTGGGTACCATATTTAAGTTTCCACATCAGATCTGCCAGAATCATTCAATTCATTTGAGTGTTTGTGATTTGATATACGCTAAAAAAGATTGTCGCAAAGTTGTGAACAAAGAAACTGAATCGATTATTGAAACAGAAACAGAAACTGATGGAGAGTCTGAAGGAGAGTTTCTTATTGAATATGCGGAGAATGAGATTGAGTATAAAGAAAATATCGAAAAAAATCTACAGAAACTTCGAATACTAATTAAGTTTTTGAAATATTCATCGTTTCGAAATGAAGTTCTTAAAAGAAAAATACACGAAATATACGGATCTTCGCATGACAAAAGACTGTTGTTCGACAACCGAACAAGATGGAACAGTGTTTTTAAGATGATTAAAAGATTTCTGGATTGCTTAGAAGCTGTAAAAATAACACTCGAAGAGCTAAACTGCTTAAACATGTTAGCTGAAATTGACTTGGATTTCTTAAAATCTCTGTCTGACTTATTGAAAGTCGTTGCTGACGCTGCAGTTCGCTTGGAAAAACCAAATACAACAATTTTGGAGTGTGTGGCATTATTATGGAAACGTTAGTAAGGAAATTTAAGGTTGCAGAAACTGACATCAGTTCTAATTTTGCAGAGACCTTAATCTCCAGATATAAAGATCGTAAAAACGTTATGTTGGTATCATTGAGTCGTTATTTGCACAATCCCGATTTTTTTAAAAATAAAAACCACACATTTTTTTACGCTTCCAAAAAAGATATTCAAATTTATGCTTCAAAATTATTTGATCAACTATTTGCAACAAAAGAAAATAGTCTCCAATCAAAATCAGATGATCACGCTAAAAACAAACAAGAAGAACCATCACAATCGACATCTTTTTTCTCTGAAATTCAAGAAAATCTAATTCAAAATCAATCAGCAGCTAAAAAACCAAAAAAAGTCACGACCTTCACCGATCAGTTGAAAGAATATGAAGTAACTGGTGTGAAATCAGAAACAGTTTTAAAATTTGAACTAGCCATCCACAGAATTCAAGCAACTTCCTTGGAAGCAGAAAGAGTTTTCTCCTCGTCTTCCAGATTTGTCACAAAGTTTCGTAGTTCGCTTTCTGATGAAATGATAGATGTTTTGATCTTTTTAAAATATTATTTAAAAAGATCTTCAGTATAAATACTTTTTTTTTCAAATTTTCTCTTTAATTTTTACTATAGGTGCCCCAACAAGTCTTTATTGCATAGCAACGTAGAAGGGCATTTAACTGAAAGTTCACGCCTTCTTCCGAACCGATGCCGGTTAGAAAGCCAATTATTAGATATAACTTGTTCGTTAAAAAATTGTGATAAAAAAAATATTTATGTACTAAGAAATATAAAAATATAAATTTTTTAAAATTTTATTATGAATTATAAATCGAAATATTTAAAATTATAAAATAA
>NC_061159.1:13025319-13055319 GCF_022113875.1 Hydra vulgaris | reverse complement strand
GGCAAAGGCTAGGAGGTGCAAACTCCAACATAAAACACCCCCTGCCTTGGGGCTTTTAGTTGAATAAAGGCTAGAGATCTTGAATTGTTCTGATCTAGATCTGTGATCTAGATCTTGAATTGTTTTGATCTAGATCTAGATTGAATTGTTCTGATCTAGAATCTTTTAAGTTGAATAAAGGCTAGAGATCTGCTCATCTTGGGCAAATGTTAAATGCATCTGGCTGCTGTCATTTAGAAGGCCTCCTAGGCAAAGACATAAGGTATAAACAGATTCAATCTTTTGACCAGCATCGCACTCCTTCTTAATCTATTAGGCTGGCGCAGATGTTTGTAATACATTTTTTTTAGTTTTAGGATGTTGAAAGCTGGATCTTCTTTACTCGATGCATGGGTTTTGCTTGTTTCTCTGTTTTTATGACTAGGCAATTCATTATATTATCTCCAAATGAAGGTACAGCTCTAAAACTCAGTTTTATGATTCTGAGGCCGGCTGGTAGTCAGGTTTTTTAAACTCTGTGGTAGCTCACAAAAAAGATGATTTCATCAACAACTGAAAAATATTAGAGTAGTAACAGTGCCATGTTGCGCATGGATGGTGTCCCTGTTTGTACTTTTGCTGTTCATTGCCAAGGCCACCTTAGAGCCTTTGAGTTCTTCTATCTCAACTTGTATATATATATATATATATATATATACATATATATATATATATATATATATATATATATATATATATATATATATATATATATATATATATATATATATATATATATATACATATATATATATATATATATATATATATATATATATATATATATATATATATATATATATATATATATATATATATATATATATATATATATATATATGTATTATAAAAACTAGCTGAGATCAGCCCCGTAAAAATATGTATCTTTGTATATCTATTCTCAACCGAAATTTTCTATACTTTTTCCTTATATATCCTAGTTTTCCGGAACCGTAAAACATAGGTCTTTACCAATTTACTTTTTTTTTTCTAGCCAAAAATTTGTATACCTATTTCTTATTTCTTTTAATATTTTTTAGTAAAATAAAAAATTCTGAAAAAAAAATTTAAGAGCAAAAAACTCAACATGTCCACTTTTTCCGCATTTGTAGAGATTATAAGTGGGTTATAATTAGGTTTGTTATTCTGCTAAATGCATTTCATTGACAGCTCAGTCCCAGTGGGCACGGACGTAAAAAAGACGTCTTTTAAACAACTTATAAACGTTTTCAACATTTTTTGAACGTCTTCTAAACGTTTTATACGTCTTTTGAACGTTGAAAAGACGTTTTTTTTTTAGGTCCGTTGACCACTGAAGTGGTTAGATGCGTTGCGATTAGTCTTGTTTTGGAGGGTTTAAGACCTCCTCTTAGCATAATAAAAATTGAAGTTTTTTCAATCTTGCTTATATATTCATAGCAAAAAAAAAAAGAATATAAAGAAAAAAAAAAATTTAATTTTAAATAAGATTTTTAAGTTTTCTCATTTTATAGATATACGCGATTATTCCATAAAATACCTTCTAACTCAACATAAAAACGTTTTCACTTACACAAATTTGTACGTAACGCTATAAAGTAAAATTAAAAAGATCTTAGAGCACTAAACCAAAGTCATAAAAAATTAATTTTCATGATTAAGGGCTACAAGAATAATGTTAAACGCTTATTTAAAAGTTAAGCAAAAATGATTTTGGGCATTGACGTCAGTTTGTGGCATAGTAAACCTTTACGCGTTAAATTTTCTTTTGCATTTATCTTAGATTATTTTGTTAATCTTTTTTGTTGTATACAAATGCACTAAAATATATAAAACTGGTACAGATATATGTTTTTCATGGATAAGAGATTGTATTTATTACAATAGTAATAAATAAACAGTTTTGGGGCAATCCATAAAAAACGTCTTCATTTCGCAACCAACTTTTGAACCTCTCCCCTTTTTGTCACCGGTTGTTTTTTCACCCAATACTTACTTAAAAAAAATGTCATAAAATCCTGCCCTCCCCCCAATTTATACCCCCTAAAAATTATTTTGTCTCGCAATGATATCTAAATCTGCTGCTACACTTTTAAAAGTAAAGTTAAAAATATTCTTATTCATTACTTTTTCTTTTTTTTTTTTTTTTTTTTTTTGTAACCATATAAATTTATTCAAGTCGTAAAGCATAACATATATACAAATAGCAGGGGCAAGAAGAAGACATAATTTTTCTTATAACCAAGCCCCTTAATCTATACCAGAAATATAAAATAGCGTATTAAATTAAAAAAAAACGTAATATCCCTAGTAGCAAACAATATTGGCGTAATATTGGCACAATATTGGGTATCTTGGCTAATCTTGGCCATGATACCCGATATTGCGGGTATCTTGGCAAAGATTTGACAGGCATCCTTATATTGACAGGCATCCTTATGTTATTAATTTTTTTACAAAAACAAATAAGAGTTCAAAATAAAAATTTTAATTAATGGAAAGAGAAGTAGAAAAAGTATTTTTAATTAAACATTTACAGAGTCAATCAGGAGAATAAGTGTTGGTAATTTATTTTGAAACAGATATTTTCACGAGAAGAAGTGGTAAGAGTAATAAAATTCTTTTATTCAACATTGTGAATTGAATTACTAGAAGAAGTAGTTGTAATTAATTTAAAATCATATTGCATCACAAGAAGAATAGGAAAAATATTGCTATACTTAAGTATCAAGATTAAAATAGTAAGTTTACTCTTGAATGAAAACACTTTGAGAAGATTTTATCTATAAAATACAAGTTTTATAGTCTATTTATTTTGTTAAAGATATTCGTTTAAGAAATAAATACGTCATTATTATTGTTTCTAAGTGTTATAAGATTTTAATTTACAAAAAAAGTCTCCCCTGCTTGACTCATAATAGCATCAATAATATATATATATATATATATATATATATATATATATATATATATATATATATATATATATATATATATATATATATATATATATATATATATATAAATATATATATATATATACATATATATATATATATATATATATATATATATATATATATATATATATATATATATATATATATATATTATAAAAAAAAACTTTTTTATTGCAAAACTACAATCTTGTAATAAATTTGTGTGTGCGTATGTATGTGAAGGTCAATAATATATATTTAACATATATATATATATATATATATATATATATATATATATATATATATATATATATATATATATATATATATATATATATATATATATATATATATATATATTTATATATATATATATATATATATATATATATATATATATATATATGTTAAATATATATTATTGACCTTCACATACATACGCACACACAAATTTATTACAAGATTGTAGTTTTGCAATAAAAAAGTTTTTTTTTATAATATCTTTTACTTTGTATAGCATTTTATAATATGCAATAGTTTAATGCAATGTTATAGGTAATAAACAAATCAATAAGTTAAACTAGATCTGCCATATCACATTATATTAAGAGTAGTTAAACAAGAATAAAGTAAAATTCACACAATAAGTAATGTTGATAATATTAAAAATTATATAAATGCGACATTTATAAAAAGCAATACACTTTAGTGAGGATTGATGTTGGACGTTACCCTTGGAGAATAAAACTGATATAGAAAATTTATATCAAGGTTTATCGAAAGCTTTCGACACATTTCATAACTATCTCCTATTTCTAAAATTAAAAGTTTATAGAATAGATAACAAACTCTACAATATGATTTGAATATTAGAGATTGGCATTAGAGTATCATTGTTGGTGGTACATACTCAGAATGTATAATAGTAAATAGTGGGGTCCCCTATTATTTACTTTTATGATATATATTAATGATTTTTCTGATTTGGTTTTAGATGTTGTATCTGTTTTTACATATGATACTAAGTTATACAGTTTGCTTTTTGACAGCTCACCATGCAATAACCTGCAAAAAAGTATGGACATTATAGAAAACTGGGCAAAACTATAAAAATATATTCGATAAAAATCTTAATACTTCAATTAATCTTAAAAACTTTCTCGTCAATAAAGGGATCTTTATTGACATTAATTTTATTTTTTATTTTTTAAGCACAGGGAATAACACCACCAATAAAAATCAATGAATGATCAAAAGATCATTTGTCGATCTCAATATCTTTACATTTCGTACTTTGTTTATTTTCCTTGTTCGTCCTCACCTTGATTCTTGCAGCTCTGTCTCTCTACTATCCTAGGCTTTAAAAAGATCAACTATTAATTTAAAATGTTCTATGCTAGTTTTGTAAGTTTGTTTTTGTAAGTTTGAGCTATCGTTTTTTATGTAATGACATGGCAGAAACTTACAAATGTATTCGCAATCTTTGTAATTGTAGTTGCAACCCTTTTGTTTCCTCATTAAATACCATTCAGTATTTTATCTATCAACACCTGTGTCATCTGCACAGACATTATATTTATTATTGTAATTACAGACCATTAAGAAGTTAATCTGAGTTGCAATAGCATGCGTGTTAATATAGCCACTTCTTAATATTAATATATGATTATAAATTTAGTTAGTATTTATTCCTCCATTATGACTAACTCCAACTTAACAAGATGCGATCATGCTTATAAACTGAAAAAAATGTTTTGTAAGACAGATGTCCGGAAAAAACTTTTCTAATATGAAATTCACAAATTTGTAGAATAGTCTACCATCTGAAATAGTGTTCAACATCTGTCATGACATTTAAAAAACATCTAGATGCATCTTGGGTTTATCAAATGTACAATTGCATATAAACAATTAGACCGACACAATTAGATACTAGAGAACAAAAGGTTAAAAGGCTTTTTTATATACCTAATTACTCTATTTGTAAAATTATGACTTTAGAAAATAATAACAATAACAACAACAATAATAACAACAATATGTTATATCAAAATCTTATAATTAAACACCAAATAATTAAAATTAGTTAAACACCGAATAAGTTTTATGTTTATTTTTTTAGTGTTGTATATTAAAAACACTTTTTTTCAGTGTTCCATAACTGAGAAAAGTTTTCTTTGCTTGTCTAACTCATTCAATTGAGCATGAGATCTTAATCACATGCTATTTTGAATCTCGTAATCTTGGGGTAAATATTTACTTAGAGCCTCAAGTTATTTATCTTCCTTAAAATCATATTTAAAAAGAAAATGTTATCATAGAAACCTTTCTAAACGACGCAAACTTTATAAGTCACTTTTTTTTACTAACCAATAGTTAAACTGTACTTGTAATAAAAAGTGATTACATTAAAAATTAAGAAATGAAACTCAATAATTTTTAGACTAATATTTTCAGGTAAAAAAAAAATAATCTGAAAAATTTATTTGTGATTATTTTTTAGCTGATGTACCGTTAAACCGAAGGTGGTATTAAAGTTTACGAAAATTGCTCTGGCTGAATTTTTGATGAAAAAACAATATGTGTGCCATGAATGTAATCTGTTTTTCATGGCGTATCAATGAAAGTTTGGTATATTGGCCAAATCACTTGCAAGCATCTTGCCCTCAGGCTGCCTTACATAAAGTCACGCTTTTAAAAGTAACTGAAAACAGCTGAAAATAAGAATTTTTTGGTAATTGTCTTATTTACAATTTTGTTTTTTGTTTTATTTACAGTATTGTCTTTGTTTTTTATCTAAACAGCTCTGTTTGACTCAAATATAGTAAATGTATGGTTTCATCTATTCTTTATACTTTTTTTTGACAGTTATGAGACTGCTCTAGAACGAAAATATCTGTGCCTCCAGCTTGGAAGGATGCAGGTTACAAAAAAAGTGACACTGATGAGATTGTCTCTCAGTTTCTCAAAGATTGAAGAAATCTTGATTGTTTTAGG
This sequence comes from Hydra vulgaris, assembly GCF_022113875.1. Taxonomy (NCBI): domain Eukaryota; kingdom Metazoa; phylum Cnidaria; class Hydrozoa; order Anthoathecata; family Hydridae; genus Hydra; species Hydra vulgaris. Next base: position 13,049,362 of record NC_061159.1, on the reverse strand, counting down.
GTTAAGTGATTCCATCAGAGTTTTGCTTGACTATCTCTTTTAATTTATCGAATTTATTTGCCGGTTATAGAGAAAAAAAGATCTTCTATACCTCAAAGAAAAAATATGGAACAAAGACACCTTATGAATCAATAGTATATATCAGTGAATTGATATTAGTTAATGGTTTTTGGAAACAGTACTATGTTCTATTAAAGTTTCTAATTTTCAAAATATATGATACATTTATATGTAACATACAAACAAATGATACAATATGATACGTGATTGACTATAATTATGTTGTATATCAGAATATTTTATATAAATGCTTAATACATTTTATTGTGATTTTTATCTTTTATGCCCAGTTAGCAATGTATTTAGTGTAGCAATGACTACTAATCTCAGATATCTATGACATCTTAAGGGTGTATTCACCGCTACAGATGTCATAGTCTATTTATAATCAATTGCTTTTACTCTTCCATAATGTCATATTTTAATAAGAATCACATTATGGAAAACCGTCTAATACATACACATAAGGAACCATTATACTTTTAGTACAACCAATTATATTTCATTGTTTTCTTATTTTAGATGAACTTTCATTCTTCGGTTGGAGATGAGAAACAACTTACAGCGACATTCTCAATACAGTTATTGGCCAAAGTAGTATGTTTTTCATACTTAGTGTATGAAAGGAAACAAAAACGTCCTGCACGGTCGTTATAGATAAAGCACAATACTTGTATTTTACATTTTATTTCCTTTTAATAAATAAATATTTTATTAAAAGCTAATTATTTTACGATATTTATACGTGAAAAATTATATATTTCAAAATTATATTGTGATGATATTGAAAAAACATTTTTCAGAATTGCGTTTAGTCATTTATCGTTGTATTCGTTCATTTCGAAATCGCTACTGACAAAAGTATTAAAGAAAAATTTGGCAGCTTTCTGGCGACGGCCATTAATAGAGATTACGGAAGAAAAATAGTACCGTAACTGAGCAAACCCCAATATTGAGCAATGAAATAGGTATCGCCAAAATAATGAAAGTCGATGATAATGATGTCGATAATGGTGACGAAATGTTCATTAGAGGAAATATTTAGTTAAAAAAATATTAAATATTAATTTAAAATTATTTTATGCGGTTATTAAGACGTGAATTTGACATTTGATCCAAAACGCTATTTTGCACTTTTATAAACTTATCTTTCACTTATTATGCGCTCTGGTATTGTGGTTTTACCTTCCCCGGCTATTTGTCATGTAGAGGTCACTTTACCAGAAGTTCGCAAAGACTAGTTGAACTCCCGAAACAGCGTCATACCCCCGCTCTACGGACTAAAAGTAAGGTGATTTTGGGAAGAACGATGATATGTTGGAGTAAAAGATAGAGGTAGTCGAGTTAGAAAGATAGCATAGAGTAAGCGGACAGGGTTGCACACGATGTTAGAGATTGAAATACATACTGTTAGTTAAGGGTTTAGCCTAAGTAAAGTACGCTGACAAAGTAATGGTTGGAATTCACTTAACATGCGCCGTGGTATTGTGGTTTTACCTCCTCCGTCTAATTGCCATATAGAGGTCACTTTACCAGAAGTTCGCAAAGACTAGTCGAGCTCCCGAGGGAGCGTCATACCTGCTCTACGGACTGAGAATAAGGTAAGTTGAGGAAGAACAAAGATTTGTTAGAGTGAGAGATAGAAGCAGTCGAGTTAGAGAGATAGCATAGAGTAAGCGGGCAGGATTGCACGCGATGTTGGAGAGTGCAATACATACTATTAGTTAGGCTTAGCGTAAGTGAAGTACGCCTACAAAGTAGTTATGGAAGCTCACTTAACATGCGCTTTTCCTCAACTTTCTGTGTCGTCTAAGGACGCTTTTCCTCAACTTTATAAGCTTTATAAATTTTTCGTTAGGTTATAATGGCGCCAGGCGGCAAAGTAACTTTCTACTGAAAAGCCAACTTTTTAGGAAGGCGGAAGCTATAAGTGGATGCTTCTCGTTCAATTTTTAGCTGCAAAATGATTGCCTAATTGGAGGCGAGAATGTTTGCCTCCCACCGGCGCACAGTGAGTCAGAAAGGTGAAAAAAACGGCAAAAATTATATAACTATCATATATAAACGTGTGATATATCAATACTATCGTATTTTGGGTAAAAAATTTAAATTTGTTATTGAAAATATTTTTTACGCGTACTTTTGATGCGTACCACGCAAGCTTACGCGTGTAAGTGCCATTTACGCGCGCAAAATATGATTTAAATAAATAAATCGCATTCCTTGATCCAAAATACCATATAAAAAAACACCACATATTTTTTAATGTAAATTTTTCTTGTGCCTAAGGGTCGCACACGCGTATAAAACTTCTAACACGTATAGACGCGTATACGTGTTATAGTCTTTTACGCGCACAAAGACTTAATTTAAAAAAATTAAAACCTTTAAACCAAAACATATACTTATTAAAAAGAAAAATTGGATTCAAAAAATCTTTTAATATTATAACAATATTAAAGTATATTAAATACAAAATAAATATTTATCTTATCTAATTTTTCTTTCATGAAAACAAAAAAAGAAAACCTAAAGTTATAAAAAAGGTTTATTTCATTATTACAGTATTAACAAAGATAAAACTTCAGGGGTAAGTGTTCTTCCATTTTCAACCATGTATTTTTTGAAACAAATGTTTGATATCACAGGATCACTTCTAATCAAGAGGTATTGGTACCTTGGTCTCGATATCTTGTCTGTATGATTTAATCTATCTTTTCGAATTTCCTTAAATAGAGTCTCTTGTGACTCTTCAGAGTAGTAATCAATTGGCAGTTCTAATGCCTCAGATATCTGCACACCATGTTCCAAGAGTTTATGAACAGTTGGGGGAATCATATACCAGCAATAGTTTTTGAGTATAAGAGCTGTAGTTTCATAGCAATACTGGCCAAAACTTTCTGAGTTTAACTCATAACAGGAGCATACTGATATTAGGATTGTCCTAAATCTAATAATTACATCTACTGACACTCCCGTTATATCAGCAAAAGTTTCAGCATTTTCAAATGCCCTTCTGGCAGTGTTTCCATCGTTAGTGTTGCCAAAACCCTGTTTAGGCATATTAACTATAAGACTTAGCTCCTCTCTAAACCTCAGTTGAATGTTCTTTTTTCTACTTTTCGCTGATGCTTTTTCAGCGGGGGGTTTGGCAAAGTATTTTTTAATGTTTAACTTGTATCCTAAATGTAAAATATATTCAAAAGATCTGAGCCAGCAATGCAGAGTAGAAAGGCCTAAAGATTAAGCTTTTTCATTAATTGGTTTAGATCTAATCAATTCTGGGCTATTAAGTTCACTGGGCTTAGATCCGCAAATATAAAATGTATGGAAGGACATAGTGTTAGTGAGGGTATTAACCACTTTACCATCAAACATGGTTAAATCTAGTTTGAACTTAAATGTGATTATCGTATCCGGTTTGCATTCCACTACTTCTAACTTTACTTCAAACTTGACTAGTCTATTCATTTCTGCTTTTAAAAGTTCATACTAACTTCGTATCAATTCTTCCGTTCCTTTTTGATATTGGAGATGGAAGGGTCTACAGTAACGTGTACTGGAAGGCGTCTTATTTAACCATATACTTTTGTTCGTGATGGTTAATTTAAGTGGAACAGTAACTGTATGGAAAAGACTTTGCTCGTTAACTTGGGCCTCACCAATATTTGTATCAGTATATTTTTGTTTATAGACGCTTTGACTGGAGGCACCATCAAAGCCACCTTCAAAGTTAAGTACACCTTTAAACTTCCCCCCAATTTCAGCAAACATTCTCATAGAGTCTTGGGATTCCGTAAAAATTAATATTCTTGTCAGAGTATGATTAAACATACCCTGTAGAGGAGTTGAAGCAGATGTTTCTGTCACAATTAAACCCTCAGGATAACACTTGTGTCTCTCATTCTTAATTTCGTGAAGTGAAGAATAAATATCTGCATTATGTAGTATTGATGAATTTCTAATAATTTGATACTGCTCATCAGAAAGGTCACACTCAACTTTTAAGGTCAAGGCATCTTCGGTTTTCATTTTTATCGGAAAATTTATCTCCGTGATATAACCTTTTTCAGAGTTTGTTGCACTTTTCATGAGAACAACGAAATCTTTTTTGGTAGGATCTTTAGTGGCTTTTTTAATTGAAGCTAATGCCAATGCTTCAGCAGGATGTTCAGCCAATTTGGCAACCTTAAACAAGATAATATTTAATATTTAAGTTTGTAAACTACTTTTTCAAACTGGGTTGAACTTAATTTATTTATTATTACCTAAGATCTTCTGCTTCTATCACCTAAATCTTCCCAGTTTTTGCTCTTTCTGCCTGGACCTGCTGCAAAGTTTTTTTTTGTGAACAGTTACATCTTTGTTCAACCAAGTTTGCTCGTGTTCCAAAAGTCTAAAGAAGGTTCTTGAATATCTCTGCAATTTTGATCGGAATTTAAATTTATATATTATTAGAGTTTTCTTTAGATTTAACATTTTAGGTTTGTCAATACTTTCATAGTATAAACCCTCCAGTCTACAAAACTCACGTATAAGAGTTAATTATCATGATTAATTCCTAACTCTTGAATTATAGAGACTAAATGTATTCTTTTCATGTTTAATGTAAGCAATAAACTATTGTTAGTTATTTTAAACGCAAGTTTGAATTTTAAAATATGCATTATAACATCAAATGTTGCAAATTTTGGTTTTGAGGTCTGATAATTAGCACCATCTGCTTGAGCATAAGTTTTTTTAGTAATAGGATGATACTAAATGTATTATTGGTGTGATGAATGCAGGCAATGAACAATTGTTCGCTACTTTATGCGCAAGTTATAAAACAGAAAAAAAATATATACAAAAAAAAACGAAGTACTTAAAAGGTTTTATTTTAATTGGGGCAAGTTGGGGCAAATTATTTTTATTTATTCTGCTTTCATATATACCTATTAATGGGAAAATATTAAAACTACCATGGAATCTAGTGGAATCTTTTAGTTTTTGAACTAAACTCATAATTAAACTAATTTAAAAAAGTTAATTTATGACATAATTTTAGGGTTCGGAAATTTACATGCATGCATGCGCATGTTAAAAATGCGCATGCATGCGCATGTACGTGCGCACGTACATGCGCATGTAGATTAACGGTAACAAAAAATTTAAATTTAATAAGGTCATTCTTTTGAAATATTTTTAAAATTAATTTAAGTTTTGACTCATTTTTCTCTATTATTTTGCTTCAAAAACTATCGTAAGTAATGATTTGCATACATTTGAATCATATACATTTAATTAGAAAATCGTTTCTCGTTAGAAAAAAGCTATAATGAGTCAAATCAAAGTCGCAAAATATTTAACCAACTACAATCGTCAAACTAATTATGGCAAGTGCAAATTATGTGATAAACTTGTCCAGTGGTCCAAAGAACGTCTTGCAGCACACAAGAGATCATCTTGTCCAAATGCCAGTCTCGAAGAAAAACGACTGTTTTCAAAACGCAAATCAGAATCACCAGCACATCCTTCCACATCCTCTCAAAATGAACACACTCAACCGATGCAAGCCTCACAAGAATCGCTTTCACATGTAGCTGACACAACAAATGGAGAATGGAAGGCAGATGTTGACATGAAATTATCAAACTACTTCTATAGAACTGGCATTTCTCTACGACTAGTTAAATCTGATGCATTCAAGGATTTCGTTAAGGCGCTCAATCCAGCATACGCAGCTGCTATGCCGAGTGCAAAGACCTTATCAGGATCGCTGCTCGATAAGCACTTTAATAAGTGCTCTGCTGCTGTCAATGAAATCATCCAATCTCACGGTAATCTAACGTTGATGTCAGATGGTTGGACAAACATCAGAGGTGATCACATCGTTAATTTCTGCGTGAAGGCACCGGGTCAAAAAGCTATTTTTTATTCATCTATCGATACCTCCGGAATCATTCAGAACTCAGTTGCAGTTGCTGCTGCTATCATCCAAGTCATCGACAAGATTGGTTCACAAAAGTTCTGCAGCTTTATTTCTGATAATGCACCTGTTATGAAGTCATCATGGCAGATAATTGAAGAAACATACCCACACATCTCAGCAAGTGGTTGTAGCGGCCACGGCATGAATCTATTAATTAAAGACATCGCCAGTACCACAGAAGCTGCAAAAACAATTAAAGAGTCGGAAAAGATTATCAAGTTCATCAAAAACCACCATCGACGTACAGCAAATGTCAATCAATCTCTCTGCATGCCTGTTGCTACACGCTGGTTTAGCTTGTACAATGCAATGAACTCTCTTCTTCTCTCCAAGTATGTTTTGATCAAGCTAGCTGACGAGGAAAACGACGCATTAAAAGAAATTTAACCCAAAACCACATCAGCAGCAGTCCTGACTTTAATCAAATCCCCTGCCTTTTGGATTCGTTTGGCAAAGTTAGTTAAGGACATTGAGCTTCCTTCCAAAATGATTGGAAAGTTGGCAGCCGATGAAGCTCCGCTCTCACTTGTCTACCACTATTTTGGTCAGCTCTTCAACCATTATGATGATGACGAGAGTATTCAACAAAAAGTTCAGTCGCGACTTGATTTTATTTTCACGCCAGCCATGGGACTAGCTTACATGCTTACGCCAAAGCACGCAGCAGACGGCTTTTATTTTGGAGATGACAAAATTGACATTATTACAGCCACGTTTGATCGAACAAGCGAAATTCATCCGGATATTGCTGACAAAGTGCGAAAACAACTGATCGAGTTTAGTGGAGAAATGACTACGTTGCCCCAGAAACGAAAGGATACAATTTACAAAATGAGCGCAAAAAACTATTGGAGCATTATTGGTTGCAACAAGTATCCGGAACTTTATCAAGTGGCAGTTTCCATCAATGAGATGATATGCACATCAGCTGCAGCAGAAAGAACTTGGTCGATCTTCAGATTTATTCATTCACGTCTTCGAAATCGTCTAACAAATGAACGAGTAGAGAAGCTAGTTTTTCTATATAAAAATAACGTACTGATGGATACTCGTGGCAAAAACGACTATATACAAGATGAAGGAGCTATGATCGAAGAACTTGAGCGAGAATTTGCAGAATAAGACATAAAAAGTTATCATAGATTGAGTATATTTTGCAGCTAATTATTAAATTTGAAATTGAATAAAATCTAAAACTTGAAGTTTTTGAAGTTGTTTACGATTAGAAGTATTAGAAAATTAATTTTATGTTGTTTTTCAACACAATTGATTTGCATAAATTTTGTTGTAATAGCCTAATCTACATGCGCATGTACATGCATGCATGTGCATTTGCATGTAATGTATGACATGCGCATGCATGTTGCCGAACCCTACTAGTAACAATAATGATGCATTAATGTAGTTACTAATAGTAACTACATTAATGCTCTACTACTAGTAACAATATTAATAATAATTATAACAGTAATAATATTAATAATGATAAATAATAACAGTAATAATTACAATAGCAAGTATAAGAGAAAACTAAAATATTTATATAAATTACCACAGGATTGTAAATTGCAACTCAAGTCTTCCTGTATTTGTACTAGTTTATAAGATCCAGCGGCAAAGCATTGAACATAGTTTAAACAGGTTCGATGGCGACTTACAATTCCATCACCACATGTTTGTGAACATGTTCCATAAACCCAATTGCCCCAAGTACCTATTTTTATAATTTGAAAAATGGTTTAAAAAAACTGCAAAATATTAGTTGAACATAAATTGCAATTCAACAAATATGTTTTCCTAATTTGGATTCAACTTATTTGCAACGGCCAAAAAAAAAAAAAAAAGTTAATAAAATCTTACAAATATATATATATATATATATATATATATATATATATATATATATATATATATATATATATATATATATATATATATATATATATTATATATATATATATATATATATATCTTTAAAAAAAAAAAATCCCAGTATATAATGTTATACATTATTAAAAAGCTTATAAAATTTTGAATAAATAAATTTAGAACTTTTTTTTTCATAATAATGTTTTTTACAATTTATGGGAAAGTAACAATCTTCTTCAATATAATATAAAATCACACCGCCTGAAATATCACCTTCCACCATTGAAAACAATGAAAAATTTCTTTTAGCAAAGCAAAACTTATGTACTTCAAAGCTTAAATTTTGTATTAAAAATATATAAAATTTCTGAATGAGCTGATTGGCAAATCATTATGTTGTAATTTTTAAAATAAATCATTTGAAAAAGCTCGATTTTTTTTATATTAAAGATTGTCAAGAAGTCATTGAACATTAGTGAAAAAATCTTCAAATACCGTACCGAAAGAGTTAAAGGTTAAATTTTACAAAACTAAACATAATTTTAAACTTAACTTTATTTTAAATTTTTTATTTATTTCATAATGAAATAAACTAATCTTGTTTAACTTATTTTATTTCGTAGATATTTTTTTTGAACATTGCTGCTGAATAGAAATGTTTTATTAAAAGAAATATAGAACAAAATATTAATTTTAATTACAACATAAATGAGAGTTTAAAACATTTCCAAAGTTTAACAAAAAAAAAAAGGAAATTTAATTATTTCAATTTAGTAAAAACTACTATTGTAATTTATTTCTGTTTGTTGATAAAAAAATCTTAAGTTGTTAATAATTAAATCCACTACAATACTTAGAGGAAAAAAAATTAAAAACTTTTTTTACTAAAAAAAAAATACTGTTGAATGTTTTTAGTCGAAAGTTAGTGTTTTTATAGAATTGATTGTTACTGCAAAAAAATTTTAAAAAAGTATTTGTACTTCATATTTTTAAATAAGATAAAAACTTTTTGTATTGTAATTAATGATTTCAATTTTAACAAATACCAATTGATTAGGAATGCTCATTAATACCTTTAAATAGAAAACTTTTCATGTATAGTTAAAAACATTAACAAAAAAAAAAAAAGAAAAAAAAAAAAACTACTACAAGGAAAACTTTTTAGGATTATGCAGTAAATTGTTGATTAATTTGAAGTACATTTTTGTTTTCAATATTAATTTTGAGCTTAAATGCATTGTTAAAGTTTTTCATTCCTTTTCTTGTGCAGTATACATGATAGGAATAATATTTTTTAAGAATTGTAATTTTACTTTAAAGACTAAACTAAATATTTTAGTTAATGTAAATAAATTTTATATGCTTCTTATTTATTTTTTCTTATGTGTTCAGTATATGGCAATTTGTTAGCAATAATGAAGCTTAGCAATACAAACTTGTTAACTATTTTTCTTTTATCGCTTAACAGTAATACTATTAACAGTAAACATTTGAATGCTTATCAAGTATTTGTTAATTAACGGCTAATCTTTGTGTAACTTAATATTAATGATATGCATTCAAGAAAGTATTTAAAAAATCAAGAACACTGATTTCAAAACTATTATCTCACTCGTCTTAATTATCAGAATCCACCTATAATTGAATCTTTTACAAATAACTTAAAGCTGACTGAAATTCTTTTACTGACTTCCTTTGCATGGCTTTTGGGTAAAAACATTTGTCTTCCTGCTGAAAATTGTGCTTCTTACGTAACTTCTTGGATTTATGTTGATATGAAATCTTTTATTCCCTCTCGAAGAGTTTAAGTCAAGCCTCATTCTTCTTAATGGTTTTCCTCCCATTGAGCTTCTCCAACTTCCATTTATAACCATTACTTTCATATTTATGAGCAAAATAGTTACTTAGAAAACAGACGTCTGTTTCCTACTGCTAGAAACCAATGTAAAAAAAGTTTTTTCTAACGTGTATTCCTGCTATTGTTAGATCAAAAAATTTCATACTTCATCTCAAAATGTAGACACTTGTGACTTCTGGAGAACTATTTAACAAGTACTTATCAGAGCCTTGTTTTCCAGCCTGCTGAAAAGCGACATCTGTTATCCCTATTGCCAAAAGTTCTAGAGAGCGATCTGACTTGTCTAACTACTGTTCCATTTGTTTTCTTCCTATCATATGCAAAGTGTTTGAACTTTTAACCAACAAACAGTTAATTTTTAAATATTTTACAATATTAGTCGTTTAACAATCATAATAAGTTCAATAATATATTAGAATGATTACAAAATAAAATAAGTTTGTAGGAGGAAAAACACGGAGTCTCGTAGAAGACCTTAAGGTCTTGTAGTAAAAAACCGCTTTGTTTTTCAACTACATTGTTATATTTATTGTGTTAAATATGTAAATTCTTGTCGAAAGTCTAATTAAATAAACGTAATAGATAAATAACACTCAAATATATATATGCAAAGAATTTAATTTAAAAAATTTACTTTATAAAAAGTAAAAATATAAGAGTATGTTATCAATTGAAAAAATTATCTGTTTAAGTTTTTTTTAAATGTGTTGTAATTTCACTTTTGTGTAAAATCAAAATATTTTAAAACTATTTTGTTCCATAAAAAGCTCCTCAATAAGAGAAAAAAGATCTACCAAAATTTGTATGCCAAAAAGATTGTTGTAAAAAGTTTTCATTTCAAAGATAGTATTTGCTTATTTTTTTTATGTGAGTATAAATTATAAAAAAGATAAGCGGAAATGTTAGTTTTATATTTATACATAAAGCAATGAATATTACAGTGATTATGCTAATATACATTAAGAATATTCATTTTAAGTAAAAGAGGCCTGGCACGAGTAAAACAGTCTTTAAAATTTATAAGACGTTCATTGTGCTTCTGTTGACGCTAAAGAATTTCTAGTATACTTTTTTTAAGGCAATAAATAAACGGGAAGTATAATTGAATTAAAGTGTATTTACTTAAAAAAACTCTTGATTTGTAAAACATTCCTATACTACTTACAATTTTATTGTTTAAATTGTTAAAATGATTTTTCCATGTGAGGTTTTCATCAATGCAAACACCCAAGAACTAGTAACTTTAGCTCTCTTTTTTTCAGTATTATCAATATGCAAGGAAGGTATAATCGAAAGTAAGTTTTATTTTGAAGCTAAGTAAAAGCGGATTCATTTAGATTTTTCGATATTTACTTATAGATTGTTAGACTTAAACTAGTTAGAGATTTTAATAAGTTTTTTATTCATTTTGTCAAATAATGTTGGTAAGTCATTGTCAGTTAGAAAAAAATTTGTATCATCGGCAAACATAATTGTTGATAATTTTGATGCTTTATAGAGATCAAATTAAAAAAGCAAAGGTCTTAGTAACAAATCGTTTCCAATATTTTAAATAGTTTTTTAATAATAATAATTATACATTCCCTGTGATTCCATAAAGTTGTTTTTTTTAAAAAGAATTTCGTGATCAATAGTATCAAAGGCTTTTGATAAATCTATGAAGACACCTAGAATATATTGTGATTTTTCAAATGAACTTGCAATACTTCTAGTAAGTTGAAGTATTGCATATTCAGCTGAATTTTTTTTTTTTTTGAATCCATATTGAATATTGTATAATATTTTGTTTATAGTTAGATAGTTATATATTACATTAAACAAAATTCTTTCCGAAACGTTTGAAAAACACCTTATTTAAAGATTGGAGTAACTCTAGCTATTTTGAGAGCATCTGGAAACATTGCTTGTTTAATTGAGTAACTAAAAGTTTTAAAAATAATATTTTTAATTATATCATAAGAACTAATAACAATATTTTCATTAATATCGTCTGGTCCGACCGCTTTATTTAATTTGATCATTTTGTAGGCGGATTCAAATTCTTCAAATGTTGTTGTAAGAACATTTAAAGAAATTTTAATGAAGAGGGATTGTCGCTTGCTAAGTTAATGACAATAGGTATATTTTTAGCTAAGTTTGATCCAACTGATACAAATTACTTGAGTATTTTGTTTGCTATTATAATAGGATCACTTAAGAGTTTGTCATTTATTTCAATAACTTTGGGCTAAGAGCTTGCTTTTATTTTATGACTACTGATGATTTCATTTATATTCTTCAATTTCTTTTCAAAAGAATTTATGTATTTTTCAAATAAACTGTTGTAGTATTGTTTTGTATAAATTTTGTAAAATGTTTTATTTTCAATTGTTTTAAATTTTAGGTATTTTTTAGGTATATTTCAAAGATTTTCTTAAATCTTTTGTAATCCATGGTGATTTAATGTTTTTATTTGTTTTACAAACCTTGCATTTTAAAGATTTACATCGTAAATTTGATAATATATTTTAAATAATGAGTTGTACATTTTTTTTGGTTCACAAATACTAATAAGATAAAGTTTTTTATCGTTAATGAGTCGTTATATAACTACTTGTTTTCGTAGAGGTAATAATTCAGTTGGTCTATAAAGAGAAAAAATTATTAAAATAATTAGATGAATCTTTTTTAAAAACTCTTTTTTTGGGCAATTTACTTGAGGTATTGGTTCTAATAAAATTGTCTACTAGTGAAGCTGATCTCTCATCTTAAATCTCATAACTTAGTTTCTGATCATCAATATTGTTTTCAATCTTAACAATCTACATCTGATTAGCTAACAGTAATAACAATTAGGTTTCATCGTGCATTAGATGGATGTAGAGAAGTAAAGTTTATTGCTCTCAACATTTTTAAAGCTTTTGATAAAGTTTGACAAACCAGCTTTCTCCATAAGTTCTCTTCTTACGGTGTATCATGTAATATCTTTAACATTGTTCAATCCTTCATTACCATTCGTAGTATAAAAATTGTTTTAGATAGATGGCACTCTTTTTCTTGTCCTGCAAGTTTAGAGGTTCCTTAAGGTTTTACCCTTGGTTCTTCACTCATTTTAGTTAACATAAATGATTTCCTAAAAACTCTCACATCAAAAACGGCATTTTTTGCGGTTGATACTAAAAAAAGGATCTTACTTCTGCTACACTATAGGACCTTTGGAGTTTGCAGCTTTTTAGTTACCAATCAATAATGTTTCAAATGGTTTATCATATTTTCAAATGATGTCTTTTTTAAACTAACATTTATTTTAATGTATTAGTCAGTTGATTCTAAAATGTCTGCACCGAGATTAAACACCTATTGTTTAAGATTAAAATTTTTGGTCTAAAATTTAACCCAAAACCAAGATGTGTAAGATAGTAATATAGAACTTTAATATTATTATTGGAATACAAATTCCAATAGCCACAAACTTGACCTGGGCATTTAAATTTTTAAAAATTCACCCATTTGTAAGGAAACCAAATTTGAATCTAGAGGCTATTCTTCTATGTGATTACGTTTAGTACCACTTCACTCTATCACCTTTCTTCAAGTTCTATATCGCTCTCCTCAATCTCAAGGCTGCACTCTTTTTGATGTTATTTCTAATCTATTTGACTAATTCTTCTCTCTTTATTCTCAGCCAATTTCATTATTGTTGGTGACTTTAATGCTCATCACAATGAATGGCTTGGCTCTAGTTTCAGAGACGCTGCAGGCATTAAGACCCATATCTTTTGTCTTTCGTTATCTCTAACTAAAATAGTGAATTTTCCAATTCATACCTCCTACAACTACCTAAAAGCTGACTGGGTCTCTTTTTGTGATTTTCTTTGAGATAGACATTGGGTAAAAATCTTTTATCTTCCTGCTGAAAAATGTGCTTTTTATATAAATTCTTAGAATCAAGCTAGCATGGAATCTTTTAATTCCTCTCGATAGTTTAAAGTCAAGCCTTACTCATCTCCAGGGTTTTCCTTACAATATGCGGCTGCGATTTTAAATTAAAACCATTACTTCCAAATATACCAGCAAAACAATTCTCAAAAAAAAAGACATCTGTTTACTAAGTTTATGAACCATTGTAAAATAGTTTTGTCTAATGCCAAAGCAACTGTTCTCAGGTTATGGAATCTCGTTTTTTGTCTAAAAAATTAAGTTCTTATAACTTCTGAAGAATCTTTAACAGTACAAAAATAAGGGAAAAACTGTTTTCCACATCTCTTTTATGGTTCAGATGTCATTTCGCCTAAAGATAAAACTGTATTTATTGCAAAGAACTTTTCATCAATATCATTTCTTTATTACTCTAGTTGCGTTCTACCTGGTACAGCTAACAAACAGGTTGATCCATTGAATAACACTTGTATTGCTCCAGCGTCTGCATCTAAAATGATTTCCAACATAGACTCTTCTATAGTTTGTAGTCTCGACAACATACCTGTTATAGTCTTGCAGAAGTGTTCTACAGAGTTGTCTTTTATACTTTCAAAACTATTTAATTAGTGCTTATCAGAGCCTTGTTTTTCAGCATACTGAAAATCTGCATCTATTATCCCTACTTTAAATATATCTGGAAAGCAATCTGCCTTGTCTAACTATTATCCTATCAGTCCTATCATAAGCAAGATTTTTGAATGTAACCTTTTCATCTGCAAAGGTTGCTTCTCTTTATTGTACTCGATACTTTCTTATTGCAGATTCTATTCTTTATCTCTATAATTCTCAAATTTGTCCTTTTATGAAATACTGTTAGAATATCTGGGGCTGATCTTCCAATGATGCCCTTTTTCTTTTAAACAAGGTGCAAAAACGCATTGTAAACGTAGTTTGATCTACTCTTGCAGCCAACCTTTAACCATTATCACATCAAATATCTCTTTCTCTTTTCTACAAGTACTATAATAGGCATTGCTCTAGAGAATTAGCGTCTTTTGTGCCATCTTCTAAAATTCATTCTTGCTTTACTTTTCATTCAATTAAATCTTATCCTTATACTGTGATTGTTCTTAGGTATATACACATACTAGGATTTTGATTGATTTCTGATTTTTAAGATATAAGGGATATATATTTTTTTAATTCTTCCCACTTTAATAAACAAAACTTTATGAAAGCATAATTTGATTTTAAAAAAAAACTTTATTTTCTCCAGGTTTTTTCAGTTTTGTTGAGATCAGAATTATATATTCATTTTTTTGTTTATTGTGCAATACTTTTAATAAATATTTGATAATCTTTTTAGCTCATTAGGCCGGGTGAATAAAAAAAAGCAATCGCTTTTTTTTTTTTTTTTTTTTTTTTTTATAACATAAGAATTTTATAACTTCGTGCTTCATAAAAAAAAAAGGAAGTAAAAACAGATAGGGGCTCAAAGAAGATGAGGATGACAGTACGTCATCGTAATCTTTTGATAGAGGCCCTTTAATAAAATTTCAATAAAATATCGTATTACGTAATACGTAATAAAATTTCATAAAACATTTCGTAAAATATATACGTAATAAAATTTCAATTAAATCGTAGTAAAAATCGTAATAAAATGCGTAATTCACTAATAAGATTGTTAAACAACAACAACAAGAACAAAAAAAAAGGAGAGTGGTAACATTAACTAAAAAAGTTTCTCAAATTTTAAAAATTTCTTTTTTTGTTATTAACTTGAATGAACTTAACGAGTAATTGCTCAGTTTAGGTGTATAAAATTATTATCAATTTTGCTTTATTATTTTTTTAAATTATAATATACAAAATATACTAAAATTGATGAAAATTTTCAAAAATAACTAAAATTAATAAATTTTAATGCAATGTTAAGACAAATCATGTCAAAATATATTGCAGACATTTTTTGCTAAATATTTTCTGCATTAGTATAATATGACTTGGATAAATGTTGAAATAAGTTATATTGGCATACATTAACTATAAAGTAAATCAATATATTCATTTACCGTGTTTTTGTTTACTTCTTTAGTTTCTTGCTGGGTTATTAAATATAAAAAAGATAGCTTAAGTAATAAGTTTGGATATTAAAGGAACCATATGACTAAAGTCAGCTTTTAACATACCCAATTTGTTTTGTATTGCACAAATAATGCTCAAATATTGCAGAGTAAACGGTTAATTTTATATCTATTAAAGCTAAGAGTTACGTTTCACTAAAAAATAAAAAAAATAAAAATGAGCAATCATATAAAAGTATATAAAGAATATTTAGTTGCTAAAAATGATTTATTTACTAACAACTCGTATTACGGTTTGCTTGCTGTTAGTTTTTTATTACTATGTTTGCCTAATAAATTTTTCTATCAAAATTGTTTAATATAAATTGATTTGGGAGATAAAAAGATTTTTTTTCGACATTTTTTTCTTTTTTATAATAATACTAATAATAAAAATAAAAATTACTTTTCAAATGCAACTTTGAATCTATAAAAGTTTTTAATTTAAATTATTCATTGAAAGATTCCAATAACAAAGTGTTATAGTTATAAAGAGAAATGTCTTAATATAAGGTATTATTAATTCAAATATTCAATTTGTGATATTTATCCATTTAACAGTGTCTTGTGTAGACGTAAAGAATAAAAGTCAAAACAAAACAAAACTAAAGTCATAAATCAACAAAAAAACGGTCCTAACCTGTGCAAACTCCATTAATCAAGGTGTAGTTACTATGACATTGACATACATTATTAACACATGATGTAAATAAACCATTACAGGTTCCACCACAGTCTAAATAAAGTTTCCAAATTAAAAAATTAATTCAAAAAGTTTTCAATATAAAATTATCTTAATTGATTGCCCTGTTATTTGAAAAGAATTTACTTTTGAAAAATTACCATTTTGTTCCCATCAGACAGCTGGTTTCTTATATTGGAACACTTTGATTCCTTAATCAGAACAGGTTTTAAAAGTAAAAAAACTAAAGTTTGTAAAAAATGATTTTTGTTTTTACAGTGAAAAATTAAACAGTTAACTCAAAACTTATTATGGGATTAGTAAAATCCAAATGTAAAGTCTACAAACAAAAAATTGTATAAAATTTCACTGTTAGACGTTCTCTTCATTTATTGATTAAAAATCAATAAATTAGGAGATTTTTACTAAATATTTTTTTAATTGCACTTGAACTACTTATTAATTATTTGATTTTATTACTGATAAGGTAATGAAAACTTCAATGTTCCAATCAAGCAAACTTTCCAATATTTTATTATATTGCTACAATGACATGCTTGGAGCAACTTATAAGGTAAGTTTAAATTGTTATTTTTTATTTTAAATTCCATCGAATTAAATACAAAAACGATACAACTTATAGCAAAATAGTTTATCCAGCGCAATCAGTATTGTGTGAACGCAAAATTAGATCACTGAAAAAAAAATGACGCAAAAAAACTTAAAATCAACGGCGCAAACGCATTTTTGAAGAAATAACTTTTAAAATGTGTCAAAACGTAGAAAATAATGCGTTTAAATAAAAATGTGCAAAATATACCTATAATCAATTTTTTTTCCAAAATAAATGCAAACGTTCCAATTAAGGCGCTGTTTCAATTTTTACAAGTCTTCCCTACTGACGTTTTTATATTAGGAAAACGCTTTTATATAAAGTAGCTAATGATTTTAAGTAAATGTCATTAAAAGTTGTATAAATTTTTATCTTTATTATTTCATAATATAAATAGCGCAGTGAATATTATTATTATTATTATTAGTGCGCATAGCTACGCCTATTCGATACAAATTACGGTTTTGTATTCTGTAAAATACACTTTCTTAATTTTTAAGTCGTTATTACTTTTATCATTTTTTATTAGTACAGTATTTTATTATTATTTTTTATTAGTATAGTATTTTAATAATAGTTTATATTTTTAGTACTTTTCTTAACCGAGAGCTTTCTTACAAATGTAGCATACTTTCATGGTACGAGTTGAAAATGTTTAAGTAGACATACGTAGATAATGTTTAGTAGCTTAAAATTATAGGTAATATAAAATGTTTTTAAATTTTTATTAAGTAATTATTTTATTGAAATCTTTTTCAAATTGTATTTTTAAATTCAAAGCTTTGTGTTATAGATGTTATTATTGAATATATAGATAGTCTATATTTTCAATATTAACATTTAAATTATTTTAATTTCTCTAAGTTTAAGTGTACAATTTCTTTAAATTTAAAAGTAAATTTTCTTTAAATTTTAAAGTACAATTTCTTTAAATTTAAAAGTACAATTTCTAAAATTTAAAAGTACAATTTCTTTAAATTTAAAAGTACAATTTCATTAAATTTAAAAGTACAATTTCTTTGAATTTAAAAGTAAAATATAAAAAAAGATTTCAATAGATGTTAATATTAAAAAAAACAGATAATCTTTGTTTTCAATATTAACATCTATAACACGAAGCTTTAAATTTAAAAGTACAATTTAAAAAAAGATTATAATTAATTAACTACTTAATAAAATTTTAAAAAGATTTTGTTTATATAAAAATTTAAAAAAATATTTATTTAAATTGTTTATTGATAATTGAAACTGGTTGTTCAAATAATGTAAAAAATAATTTTTTTTAGTTTGAAAATAATAACTAATTAAAGTACTTTTATACAAATGCTACCTCATTAAGCTCAGATAAAGTAATTGAATTATCATTATTAGCTTCAACGTACAAACCTCGTATTATATTTATTACTGAAACTTGGTTCAAAGAAGATTCTTTAGTAAATATTGAAAATGACTATTTACGTAAATTTTTGTTCATGACAATATATTATCATATGAAATAAAAAAAATTTCAATGAATGTTACAAAGTCTAAACAAACATGGTGACTTATAAAGTATGGAAACGAGACTATTAAGCTTGGCTGTATTTACCGTCTGTTGTTAAAATAAAATTACACTAGAGTTAAACAAAAAAATTTGTACAAGTATGTAAATTTATACTCATATGTGGTGATTTCAATTTTCAATATATCAAATGGTATAATGATGGTTTTACTCAAGTTAGTGGTAATAAAAACAGCACTGGTGCTAGAATTGTAGTTCTTAAAACAATTTAAACATTATTAAAAATGTAATATTTCCAACATTCGTCAATGAAAATAAAATGCCCTAATATATATTGGACCTGGTCATAACTGAATCATCATATTGAATCAAACACATAGAAAATTTACCACCAAATGTAAATTTTCTATGTGTTTTCTAAGTGAAGGCCATTTGGTACTAAAATTTAATTATAATTTATCAAGTAAGATAACTTAGATGTACCCTTTTAATCCTCATAAATAAAAAAATAGATTATGACGTGAAAAGCAATCTTCAAAGTGAAAAATAGCTGAGCTTGTTGAACAACACAAAAAGTTAAAATCTTCTTTACAAGTACAAAAAAATAACTATCAAAAATTTGAACATAGTTTAGCATTTGATACAAAAAATCCCAAACGTTTTTTTAGTTATGCTGATAGTTCTCGAAAAATCTAACAAAGCATCAAATTAATATGAAATAAATATGGAATTACTGGGACAGATTATAAATATATTGGAGACACATTAAATGATCAATTCAAATCAGTTTCTCAACTACTTTTAGATTGTACAACTGGGCGTTCATCAAGCCTTCATTTTTCAATAGATGATAAGTATAATTTATATCCAGATGAAACAACCGGACAAGACAATGTCCACCCGATGAAATTTAAACAATTTGCTAATTACTATCTTTACCTATAAGAATTATATTTATTAAATCACTAACAAAAAAATTGAATCCTCATGCATGGCCTAATCCAAATGTTACTCCATTATTTACAAAAAGGTGAAACCAATGAACATGTATTTATAGACCAGTTTCTTTTACATCTATTATATATAAATTAATAAGATTTCTTTTACATCTATTATATATAAATTAATAATAACTTGGTAACCAATGACATTGTAAATCATGTCTCAAAACTAAATTTATTATCTCAATTTCAACATGGTTTTGGAAAGAATAAAGCATCCAATGATTATATTACAAAATGCTTAACTAACATGAAGCAGTAGATGTGGTATATCTTAACTTTTCAAAAGTTTTTGACACAATTCCTCACAAATTGTTTACTATCAAGCTTAAAGCTTATCGAATAGTTGAAGATCTTCTTGATTATTTTAGAGACTTTCTTATTAATAGAAAATAGAGAGTAGTTCTTGAAAAACACATATCTGATTGGGCTCACGTTACTAGCATTGTCCCACAAGGCTCAGTTTTAGGCCAAATATTTTTTATAACTTAAATCAATGTCTTGCTAGACAATTTAAAATGTGTCAGTAAACTATATACAGATGATTTGAAATTAATGAATGAGCTACGAGTAAAAACTATTCTTAATTATACCACTGATATCAAACTGATTTAAATAAAATCACTGAATAAACAAAAGTTTGGTTGATGAAGCTCAACCGAGAAAAGTTTAAAGTTATGCATATAAGAAGAAACAACCAACGCTCAAACTATTCACTTCTAGGTACAAACAACTATTTATATTACTATTTGAAAAGTTTAGATGTAGAAAAAGATCTTGGTATATTTTTTTCAGGTAATGCTAAATATTTTCATCAAGTTTTTCGTGCTAGTATTAAAGCTAACAGAATGCTTAATATGGTAAAAAAAAACATTTATATCAAGGGATTTAATGTTATGAACCAACTTGTACACAACATATGTCAGACCTAACCTGGATTATGCAATCAGTACTTTGTCACCTTATTTAATGAAAGATATAAACATTATTGAAATAATTCAAAGACAATCCACAAAAGTCCTAACGATATACAAACATCTTGGTTACACAGATAGAAGCATCTTATTTCTAATTCAAAAACTGGAGGATCAGTTTGTATGCAAATTTAACACGAATATTTCTAATAATTTAGAATTATTCAAAAAACCGTGCTCAAAAAAGAATGGACCTAGTTATCAAAGTAAACGTCTTATATGCTGTCCTCTGAGCAACAAGTTCAGGTTCAATTTATAATTTATACTTTGATTGGTTTAAAATGCCTACAGACATATCTATTTATATGTAAATAACACTTCAATAGCATTAAGAAAAAAATATAATGTTATATGTAGCTTCACAAAAATTATATTTGTTGACAAAAAAATATCTGATAAGTGAGTTTTTTGTCACAAATTCTTCAAATTTTTTTATTCAGTTTCCAAGGTATTTCTTTAGATACTACTTGCAAAAGGAATGTGTACGAGGAGCACTTTGGTTTCCATGGCTAAGATCTGGTTTACTTATGATTGGACCTGTCACCCTGCAAAGAAATATTAACAAAATATATTAATAGATATCTAAAGCCCAAGAAAAACTAACATAACAGTAAGGCAAGATGTGTGCAATCTCGCACTGACTTTTTAAAGACTAAAAGAGGTACTAGCTACTTTTAAATTAAAAATTTATTCATAATCTCTTTTGAAACTCACTCCTCCCATATAAATTAAATAAACCTCAAAATATTTACTTGAATTGTTAAAATTTTATTTAATACAAATATTTTCAAGGACTGTTTTGGCTCAGTAACATAAAGAAAATTTTTTCCAACACAATCAAAGCGAGCAAAGAACGGCTTCATTCGGACAAGTCTGAGGACTGGCTATTTCTGAAAAAAAAATAAAAATGACGCTTGAACCTATTG
The DNA here is from genome assembly GCF_022113875.1 of Hydra vulgaris. Lineage (NCBI taxonomy): Eukaryota > Metazoa > Cnidaria > Hydrozoa > Anthoathecata > Hydridae > Hydra > Hydra vulgaris. The sequence continues at coordinate 13,027,881 of NC_061159.1, read as the reverse complement.
ACAAGCGTAGAGCCGAGATAGAACAGAAGAGAAATAGCAGGATTCAGAGTATAGTTAAAGCATCAACAGGTTTTTGCGAAAAATTATTTGTTCAGTCTAGAGGTTTTAAAGTGTGCTCTACTGATGGTGTACATCTACCTAAAACAATTTCTTCAGAACCAAGTTTAGAGCCTGAATCAGAAAAAAGTTACATGGACTGTTCAATAAGGAGTTTTAAAAATTAAGAACAAACCATTGTTATCAACCGAGAAATTATTAAAAATCTATGAGAACAGCTATAGGCATGGGTATAACAGCTAATAAAATTACAGCAACCCTGATAAAGCTTGTCATCGCAGCTGGAGGTGATCCAAATAAGTTGCCCCCTTCTTATACTTCAGCTTTTCAAATGAAAAACAATATTATTAACAAAGATGCTGAAATAATTAGTATTTTGATAAAAAAAAGACATCGCTACACTTTGATAGAAAGTTAATCAAGATTTGCATATATTTAATTTTAACTGGTGTTTTAATTGAAAACAACTGATTTTCTTACACCTAAATCTAATTCTAGTTCTAAGACTTGATATCAAAACACGGTAATGAGCAATTGATAGGATTTGTGTTCTGTGAGAGCTGGAGGTACTGATCATCTACTTGGCGTTCCAAGAGTTCATTCTGGTACAGGGCTAAATCAGTTCAAGGCTATCAAAGAAATTTTGAAAGAGCTTGAAATTTCTGATTACGTAAGGATGGTCTGCTTCGACACTACTGCTATCAATACTGGATCGATTCGTGTTGTTATGTACAGGTGAACTGTTTTTCAATATAATTTAAAAAAAGGTCTCTAAAAGCTAATTAAAATAAAAAAATTTAGTTATAATCCTAATTTTTAAGACTACGAAATAATGTTGGTAAACCACTGTTGATACTTGCTTGTAGACATCATGTTTTAGAAGTCATATTTAAACATTATTGGTTAGCAGTTACCATAGACAAAACCACAGAACCTAACAACGCACTCTTTAAAGGCTTGGAAAGTAAGAGGAATGATATTGATGTTAAAAACATGTTATCACTCACTTCAAATGGCAATCTATTTATGATTCTCAGTTTAATGAACAAGCAGGAAAAGCAAAAAAACGTTAAATGACGATTATGAATGAAGGAGTATTCAAAAACTTTCAGGTAAACTTTTCTAACCATTTAAATCTTCAAGTTTGAATACAAAAAAATAATGAATGAAATTAAATATCCGCATTAAACTTTTTTAAAGACACGAGAAGAGAGAATACTACAAGGAACTGCTAAGCTGGCTTTCATGTTCTTGGAACCGACATTCAAGCCTTTCGGCATACACAAGCTTGGAGCAGTACATCATGCTCGTTTTATGGCAAAGAGTATCTGCTATCTAAAGATAATGCTTCTACTGAATTTGACCAAGCAAATCCTAAAATTTAGCCAGGAGAAGATTAACTTGGTGAAGTAGATGGCAATTTTAATTTCAATTTTCTATGCTCCTCAATTTTTGAGAGCTGAAAAATTAGTTTGATGTAGCTGCAGCTTCAGTCTTCAAAAGGTAGGAAAAACAAAGCTGGTACTTGATCCCACTACTGTTATTTTTGCCCTAGCCAATTCCGATCATTCTGTGTCTGACATTACAAAGGAAGAAATGGCTAGAAAGCTAATACATTATCCTCGAACAAACAAGTATTACTTTGAAAGAAAGAGCAATTTCGGTTTTATTCCACGAAAGGCCGAGTTTCTTAAAGTCACCGAGCCACCTTCACTTATTAATTATGTAGGAGCTGAGTAATGGTTAGTGTTTGATATACTTGAACACACTGATAGACATGTGAAGTCGCTTTTTTATCCTTCGTCTACATGAAATATAGATCCAGATTAAATAGTTCGTATCTTAAAATAAACGGCTTTCTATCAGAAAAATTTACCATACACAGGGGAGTAAGACAAAAATGTCCTCTCTCGATAACTCTATATGTCCTTAAAGCTGAGATTTTTGCAGGATATTTCCGCAAAAATCCAGAAATAAAGGGAATAACTCATAACAACAAAGAGACAACGCTGCAACAATACGCCGATGATACTAATTTCTACCTCTCGTCGGACAACTCTATAAAAGCTCTAAACAACGCCCTAAACATAAACAAGCTAGCCACAGGAGCAAAACTAACTACTACCAAATGCCAAGGCCTGTGGCTCGCCATACTCTATAAAAGTTCTAAACTCATCTAGGGATACACAACTCTATAAAAGTTCTTAACTCATCTAGGGATGAGTCTAGCAAGATTATTAACAAAAAAATAGATAGCTGGAAACGATTCAAGTTATTCATTAAAGGTAGAGCTATTGCAATAAACCAAACTATTTTAAGCAGCTTATGGCATCTAGCTTTTACAATACCAATCCCTTCTGACAAAAAAATTAAAAAAATAAAACGAAAAAATGAAAGATTTTTATGGAACAATAGTACCGTAAAAACCCCTAAGCAAACATTTGAACTCCCAATAGACGAGGGAGGTCTAAATATCATCGACATAAAAAAAAAATTGGAATCTTT
>NC_061159.1:13017819-13020319 GCF_022113875.1 Hydra vulgaris | reverse complement strand
GGGTTTATACCCTATTATATTAGTGCTAAACATTTAGCACTCGTTCCACTAACATAAACCAACCGATTACCCTCGCATCATATGAATCCCTCAAAGAAAAACTTTCAGACCTGAACGAAATTAAATCAATGGGCTTTGACGACATTCATCCACGCGTTCTAAAACACTGTGCTTCATGTTTTGCTATATCACTGAGCATTATCTTCTCTGAATTGCTTAAAGCTGGAGAAGTACCATCTCAATGGAAAAATGACGAAATTACTACTATCTTTAAAAAAGGCTGCAAGTTGAACCCCTCAAACTATCGGCTTTTCTCACGCACTTCTGTATCTTGCTAGGTAATAGAAAACCTTTTACACAAACACATTACTGAACACTTAAACAAAAAAAACTCATCAGCTCGGATCAATACGGGTTCCAAAAAGGAAAAGGTTGCGTCACAAACCTACTCGAAACTTGTGACATCAGCTGCACAAGCTGAAATCATATGGAGGACCCGACAACTTGCAGGATTGTATCAAGAGCTGGCTAACCGACCGGCTACAACGCGTAACCATTGCTAACAATAAACCCAATTGGGAAACAGTCTTTAATGGTGTGCTACAAAGATCTGTTCTTGGATTACTCCTGTTCGTTATCTACATTAACGATTTGCCTGACATAATACAATACCATTTTAAAATGTATACAGATGTAAAATAATCAGAACTATAGAATCAAACCATGACATCATAAAACTCCAAGTCGACATCAACGAAGCAGTGAAGTTTATCACACATGGGTTATGTTAATTAATGTCAACTAGTGCAAAGTCATGCATACTGCGCTCATCAATAAAAAAATTGACTGCAATTTAAACAATAAAAAACCTGGACAGCCAACTGCATCAGCTATCATGCGCATAATCTGAACAAGATCTAAGTTTTTATGAGCTGCGATCTAAAAATTAAAAAACAAGTCTATGCGGCTACATTACCTGGCAGCCTAATGCTTGGCAGGGTCAAGAAGGCTTTTTTTAATTTTTTTATTTGTCATTAAAAAAAAGAATACAATGCCGTGTTATATAAATAAAATCTACATGACCGGGGCTAAAAGAAGACAATATTTGCCTTATCACTACACCCCGACGTGCTTTCATCAGCAAGCGTGTATAATCATTAAAATGTAAACATAAAACATAAAATTACTTTGTACCATTTAAAAATTATATACAAATATATACAAATATGTTAAGATCAGTTACTAATCTATAATCAAAAGAAAATTGTAAAAACAAAAACAAAAAAAAACAAAAAAAAAAAAAAAGCAATCACACTTAAAAACTGTAGATACGCTAATAGGATAATTAAAGAAAATTTAAATTGGTTAGACTAGTTAATAAGATAGTTGTTAAAAAAGAAGATAAAAGAATCTTAAAAAGAATTTAATTCATTAACATCGTTAAGAAGTTTTTGTTTAAGTTTTTGTTTAAATAGAGAAAGCGAAAAACAATTTTTCAGCTGGTTATTTAATAAAGTGTTCCATAATTTAGGACCTCTGACGGCAATAGAAAATTTAGTAGCCAAATAGTGTATTTTAGGTTGCTCGCAATTGTAATTTGAAAATCTTGAAGGGTGCGCGTGAATAATTTTATTGAAAAATTTATTAAAAATTATAGGAGTTAATTTATTATGTAGTTTGTACATCAAAATAAGAATTTGATAAAGGTTTAACTGAAGAACATTGAGTATGTAATGATTTTTGAATAGTTCTTTAGAATGTGCGAATCGACCTGTATTTGAAATAATCCTTACAGCGTGTTTTTGTCTACTAAGCAATTTTTTAACTTTACTTACATTAGAGCTGCGCCATGCAATATTTGCATAGTTTATATAACAATGTATGATGGAGAAATATAAGATTTTTAAGCAGTTTTGGTTTAAGATTTGCTTAGCTTTGTATAGTATGCCAACATTTTTCGAAGTTTTATTTTCAATTGTTCTTATGTGTTCTCTGCATGTCATGTTTTCGTCAAGTATCACTCCTAAAAACTTTAATGAAAATTTTTGAGGCTGAAGCTCGGCATAATGACGCACACTATATATTTCGTATGTTCGCTCACTCCTAGAATTTGCAGTACAGGCCTGGTGACCGTTCTTTGTTAAAAACATAGCCAAACTCGAGCAAGTTCATCACCAAGCCACAAAACATATTGCTAACCTAAAACATCTTTCCTATACTCAAAGACTATCAAGCTTTAACCTGACAACACAAGTGAACAACGAGAAAGAGGAGACCTTATTGAATAATATAAAATCTTAAGCAAATTTGATAAAGTTGACTTTCACGTCCCTCAACTTTAACCAAACACAAAATTTTCAATGTACAGTTTTTTTCAGCGTAGGCACACTAAAGAACTAAAAGCGCAACTTGTCTGAAAGTGCGCTGAAAGAAGCTTCTTTGAACCTCTTTACCAACCGTGTTGTAAAATTATGAAATTTTTCAACTCAAAATGCGGTGG
>NC_061159.1:12843391-13016819 GCF_022113875.1 Hydra vulgaris | reverse complement strand
TTTTAGTAATAAATAAAAAAGACTAATAGCTAGATAGATATTATTCAGATCAAATTAAACAAGAATCTATTTCAGTTTATAAACCATTAAGAAAAAATTATGATATTTATGTTATACTTTTAGCATTGGGCTTATTCATAATAGGTGGCGGAGGTTCTGGTAATGAAGAGCGGTATGATTTGTTATTCTTATTTTTAATGCTTTCTTTAACATATATCTCATCTGATGTAGAAAGTTGTATTCTTCACAACATGAAAATGAATCTAATTATAAAACATTTTGCTACAAAAAAGGAATTAAGTTACCTTTAAAAAAAATACAAAACAAGTTAGATACTGACTATCTGTTATCTTACACTTTATCAATGGAAATTTGTCCCAATCTTTTGTTGACAAAAGGTTGTTTTTTAGTGCGTGATTATAGTTTTTTTTTGGGACAATAAATTTGTTGCTATTCTTTGTCAATCCACTTTTTTAGTGCATAATTACTTGGTTAGAAAAACATGCAGAAAAACTTTCCTTTAAAGTTGGGTTATGCTTATACTCATTAGGCTTTTGGTCATAAGAGTATTCATTATACAAAACCGATGACTCACGATGGTCAAAATATTCTTTTAGATTTTCGCAAGATAAGAAATCATTTCTTTTAGAAGTTCCAACATTCGATTTTTTTTTATATGTACTGACGAAAATTCTAGTATTTTTTAATATTCTTTTTGGACACGTCTACTGCTTCTCTTTTCGTATGCCCTTTTTGTAAAAAACATAAATGAATCTTGGTTCCTCGATAAAAACTATGTGCACAACCAATAAAACAATCTTTTGTGTTATTGAAAAACACTTTTGATTTGATTTTCGATGATTTGATGCTTAGCAAACATGCTAAGCATCAAATCATCGAAATATTTTCTGAACTATAATAGCATGTTATCTTATTATTTAAAATTTATCAAAAGAAATAATCATTGATGTCTTCCATAGGTTAAAATCTTCATGCTTTTTTCGAAATAAGTTTCCGCAGGGTTTTTAAAAGGCGGTCATTTATAATTATCGCTCCGTAAAATTAGTTAAAACTTTTTTCTTGTTTTTATAACAAATCTATAAAAGACATCTTATAGACATCTAAGTTTAGATGAAAAAAAAAATTATCTAAGCACGATCTATTTTATGCATCTAACATGCATCTAAAACAGAGCAAAAATAGTATCTCTAGAATTAGACGTCTTTTCGATCTCTAATATACGTCTAAAATATACATATCGGCAATAGATACAAGTTAGACAAATTTTAGACGGTCTAAAAGACGTCTATTGTTTGCTGGGTTTGCGAAGAGCTACAATTCACAAGTTTTCTAAAAGTCTAAAAACAGGTCATTTTAAAATAAATGTGTCTGTTATGGCTTTCTAAATAAATTTGTTACACAAAGTTCAATATGATTGTTCTATAAGATTAGTCATTTGTGTTTACAAAATCTAGTCAATAAAACTAAATACATCCTATGAAAAGCTAGTAACATTTTCATAAAAAATTTTTTGTTTATTCCCTATTACAAGCTTACATTGTCATTATGTTGAAACATGTAGTTTGTATCAAATAATTTTATTGATTGTTGTCAGAATATTAGAAAATACAGTAAATATAGTAAAAATTTACTATATTTACTGTATTTTCTAATATTCTGACATAAAAGTCTTGACATCAAAACGTTATTGAATATTAAATTTAATAAAAGGGGTTTGAAGAAAAAAATTTAAAATATTTGTCTTATTTATTATAATAATTATAAATATATATATATATGTATATATATATATATATATATATATATATATATATATATATATATATATATATATATATATATATATATATATATATATATATATATATATATATGTATATATATATATATATATATACATATATATATATATATATATATATATATATATATATATATATATATATATATATATTTATATATATATATATATATATAACATATATATATATATATATATATATATATATATATATATATATATATATATATATATATATATATATATATGTGTATATATATATATATATATATATATATATATATATATATATATACACACACATAAATATATATATATATATATATATATATATATATATATATATATATATATATATATATATACATATATATATATATATACATATATATATATATATATATATTTATATATATATATATATATATATATATAACATATATATATATATATATATATATATATATATATATATATATATATATATATATATATATATATATATATATATATATATATATATATATATATATGTATATATATATATATATATATATATATATTTATATATATATATATATATACACACACACATATATATATATATATATATATATATATATATATATATATATATATATATATATATACATATATATATATATATACATATATATATATATATATATATATATTTATATATATATATATATATATATAACATATATATATATATATATATATATATATATATATATATATATATATATATATATATATATATATATATATATATATATATGTATATATATATATATATATATATATATATATATACACACACACACATATATATATATATATATATATATATATATATATATATATATATATATATATATATATATATATATATATATATATATATATATATATGTATATATGTATGTATGTAAAATGTATGTATATATATGTAGGTATGTAGGAATGTATATATATGTAGGTATGTAGGTATGTATATATATGTAGGTATGTATGTATAAATGTATATATATGTTTTCATGGTTTTTTTTATAAATTAGGTATTTTTTACTAAACCAGCCGTTGCTTTGTCATGTGCTGAGGGAATCAAATTAACAGAATAAGACAATGTTGTTTTTGACATTGTCGATATAAAATCAATAGATGTGTCAGGAATTGATGTTCCCGATATTAATATCTCGTTTGGTTCAAGTGATGAGGTAATTCCACTTAATTTCAGTTAACCTTCAACATCAAGTTAAGAAATTAAGTCAATTGTCTCCGAACAGTCCTTAACTGCAGCTTCTTTTATTACATCTATATCTGGTATACTTTAATTATTTGTGTCAAGTTGTTTAATAAGATTTAAGATTTTAATGTATAATAAAAGTTTTAATATTTTACTTGTTGTTGATAAAATGTATTAAATAAATTCTAACTACAAGTTAATTGTTTGCATTAGGTCCAAGATTTGATAAAACAGGCACCTCTCATTTAGACAATTATGCTTTTACTGAATCAATACTTCAAGGTTATATACTTTTTCGATTTGGAAATTTTAATATTTAATTAAATAGATTAATAGAATTTTACAGTAATTAAATTAAATTTTATTTGTAACTAGATTTTTATTTACCTGTTAAATACTAAAATTAAATTTTACAGATTCACCTAAAAAAAAAACATCAACTGGAGCATTAAAAAGTCTGAAAAGAAAACAATCTCGAGAAAGTCTCTTGGTAGATGAAAATTTTAAAAAATTGAAAGTAAGTGTTTTGGGCTTAGAAAAAGAAAAATTATAAAAAGAGCAATCTTTAAGACTTCAGCTTTTGAAATTGGATGTTGCTCTCAGAAAACAGCAAATACGAAAGAGAAAGCTTTAACCAAATATTATACGACTGCAACACAGCTAATGAATGATAAATTGCCACTTTCTAACAAACAGCACTTTATAAATACAGAAATGGTAATTTAATACATTTTAAAACTAATTTTAAATAATATTCTATATTAAAATTTAAAAGCAGTCTATTATACTTTTTTGTTTTAGGAAGCAATCCTTAAGCAGTAAATTAAAGGGAAGAAAGTAAATTACGAATGAAAATAAATTTTTGAATAATTTTTTTATTGTAACTATAATTAACTTTCATTTTGTTAAAGTATTTAATTTTAACCAGTGAACTCTTTGTGTTGCATTTTCTTATAGAAACAAGACAATAACTAGAATCTTAATTTAATAGTATTTCCTTTATTATTTATCCCCGTGGCCTGCACGAGCACAATAGAGGCCACTTTTAAAGAAACCCTTAAATGGGATTTTGTTATTCAATTTAAAATAAATTTTCAAAATTTAAAGTTATTGTTAGCAATTGGCAGAAGTGCTAACGTGCATAAGTGCAAATCTTCACAAATGCAAAGCAATTATAATAAAACTGGCATAAGTGCAAATTAACATATCTGTGACAGTTTTAACTCTTTTATAATAAATGAATAAAAGACAGAAAATGTATCAGCTTTCCTTCCCGAAACCCAACAGTAAATCTATGTATGTACATTTTGCTGCAAGTGTTCCAAGTATCAGCCATTGTATGTACTTTATTTTGTCATAAAATTCAGAAGACTCGCGCCTAAGCCAGTTATTGCAACTGCTTTGCACATGTAAAAACTCGCACTTATGTAGATTCGCATTTTTGAATTTCGCACCTGTTTAGCCTTTCTAATAGTAGAATTTTAGATTTTTATTTTTATTTTCTAGTAGTAGATTTTTAGAAGCTTGTTCTTCGTCGCCTTTTTTAAAATCATTACCGTTATCTCCATATCGAACAAATAGATTATGGATAACAAATCCATACATAATGAGCTTAGCGGCATCTTCAACCTTATGCAAGCGATTTCCTGTTTTCAAAGCATAGAACCTGTTTTTGACAATACCAAAACAACGCTCAATTATGCTTCTGGTTTTCCTAAGCGCAATGTTGAAACGTTTTTGTGCACCGTCTGGATCACCGGGAAAAGGTGGAATTAACCATTCGCGACATGGGTAAGCTGAGTCCGCCAAAATCACAGCACCATTAAAAGGAAGCTCTCCATTTTTGAATTTGTTCTAAAGATTAAAATTTCTTATAACCTAAACAATATCATTTCGAATTAAAATTTAAATTATGTTAAGATAAGCCTTATTAGTGCACCATTAGTTGCAAAAATAATTTTCTAGTAGACTTACATGTGCATCATGCCATCTTCCTGGACTGTTCTTTGAAGCATAGTATATGTATGTGTCGGGTCCACATACTGCTATTGCATTTATGCTATGAACATGGTGGCGATTAATTAAAGAATCTTCGTTATCGTTAGGAGGGTTAGATATGATTATATGAGAGCCATCTAGAACACCACATACGCTAGGAAAACCTCCAATTTCTATAAACTTTTGTGGAAGAGTAGCGCAATCATTGGGCCATTTTATGATCTCTTGTCGAATCTAATTATATAAGAAAACAGCTGCTAAAATTCTTTACTAAGCATTATTATTTAACTTACAAATTTAATGAACCAGAAATTTTGTATTAAAACATTAAACTGTAAAGAGTTTAATAAATATAATATGCTAGCATTAAAAATGGCTTCTTTGACCTTTGATAAATTGTGTTGGTAGAAATTCCATGGCAGTCTCTGAGAACATGAAAAAAAACAATTGTGCTAAAAAAAATGAAGAAATATCATTATTTAGTGACGTACTGAAATGCTTTGATTTCGTCTTGAATAATGCTGCAAATCATTTTTGAGTTTTGTTTCTAAAAAATCTAACACCGGTCTTGGGACTCGATACTGCTCTTGAAAACTAAACTAAAATATTAAATTAAAAAAAAATTACTATAAAATTACGAATAAGCAAAACAATCTTTCAAAGAAAAGTTCACGCGTTTTAAGCTTTCTAGATGTGCTTAGTTGTTCGATCGAAAAACTTATAACTCTCTTCCGATCAACTAGACATGAAAGCTATTAAGTTTTAAACAACAATGTTTTATACGCAAACCTCTCGAGTCAATCGGTGGTGAAGCTCATTTTCAGCAACTTCTAAATCTATATCTTCATCAGAAAAAATTAAATCCATTTAAAATTGTAAGTTTAGATACAGTTTTTTAAAAACCAAATACTAAAATGTTGAAAACTGTCTTGACATAGAATTGATAGAGTTCGCATAACAATTAATAAAAAAATCGTAGTTGTGAGTGACGTATTATTTCCTTATGTTTTATAGCAATAGTCAAAAAAAATCAAAGAACGAGAAAAATTTCGTGTTTACACATTTTTTTTCGTAAAACATTTTTTTTCGTAAAATAATTTACTTAAAAAATTTCGTTTTTACGAAAGATTTTTTTTCCCCATAAAATCTTTGAATTGTTTATAGCATTGGCCCCGTGTTGTATTTCTGAATTAAAATTATGATCATATTGTCCAAAACAGTCCGAAAAAAAAAAAAAAATTCAATTTTTTTAAAGTATTATAACTTTTTTAAAAGTATATATAACTTTTTGGCTGATAATGAAGTATTTTATCGGACAAATGTTAAATTAAAATCAGAAATTCAGAACACCATAAATGGGCTAGAAACACAGTGAAAATGAAGATTATGAAGATGATTAGGGCATTAATGTCTATCAAAAGCGAAGTTACAAAAAGTCTAGATTTTGAAGAAATTCTAAATTAATTTATGTATGAAAAATCAAGGGAAAAAATATACTTATTTGTATACATGTAAGTTTTAACTGTCTAAATTTATTTCATACTTTCTTAAATGTTTCTTCTAACCACAGAAGTACTCAAAACTTTAGTTAAGTGAACTTACATATGAATCTCTAACTTAAAAAAGAGGGCATGTCCTGCAAAAATTCACATAACATGTCCCCTTTTTCAAGTTAAGCTAACTTGTTTTAATAAAAAGTAACATTACCATGGAAAATTAAATTCTAGTTCAAACTTTTGAAATGTATAAAAATGTTAAATGTGCATAAATATAATTAAGCAGAATATATGAATCGCTAACAGTTAGAATATATGCAATAAATGTAATTAATAATGAATATATATAATAAATATAATTAAGCAGAATATATGAATCACTAACAGTTAGCGATTCATATATGCTTAGTTATATTTAATGCTCATTTAATATTTTTATACATTTCAAAAGTTTAAATTAGAATTTAATTTTCAATGGTAATGTTATTTTTTATTAAAACAAATTATTGCCATTATTTATGAATTATTGCTCTGAGATATTTTTAAAAACTTTATTTTTTTTTTTGATTCATTTCTACTAAATAACTAAAAGTTAAGTAGTTTTAAACTTATATTCATTTATTTCCAAAAAGTTATTTAAATTGTAAAACTTCAATTTTTTTGATTACATTTTACAGTATGATAATAAGAGTGCTTGAAGTGAAACCCGTGCTATTTTAAAAATATGTAAAGAAAAACAATTCTTTTTTAAATGTGTTTTTTCTGAAATAAAATATTTTAAATTAAAGAATTTTTTTTTCTAAATGTAAAATATGGTGGCTGCAACGTCTGATTTCGTTAGCTATCAACCTGGGTTAATTTCTAGACCAACTAGTGATAGGTCCTCTCAAACTTTCATCCCTATAAATAAGGACACATTTATTTGTTCACATAATTTTTTGAAAATTATGTGAATGAATAAATGTGTTCTAAAGTTGTGCACTTCTTTATAATAAATGAATAAACTGCCGAACAATGGATCAAGGAGTTTTTGGTGGCTAAAGACTCTGCCACTTTCGCCTACCCCTCCCCGAAACCTTTCATTAAGGTCCCGAAGTCTTAAAAACCTATAATTATGCACAGTCAATTACAAGCGGTTTGTTTTTGAGCGCATGTTCAAAAAGTTCATGAGAAATTTCAGAGGTTTTAAAACGGCTGTGGATCTTACCAACACAATCTTTTTTATATAGCAACTTTTTTTTAATTTTGGTTTTATAAAAATTAATGCTGCAACTTATTTTTTAAATTCGTGAGGAATGGAGTATTTGGACCAAAAATTATTTGTAGTATTCATTAGATTTGCAGCATTTTTAGAGAAATATCAATGTTTCCTTAATGTGCTATTAGTAAGATTTTTTTTTTTTTCATTTGTGATTTTATATATTTATTAGATAAAATGTAATAGTGTTTCAAAATCACAAATCCTTTTTTAAGTGAGAAGGTATTTTCAAAACTGCCATGTCCTCTAATGGGTTATTCTATAAGTTTTGTCTGCTTTATAAAGTTGTATGTTTTTTTTATTATTGTTATTTAATTTAGATTGTTGGCAACATAGCTCACGTATTAAAGTCTTCTGGCACAGTTGACTCAGCAAGAATGAAGACATTGATACACTTTTGCATTATGGAATACACAAGTTGGCAGTTCCTTGCCTACTATCACCCAAATACAGGTTAGTATGCATGCATACACAACCCTCAAAATTAGTAAAACTAAAGTGAGTAATAAATTTTCGAAATTAAACTGTTTTAGGTTGGCATCAGATTACAATCGGCAAACATAAAGCCATTTTTACAAAGGTTTTACTATAAAAGATAAAAACGAGGTCAGCAAAAAATTGCCAAACTCAGGCATTTTTATGTTTTTGCTTTACTGTTACTGTTCCTAAGTGCTCCAAAAACTCTTTCTTTGTCTAGTTTTTTTCCTCAAACATCAGTTCTTTGGAGTTCACTTCCTCCATCTTGCTTTCCTGATTCATATAACTTGCAATATTTTAAGTCGTCTGTCAACTGTTATCTTGCTCAACAATCTTCATCTTTTCTCTTCCAGTAACTTCCAACACTAATCAGTGGTTGCTTGCAGCCTTGTTGGAAACAAAGGTGTTAAAAAAAAAAAAAGTACTTGCTGCAATTACTTTCAAAAGACTAAAACTGGACATAATAATTTAGAAAAAGATATAAGTATGTATGATTTTTTGAAAACACTTAAATATATATATATATATATATATATATATATATATATATATATATATATATATATATATATATATATATATATATATATATATATATATATATATATATATATATATATATATATATATATATATATATATATATATATATATATATATATATATATATATATATATATCAGAGTTGTAACCACCGGTTACAAAAATAGTTTTTCGGGGGAACCTAGGCCCCCCTTAAAATTATTAAACTTTATTTATTTTACAAATATTTTATCTCCTCCCTCCTTTAAAAGAACTATAGGCTATAGTTCTTGAAGTTGGGGGCTTTTCTCATCCTATGTTTGGGCTTCTCCTTTTCTCTGGGCCCTTAAAATGGGTACCTAAAAAAAAAAAAAAAACCTCAATATGGAGTTAAGCCCCCCTGATATTAAAATTGTAGTGAATGCTCTGATATATATATAGATATAGATATAGATATATATATAGATATAGATATATATATATATATATATATATATATATATATATATATATATATATATATATATATATATATATATATATATATATATATATATATATATATATATATACATATATATATATATATATATATATATATATATATATATATATATATATATATATATATATATATATACATATATAAATTTTGAGTTAGTAAAATTTATTTTCAGATTTAAAAAATCCTTATCTGTACGTTATAGAAGACGATGGAGACGAAGTGATTATTATGTGTGGCAAAAGATTATTTTATGAAATTTTTCATTTTCTGACTTAGTGATGGAACTTATTGGAATACACTTGTCATAATTTTATTTTTATTTAAAATAAAATTCTATTTTTTTGAAACAAAAAAATAAAATTTTATTTTAAATAAAAATAAAATTGAAACAAGTAAAAAATGATTTTTTTTAAGGAATATAAATTCTTGAAACAAGAAAAAAATATATAATTTTAAGAATATAAGTTCTTGAAATAAGAAAAAAAAATCTTATTTGAAGAAAATAAATTCTTGAAACAAAAAAAAAAAAGTGCTTGTTTCAAGAATAAAAATTCTTGAATCAAAAACAAAATTTTTGTTTTAAGAAAAAAAGTTCTTAAAACAAGAAAAAAAATTCTTATTTTAGGAATAAAAATTCTTGAAACAAGAAAAAATATTCTTACGTGGCGGACAAGTAATTTTTTTCTTGTTTTAAGACTTTTTTTGCTTAAAACAAGAATTTTGGATTTTGCTGTTAAAAAGTATTATATTAAAACTTTTAAAAACAGTACTAATTATTAAGGCTGTAAAGTACCCGTTGCTAAGCATATCTATACCGTTGCTAGGGTATTATTTAATAAAAAATTGGCAAAATAAGACTACTTCTAGGACTTCTGTAGGCCTTTTATCACCCGAGCACAAGGATTTATTTTTCAGATGTTGGAAGATGCATGTTTAAGAAAACTAAATAACTTATACTATCAAGAGCAGACCAGGCCACGGTTGTTATGGGAAATCTATTAAAGCGCGTTGAACGCAAAAAGTGATTTTTGGCAGGTTACTCCTTCCCAGGTCCTTGCATGCACATGATTTTTGTTCCCTAAAATCAATGTATGTCTTTCGTTTTTCAAAGTCACCGAAGAAAACTAAGTGCAAGTATTGGCCTTCAGAGATATAAGAGCTCAAAATTAGGGTAAAATTTCAAATTTTGTGGTTTCGGACAATGATTTCTTGACAACCAAAACTATAACCATATTTACTGTGTAAACTAGATTAACATAAAAATGGCTAAAAGGGCTCTTAATGACGTAAAGCATGTTTTAACTTACGTTACACTTATTTAAAATAAAAATGTGCTCTAACTTAGCATCGTTATTCATTATAAATAACATTTAATAATCTTTTGCATATATTATTAAACAACTTAAGTTTCTTAACTAAATATTATGAAAAACTTAATCATGTTTTTATTAACTTACATTACATGAAAATTGCAAAAATTCATTAGTTATTTTCTTAAAATATAAATATTTTATAAAGTATAAAATCTGGCCAACAACAATTTGAATATGTTAGCTTCATTTTCACGTTAATTTAATTTCGATTGTGCAACTATATTCATGGTTAGAATCAGGAGTGTGGAGTCGTAAAAAAAAAGTAACGACTCCGACTCCGACTCCAGTTGTTGAAATTTTTTGAGTACAACTCCGACTCCAACTCCGACTCCGACTCCAACTTCAAAGCAAAATTTTTGAAAAATTCTTGGAATTCTTTGAAAAATATTGCGCAATAAAGTTGAAATTTTTTTTTTGACAAATTTATGCAACGTTCTTTGAGGTTTAGTATGAACATAGAGTTAATTTAATTTTATTGTACATAGACGTGCGATACCAAGAAATATTACTATTGGAGTCGGAGTCGCGATATTTTTTTGCAACTCCGACTCCGACTCCAACTCCGCTAAAATTGTTGCAACTCCGACACCGACTCCGACTCCACAGCCCTGGTTAGAATAACATTTTCTATGATATCTTTTACCATGCGACAATGAGAAAAACCGTAACTTTCAGAGGCATAAAAATAACAAAAAAAAAATTAATTTTAGTACTTAAGATATATTTAAAATAACCTTTCATGTGTCTGCTTCAATATTCATTTCCTAAAAGTTGACGAAAAAGATAATGAAATTTGACTATATTTTCATTATATATATATATATATATATATATATATATATATATATATATATATATATATATATATATATATATATATATATATATATATATGCAAATACCATTTTCCATAAAAACATGCTATAAATTTTGCCATAATATTTATTTCTTCTGAAAGTTTTTTTTTCTTTATGAATAAATTTAATTTGATTAGAAAGAAGTTGCAATTTTACATAATATATGGTTTTTCGGAGAAACCTTGCATGGTGGACAGCTCTTGGTTTCCTAATTTTTACTCCTTCAGAAGGCAAATAAACAACAATTAGCTCAGCTAGTTCTTTTCTATCGCTTTTTAAAACTTTTCCACTTTTAATATATTCTTTGCAAAAATTTATAGACTCAACTGCAGCACATTTGATAACAGTTCCATTTGTCACATCCTAATGAAATCTTGTAACATTATTACCATTATGAAAACCAGGAGTTTCAAATTTGTCTTTAAGTTTTTTAGATAAAAGATTCTCTGATCCAGATATTTTTCTCAATTAGTCTGGGATTGTCCTGCATTAGCTAGCCGCAGTTTTGCCATCACTGGCTAGCCACGGCTAGTCCATGGAAAATCCTTAGAGCAAAATGGAGCTTCGCCAAAGTTGACAGCCGTAACTGGTCCAGAGCGGCAGCCTACGCAGGACCTGTGCGGGAGCATTATATCCTAGCTGTCTGTGAAGATATGTTTTTATCTATCAATATTCCAAGTGCTATAAAAGTGTTTTTTTTTATTTTGTATATCATTTATAAAGAGATTGATTAGTTTAAATTGCACGGTTTTTTTTTAGTGTTTAATGCAATTATATGATAATGCCTTAAAAACATTATAATGGCAACCTAGCGATGATTCATCATACGAAACCATTTTTTGAGTTGAATAAAATTTTATAGTGTTACGTAACAATGACGTCATTGTTTTGAAAACTTTAGTTAAGCTCTGTAATACTAAATGAGCTATAATAATACCTAATATTAAACAAAGTATATTTTAGTAAATAAACAAAAAGTTGTATATATATATATATATATATATATATATATGACTATTTATTCGATTAAATGTAAAAAATATATGATTATAACTATATATATGATTATAAGTAAAAAACGTTTCGGTAGATAAAAACATAAAAATTGTTAAAAAATTTAGTTTCGTCAAACAAGTGATCAATTACCATAAGTTGTCATAGGCAACATTTCTTGATTTACCAAAAGGAATTAATAGTGTAGCAGAGCTGACAGAATTAGTTTAGTGTAGCAGAGCTGACTTCTTTGAAAGAGGAGTAAAACAAAAAGATTTTGTTTTGAATAAAAAAAGTTATTTTTGTCAAAACACGTGTTATATATTTTAAAAATGCATAAAATTTGAGTAATGTTTTGATTTATTAATTTAAACAATTTTTTTTTTAATCAGAATCATCATTTTACTTTTAGAAAGACAATTAGAAAGATGACAGCTATGATTTTTGTGTTGCAAAAATTGGTTTTTTATTATATATTTTCCTGTAAGTTGAAATATTAATTTTTTATTATCTATTTAGATTTATGTTGTTTTTATTTAAAAATTTTTACTATGAATATTTTTGTTATATTTTAAGTATTTTTATAAAAATTCATTTAAGCATGCATTTTATGAATTTCTAAGGTTTTTTTTTTTTTTTTAATGAAAAATCAAAGTTAACAAAAGTAATTTTAAAGTAGCCACGGCAATCTTTCGACTTGATAACTATATTTTTAAGAATACGTTTTATCATAGGATCTTAAATTATAAAGTTTACTTGTTCCATGTTTATCAATTATCATTTTGATTTAGTTTAATCTGATATCAGTTTTATATAGAGTAATCCACTAAAAATTAGGAAAAGATAGCTGACGAAAATAATGTTAAAACTTATCTCTCGCAAGAATGGTCAATCTTTGTTTCAAAATATCGTTCATTCTAAGAAAAGGTTATGAAAAATAAAACAAAAAAAAAGAAAAAAAAGCATTTTCTTTTTTCTTTTCTTTTTTTGTTTTATTTTTCATAACTTTTTTCTTAGATTGAACGATATTTCCTTTTTTTTTTAATATTTGAAATTTTGAAAAATTTTTCAGCACGAAAACAATTGCTTTTGAAATAGGTTGTAGTAATTTTATTACTGAATTATTGCTTGGTTTTGAACAGAGCGATTTTTTGTATGGATTTTACATTTTAAACAAGCCTGTAGGCCGGATGAATAAAAAAAAGCAATTAATTTTACCAAGGAGGTATAATAGAATGGAGGGAGAACGAAGTTAAATTACGTCATTTCTCAAGGAACAGTCTTAGAGATTGCCGATAAATTACGCAATGCAAAACTTACTAGTAGAAAATCATTTTGCTCTTTTGCGCGGCGGTTTTCGGTGGATCGGAAAAGTTGTTTATATACTTGATTTAATTAAAGACTATGCGAGGAAAAACCTTTAATCCATTGACTTTTGTCTTAAAGTTTACCTAAATTAATGGAGTAGTAAGATAATATTTTATTAAACACAGCGTAATTATCATAATTTAAAGTTAACCAATCACATTCCATTTTTAACAAATATATAAAAAATACGTTATGAAACAATATCATTTTTGAATGATATTGTTACATAACGTTGTAAGCAATGTAAGAATTGCATATAAAAATGGAAGTTTAAAAATTCGTAAACAATATTTATAGTTAGGTGTTTGTTTTTTTTTTATGATGAGATTTTTGAGCGACTAATTATAAATTTCTAGATTAGAATTTAATTAATAAATGTCTAGATAAGAACAAAAAATACTATATTTTTGCTGGATTTACAAAAACCTGAAGAAAAAATATAAATTTCATGAAGTCATCTTATTATCATTAAGAATAAGAAGAAAGTTAAACAGAAATACCTTAAGCAGCTTGTTCTTGTTCAGAACCAATCACTTTGTAGCATTTTTGACCTGAAATGTCACGTTCCTTATCCCCTCTACCGAAGATGTGTTATATATCTATATGTTTAACTACGATCCAAAAAGTAAAGCCGCTTTTTGCCCTTTTTACAGATCCTTTTGACGGATTAAATTTGTAAACAATTATTTTTAACTTTTCTTTTTTTAAATGAAGTAAATATATTTTAAATTTAAATACAATTTACGTAAAAGTGTTAAGCGGAATTTATAATACTCGTAAAATAATAATTTATGGTTCTTTAATTAATTTTTCATTAAAAAGGGATTGATGTTTTAAATAGAAAGTAAAACGACAGACGTTTTTGAAGCATTCTTCTGAATTAAAATACTTTTAAATAAACATAGGCTCATAAAAAACTTTTATAAGTTTTTTATGATTATTAAAATTTGTTTTTGAATTATCTTTAATTTCTTAAGAACTTTTGAGTTGCATTTTTAACTTCTATTCCACACTTCGGCTTCAGTTTTTGTCATTTTTACAAATGGCGGACTATTGTTATAAACAAAAAAAAGCGACTTCATTTTATATCTAATAAAATCCCACAAGTTTGACATATAGTTACATAATATATCATTGCCTCTACCACTTCGGAAAGTTGTGACACGTGACAGGACTTGATAAAAGTGAACCAAAAGTAGAAAAATGTTAGTATCTTGTAAATACACAATACATATTTTATATGGGTTGTTTTTTGCTTGTCTATGACATGCAGAATTACCACAGTGTCAGCCTCTTCGTGATTATAATTCATCATTTCTGCAGACAGATATTGCACATTTGCTTCTGTTGTGTTTGAACATATTACAATGAAGCAAACTGTACTACCTATATTATTTTTAGTATATTTAGCAAGGTATTTGGTAAGAGTTTGCTTGGTTTCAATGAGCCCCAATAACTGCTTTAGTAACTAACTAAAAATAATAGAGTTATCAGTTACGTTGTACTTGATTTAATTACCAGGGGTACGTTTTTTTCTTGTTCTAGACTTTAGTGACTGTTCCATCTACCAATCTTATCTTGATGCAGTTTTCACTTGCATACTTTTGAAGCGTGCAAATGAGTTTTGCAGCAAAGTACTGATTAATAAAACAAATATGAGTATTGCTCTTAGTCATACATATGTTAACTTAGCAATTTTACATACACAGTTATTACAGTGAACAATAGATGTGATATGATTGAATTAAAATGCTACCGCAGACAATAAATGACATAAGTGTTTCTTTCCAAGTTTTAATACCATTATCCTTATGATGTTTTTTGAACAATATCACAATAATGATAGTTGATATATTTCCAGTCATTTCTTCTTTTTGTGTGGTAATCTTTAATCTGCATGAAGTAGAAGACTTTTGACTTGTCTTCTACTTTATGCAGAATTTTTTCTTTATCAGAGGTGAGAATCTTGAGTAAATATCAAATTTGGTATAACTGAAAACTCATAGTTACCGATACTTTTTTCTAAATGAAGCTCTGGTCGTTTTCTTGCTCTAAATAGAAAACAAGATAATAAGGTGCGCTCTTCTTTTAGTTAATCTAATTTACTACCAATCATTGTTTTTGCAACTTTGACCTTATTTTCGAATGTTTTCAGATTTTTTTATCTTCATTGGCAGCCATGTAGATATGCCTCTGGTCACCTTTTAGAAACAAAAGATTAATGGAGCTCTTTTCCGAATTTTCAATGATGAACTAGTTCATCTGCAACTTCTTTCGGTAAAATGGCTTTGGACATAAGATTAAAAACCACCTGATTTTTGTTGAAGTTAATGCGAAAAGTATCAAAATGAAATTCTTTTGTTTGTAGATCCTGCGAGTTGGTAGTGTTGTTTGCGAAATTAACAATAACAAGTCGATATTGGTTTCTCATAGCATAGAAACGTTTATAAAAACCAAAACCAAAATTAAAACATTCGAATTGTTACATTCTTATCGCTAAAATTATAAAAAAATGCAAAATGAACCAATTGTTAGGCTATTCGATCAAAATAAAAAATGTTTTAAAATCCGCAAGTTAAAAAAAAAAAACATTTTTGTTTAAAATTTCTTTTACATAATATAAATGTTGTAATAATAATTGTTTATTAAACTGTTATAAAAATAAATTTGTAAAAAATGTAAATGTAAAGTGTAAATGTAAAGTAAAAAAAACACAAAGATCAAGTTTACCCCTGGTTGAACAAAAATTTATATATCCCTATATCTCTTGAAATAAAACTTTTCAATGTATGTTTTTTATTTTTTATTTTAACACTTGACTGGTACTCTTTTAATTGTAATAAAAAAAAGTTTATTTTTTTTTTTTTGTTGCCGTTGGGACCAGTTACGTCTTACCACGTGACATAAAAATGAAAATTAAGTGACATCCGCCATTTTTGAAATCCTTATCATACAAAGAACTCAAGTAATAAAAAAGTTTATTTGTAGCATGTATGTGTACACAAAGGTACATAGTCTGCACTATATGATAATAAAAAAGGAAAAAAAAATACATCTCATATTAGTTTAGCTGTTTTTGGTTGCTTTTTGTGATATTGCAGTTGTTAAAAATATTTATTGATTTATTCAGGGAACTATAAATCATGTTCCAAAAAGCTAAAGCATTGACATTAATTTCGATAAAAAATCAAATAAAGATTTAAAAAAATTATTTATGGATAAAAAATGCTGTCTTCTAGTAAGTTATTAATAGCAGTATGTTTTAATAATAAAACTACGCATAATTCATTATCAACAATATACACAATAAGATAGATCAGCCTAGCTGTCTACCAACACAAACCATTGCAAAAATAACGTTGCAACGATAAAAAAACAAAAATAGAACATATAGCATAAAACGTTTTAGTAAAGTACACATTACATTATGTTAAATATTATCAGACAATATCACGTGTTTCCAAAAATAATTATACCACATAACCTAGCTCTAAAAACCACTTGTTTTTTTAACAAATAAGTGGTTTTTAGAGTTAGGTTGAAACAAATGTTTGTTGTTAGAAGACCGCATGGCTAATAAGGTTAAGTAACCTAATTCCTTTTTAAAGCAAAAGCTGATAGGGCTGCAGCCCCAGGTCCTTAAAAAAACATGACTTCTCCTACCGTTTTTTTTTCGGAGAGCAATTTAACTTTATTTTTTTGTATTTTTCTTAGTTTTATAAAATAAATATCTTAAGAGCTTGGGAAGCGTTGCAAATAAGTTTGAAGAGATATGATCATTCGTGTATTTTGTTTAAACAACAAGAGTTACAGGTTAGGTTTACAAAAAAAAGCATTAGTGTTGCATTTATTGTTAACAATGTAAAAGAAAGTTATAAAACTCTGTGTATAAAACGATAACGATCTTGTATTGATCGTTATCACGTGTTTAAAAATCTTGATCAAGCAAAGAAAGAATATCTTGCATGAACTCTACGTTTTCCAAGCGCATAAAAATAAAAAAATTAAAACAAAATAGCTAAAAAAAAAACATCTCAAAAGTATAGACATAAACCTCAAAAATTGTAAAAATTGGTTGCAGCGTGGATACATCAAATACAACAAGCAAAACAATGTCCAAAAAAACAATTTTTTAGAAGATGTTGACTAGGTTGACCATTTAAAATTACAATTTCTAAGGAGACCAAAACAAGTGATAAAGTAAAGTGATAAAGTTTTTGAAAAATTGTAAACCATTAAATTTGTAAACCCGTATATTGTAAAACTTAAATTTTAAAAACCTTCAGTTAATGTAATTTTATAAAATTTTGTAAATAAATATTATTTTATTAAAAAAAAAAAAAAAAAAAGATACAGTTAAAGTGATAAAGATAAATAAAATGAAAGTAAAAGAAATAAGCACTAGAAGAATCATTTATTGTCCAAAAATTTTTATTGTACGTTTAAAATATTTCAATAGGAAACTTGATCAAACTTTATTTAACAACTATTCTTTTAATAAAGATTTTGCTCTTTTTTTTTTTATATAAAATAGGTTTTTTAAATATTTTAGCATTTAGTTTGCATCCTTAAATAAATCATGAACATCAATCATAGATAAGTATTTATCAATAAAAAGATTTTATTTTAAAATGTTTTTAATGACTTTTTATAGAATAGATTAGTTTTTAAGAAAGTAAAACTTAAACAGTAAAATGGTTGTAAAATATTTAAAATAGTTTTTTATGTAACTTCATACATAAACTTTTTATTATATAACTTTTATTTATAAACACTTAATTATAATAATTATAATAATTTATAGATGTTTTACTTTTATATACAAAATGTATAATATATAAAAATGTATAGTCTACAAAACGGCTTGAGTTCCACATCAAGACACACTAAATTTCTTAAACAATAACTATGGGTTACGCATTTTTCTTAACTTATTTTTACATAGAGAAAAATTTCAAACAAAATTTTAGCTTAAACATGAAATGGTTTACAAAATATTATAAGTTTATTATTATTATTATTGTTTTTTTTTAATATATATATATATATATATATATATATATATATATATATATATATATATATATATATATATATATATATATATATATATATATATATATATATATATATATATATATATATATTTAAAATTTAACTGTTTTGAACTTATCTAAAGTTCAAAACAGTTAAATTTTATAATACAAAATTGGGGGTCGTATACTTCAACGGAATCCTAACTATGTTTTATTTGAATACTTTAGTTTACTTTTAAAATATTGAAATTAAGTTATTGAATAAAAGTTACATTTGTACTTAAAATATACAAAATAAATTGAATCGGAAAATCAACATAAACATATAATTTTTCTTTAGATGTTTTACTTTTATGCCTTTTTGTAATACTTGGTTGTATTAGTTATATAGTTTTTAATAAAAAAAAAAGCATTGTTTAATATGCTGGGTAATTTGATATAGAATTACCAGCATAAATTGCATAACAATTTTTTTTACTTAATTAACCCGACAGGCATTAGTTTTTAAAAGCTACGTTCTAAATGTATTTTAAATGTCTTTTAAACGTTTTTTGCGTAAGAATGTTTAGAAGACATTTAAAAGACACTTAAAATACATTTAGAACGTAACTTTTAAAAACAAATGCTCGTCGGGAATAGCTTTAATACTGAAAACAAATATTTAAAAACTCTTTTATTTTTTTAGGTTTAACAACAACAACTGTAACCACAACAGCTCAAGCTCAAACAAATAAAGGTCTTAAACAATTTTGTTTCATTTGATCAAAAAATTTATTCTATGCAGTAAATTATAACAATATTTGTAGTGATAAAGACCTGCATGATTTTAAATTACGTTTGCATTAGGTTTAAACTCTGTTTTCCTTCTGACGATGAAAATTTTTTCGTGTATAATCTTTGTTTTTTCCTCCTATTTTTTTGAAAATTATGTTTTACAATAGAAAGTTGTATGGAATTAATTTTTTTCTTATATTAAAATAATACTTAATTAAGTATACGAGTTCTAATAATATTAATAATAACTAATACTATGGAACTCCTAATACTTGTTTATACGTTTTCATTAAGGATGAGTTACCCTAAAACTCTAATAATATTAATCAATGATGTCGTACCACCCCCACCCCCCTGGTGTTTAAGAGGACCTTTTTGAAATTAAGGGTATATATTGAGGTTTTATAGCTTAAAGTAATTTTAAATAGATTTTGCTTTTACTGATGAGAAAAGTTTTTTACGAAAAAAGAGCCATCCACCCTAGATCAAAAATAAAATAAAAACCTTTACATCGTTATGTATGTCTTCTACATCAGATGTAAAAAAAAAGTGTAATATCTACCCAGGTACAAAAAGTATTTTCCGGGTGTATTTTTTACAAAAAAAAAAAACATCCTCCCGTAAGGTACAGAGGCTACGAACCATCCCCCCTAGGGGTAGAGGAAACGTTTTAAAGTTGTTTACTGACGCTATTATTTTTCTTTCACGTCTGAAATTTTCAACCCTCGTATTATTTCTGGTCGGCAGATTATTTTCTTAGCGCTTTAGCTTTTTGTAGGATTTTAGGGTTTAACAACTTTTTTTGTAGTAAGAGTTAGAGCGGTAGCTTGTTCAACGGTCGATTTATTTCGCTCTTATAGACGCTGAGCGCGTACAATAGTTGTTTAAAAAATTTGACTTTCTGAAGTTTCTCCAGCAAGTATATTGACGCGAAAAGTGTTTACTCCTACTTATCATATTATTGAGTATAATTCTGGCGTCCAGGTAGCTTCTTTACCATTTGACGAGTTTTTTTTTTTTTTTTTCAAATGTGTGCAATTTAACTTTCGCTCGAGGTTTAATGTTAAGAGCGTTGACTCTTAACATTAAACCTACGTTTTTGTAAAGCTGTTACATTACTTAAGTTTTTAAGCCAGTTGTAAGAGTTTTTCTTTGGATGGTCCTACAGCAGAAAGTACAGTATTACGCCCAACAGCATTAAAATCTTGTGAATGGCTTGAGTTGTTATTATAAACGAGATCTTGAAGAGTCATCAGAAATGACCAGAAATCCCAAAGCAAACTGTTTTATCCTTTCTGCTGTTCAATGGCCGTTGATGCAAGTCTTATAGGCGCGCAAAATACAGCAGAATCCTGTTGATCCTTGAAATTTGCATCTATATATGGTTGGTCATATAGCTTTTCCAGCTGTGTATAAAAAATATTTTGCCAAGGCCTAGTTCTTGTGCACTCTGGGCAGTTTTACAATAAGATCGTTTGTTGTATTATTTTGCAGCTGGTAAAATTTCTCGTCTTTAACTTCCATCAAGTGGTTAAAGTAGAATTTTTTTGTTGACAAATGAAGACAACACATTTGACAACAACAGCTGTCAAATGTGAAAAAATCCTGTTTAACACCGTATTTACAAATGACGGTTTTACCAATATGTGAATATGGCCAATAGTCAACGCAAGCTTTTATTGATTTTATTGCAGCAATATGGGGACATTATGCACGCCTATATGGAGACATATGCACGCCTGCTTTAAAGCAATTTTTAAATATTGCTCTTTGTAGTACAACAGCCACTTGCTTGATTTCTGGACGTAGCTTATTGCAAAGTTGCAACATTCTTTCTTGGTCCGCTGTATTATTAACAAATTTATTTACGCGAACACAGATGCGTTGTAGAAAAAAAGAGTTCCAAAGACTTGCTTGCCGGGTATTGTTTTCATCTAATAAATTTTTGAAGATAAGTGACAGCTGGCTTGGATTGCCCTCTATGTTAAAAGTAATTTAATGAGATTTTTTTTTCCGCAAATCATCGCAAAGCTCATGAAGAGTTGACTAACAAGAGCGTTCCACGGGCAAACAACTATACCTGAATGTTTTTGTTCAATGTGTTCAAGCCTTTTTTTAACAAAGTAAGCCTTACCAGCTCCAGGTAAAACTACTTCAAAGCCAATGGTCTTCGAAATAATGTGGTCTGAATTAAACTTAAATAATAAACTGATTATATTGTTGCTAGATTCAACACATTGCGTTGGCATTAACGCGTCTACTTTGGCCCAGTCGCTATTTTTGGTTGCTTTCTCGTTTGAAAGTATTGTTCTTTTGCTTACTGCTACTAGAATGGTTTGTAATACGGACGGAAAATTATCAATTTGAATGGTTTTGTTTTGACACTGTTATAAGGTATAATTTTGTCTAATGAAGTAAAGACTAGTATTTATATTATTTTAGCTTGAAAACTCGTTTATGCGCACAAAATATCAAGTTCAACGCATGGAGTGCCTTTTTCAAATATTTTGCTCAAAAGCAACGCTTTCTCAATAAACGCTCAAACCTTCAACTTGGTAAGCAAATCAGCTATGTGCAAGGTGCTCCTCAAAACTTACTTGACTTCTGGTTAATAATGCTTTAATTACAATTTTGTCACTACGAAGCTTAAGACTTACCTTAGGGCTGACTTAAACAATTTTGCTTACATTCAGCTCAAAGATAAACTGTGAACGAATTTATTTGACCTTTATCAAGTACATCCTGGTTAACTTCTAGAAGTCCATGACTTATTAAAATGGTTTTCATCACAGCCATTTGTCACAACATTGCTTATATCTCGTTACCCAAGTTGTATGTGCGCACTTAAAACTTGTTTGAATACGCATCATTCTGGCATGTATATTAGCCATTTTATCTTATTAAACATGCATTATAAAATAACGCTATAACACTTCAGATGCGTTTAAAAACGAGAATGCATTGCATATCCTACTGAATATCAAAGTCGTATTTGAAACTCTTTTAAATACACATAAAACACAATAATTAGATATTATTCAATACAATGTTTTCTTGGTATTAAAAGTGCATTCAAAACTTTTCAGAATACGTTTTGTTCACGAACGTATGTTAGCCATTTTACCAAGTAGAACACGTACCAGAAATATGTTTTAGACGTTTAGATTATTAGAAACATAACACGCGTCTGAAATGTTTTTTTCTTACATATACGCGCATATACATTGGCTCTACAAATAATAACAAAAAACTTATACATGAAAATTTTATTAAATTAACTTGTACACTGTTCAATATGTACATTATATTATAGTTTTTATAATATAATAAAAATACATGTTATATCAATTTTATAAAAACGAAACTGCACCAAAATCCTCTGTTAGTATATTATTAGAAGTAGTATTTATCTTGTATTATCTTACCTCTACAAGTATACTAATGTATTATATAAATGTATTTTTTCTTACATTTTGTTACCATTACTGTTTATACAAAACAACAAACAAGACAACAACAAGATATTTATTTTCCTCTAAATTCACAATCATCTAACTACATATTTATAAAATGTATATAAAATATATTAATAATAATATTTAAAAAAAATCAAAGTAACTACAATGTGGTGTTTGCATTATTAACTGTTGTTTTTAAGATTACCAACTATTCTTAAACATTAAAAAAAAAATAAAAAAAAACTTTCTATCAAAAAAGATCTTAACATATATAGTTTATTTTAAGAATTATAGATAACTATATTTAATTAAGTATAATAATAATATTAATAATAATGACATAAAAAAATAATAAACATAAATAAAATAAATAATAAAATTAAAAGTAATCTAATTTAATACAAGAAATAAAGCATAAACTGTAATTGTTGACAAAATGTATGTATGTATGTAAACGTGCTATGTGCGGTAAAATGTGATCACCATCAAAACTTACTATGATATACATTAGTGTTGCAATGCATTATCAAGGTATATTATGGGTATTAAATCTATTCATAGTCTATACTTATTCTATTTAGAACTTTTTCAGTTTAAGTTTGGTTAAAATAGCTAGGTATGATTAAAAAAGAGATAAAACTTGTTTTATTGCAAAATATATCTAAATATTACATATATTTACATATATTTAAATAAAATATACACAAATTTCTTCACTTTTCCACCACCTTTTTGAAATAGAGCGTAATTTAGAAATTTAAACAATGTTCCATTAACCAAGGTTTCTTTTGGTCCATTAAATACAACATAAGAAGCTGTAAATAAAAAAGTATATATAAAAAAAATCAAAAAGGAAAGATTTGAAAAAAATATGAATGGAAAAGTAATAAAACTTATGAAGGTCATCTCTTTTAACGCCATTTAGATTATGATGTTCTTAAGACATATTTTTTCACTTTCGCCTTTCATATTATTGGAGGCCATATAATTTTTTTGAAAATACTCTGAATTCTTAAAAGAAAATATAATTATTAGTTGGTTATTATTAATTTTTTCAAATATTTAATTTAAATGATACAACCTTTTTTCAAAATAAATTAATAATCAAAATATAAAATTTTTCTAGAATTGAAAAGAAGATTTCGGGGTGACCACATAAAACTATTATAAAAAAATTTTGTGTGGCCACTTATTATTGGTTTAAAGTTCATGTTTATACACTTATGGGGCTTGGACAGGGGTTAATAGTTTCATTTTTTATGTTAAATAGCATGCATTTGCTAAAGCAATTTTTTACAATTCCATGCACTTTAAGGCGTTAACCAATTGTGCAGACCGAGAATAGGTATTTGAACATTATACTTCCATTGAGAATTAAAAAAAGAGGAGTTAAAATAGCTTTGATCAAATCTTTACCTTTTTAGAGGATAATAGAGGATTTTAGAGGTGGTTTTTTAAAAAAGAGGACTTTAGAGGATTTTAGAGGAGCTGTGGTCACCCTGATTATAAATGAAGTAAGAGTCCAATACTGTTTTTCATTACCTCAGCACAGTTTTGTGTATCTTTAGAAGACGCTCCACCAATTAATTGTAATTGATTTATCTGTAAAAAACTTAAAGTAAATTTAATGCTATGTTTGGGGAGACAAACCACACAAGTGGAAACCTGGATTCAAATTTTGCATCCAGGTTTCCAATTTTTGATAACTGAACCTGTAAAATATAACTACTTATTTATAGTATAGTTTCCACAAAAAAAAATATATTTTAGGTATAAAAATTTAAATTCATATAATCTAACCACATAAATTAATACCTACTTGGTAAATAATCAGGAAATTCTCTTTTTATATGCTTTCTTTTTTGCAAATCAACATTCTAATTATTTCTAATTATCACATTTTTCTTTTGTAATTGTGAATTCAAAATTTTCACAACACTGTTTGCTTTCTGTGGAATAAAAATAGTTATTCGAGTAGTTATATATTTAAATTTAAATTCATTTTTATTATTATATTTATTACTCTATTATTCAGCAGAATTTTTGGCTCTAATATTTCCAAAAAAATTAAAACTAAAAGTAAGTAACCAATAATTTTAACTATAAATATCTATATAAAGGACAAGATATATTTATACAATACAGAAAAAAAATTAAATTCTTTTCTTGTATGTATGTATGTATGTATGTATGTCAGAATTAGGAAAAACAAGGTCAATACTCTTAGAGGTTGGCATTAGTTTGGCAAAAAAAATATATGACATAAAGGAGTCATCATAAAACAGAAACGAAGTCAGTAATTTTTTGACAACTTCAAAGTCTTTCAGGTCGGCAGTAAAGTTGGCGTTGCCGAATGCCGAACCCTTATCCCGAGGGTTTTATGTATAAATATATACATACATATGCACTGACCTCGTTTCTGTTTTATGATAACTCCTTTATGTAATATAATTTTTTTGCTAAACAAATGCCGACCACTAAGAGTATTGACCTCGTTTCTCCTAATTATGATAACTCTTTTATGTCATATACTTTTTTTGATACCTCTAAATAAGATTGATGAACTGCTAGACATAAGGTGCATTGATACTTTATCTAGATCTTTCATATTGGAACCTGTAAAATATCATTACTATTTTGTAGTAAAAATTATAATAACTCACTTATTTTTAAACAAAAATTTAACTTTTAATAAATCATATTTCAAGCAAATTAAATACTTGCCTACTTGGAAAATAATCTGGATGTTCTCTTTGTTTATTTATTTATTTATTTTTTTGAGAAAATCAACATCGTTATTTTTACTTTTTTCCTCAGTCGTTGTGAATTTAAAATTTTCACATTATTATTTGTCTTCTATAGAAATGAAATAGTTATAAATATAGCTTATTATTGAGATTTAAAAAAATAATTAAGAAATAGATGTTATACCTGAAAAGAACTTAAGTTTTTTTGGCGGAAACTTCAGCTAATTTTTCCCAGGATTTTGACGACACTTCATTGCATTCAAAGGTTTGGTACCTGGTGGCCAGTAAACTGTTTTGCCATCTACCTAATTAAAAGGGATTACCCCTTCCTCTTTTTGTAAATCCTCTTTCCAAACAGCTTTTTTCCACAAATATAATTTTAGTAATACCTTATAATAATTTTAACAAATAATATAATAAGGAAACCGTAATATAAAACTATTTGAAAGCATTATATTGAAGACAAAATACTTTAACATAAATAAATAATAATCATCAGAAATACAATACCAAAGTATTTTTCAAGATATCACACAACCTGAATGTTCTCTGATTACAAAAGAATATATGCTTAAAAAGAAACATATAACCTTTTTTTATATTTAATGTCTAATAGTAATACTATTACTTTGGTCTTGAAACTAATATACTAAAAGTTGTTTCTGCATCAAACAAAGATTATTTAGTTTTTATAAATGAAACAATAATTAATGATGTAAATGTCGATGGTTTTTTACCTTTATTTAGGTCTAAATTAATACTAATATCTTGGTGGTCAATACTAATAGCTCTGATCACCACACTTGCTTTTGACAGTAACTTATTTTGGAGTCTGAAGCAAAGTTCATTCAAAAGAACTTTGCTTCAGGCTTCAAGCTAAAACTCTTTTACACATCCACGTGAACAGCAGTACTCTACTGCCAATTTCACCAGTGTATAATTAACTGAAATATGTTTTTTTTAATTTCTTCTGAGAAAAACACAGAATCATAGTCATCACTTTGAGAAAAATAATAACAAAGATATTCTTCATATTTTTATTTTCTTCTACTTGATTGATTTTTTGACAAAACATCAATCAAGTAGAAGAAAACAAAAATTTATTTAAGATACTGGCGAAAATGCCACTCCTATGTTCTAGCTTTGGCAGAATCATTTTCTAGTAGTGAAGAAAAGAAACTGGAGAGAAATAATAAAAAAATCAAAATATACACAAAACTTTTGCATAAATTTTGATTTGTTTTTATTTTTTTATTTTTTTTTTGTCATTCATTTTTCTATTCATAGCCTATGACATAGGATTAAGAATATATAAAGATACTAAATAAAACGTTTTTGATAACTAAAAATTAAAAATTTCACACATTATACTAAAATATTATTTTAATTAATTTTAGATTTAACAGTTAGAGTATTATCTAATCAATAATATCAGCAATAATCAGTTAAAGTTTAACTTATTCTACTTTATGCACAAACTTAACGCATGGTTTTTTTATAATTGAATTTATTGTTCAACAATGATTTAAAGTTGAAATAACGTTAAAAAAACAACGTTTAAACCGTAACATTGATTTAACGTTGTGACATAGTTGGACAACGTTAAAACAACGTAATAATGCCGGCGTAAACGTTACATTGGTTTGACAAGGTTCTAACTGAAATTTTTTATATTAGGAGAATTTATATAAGAATATATAATGTAAGCATTATATATTCTTATATAAATAAAACATATATATATATATATATATATATATATATATATATATATATATATATATATATATATATATATATATGTATATATATATATATATATATATATATATATATATATATATATATATATATATATATATATATATATATATAAATACAACAAAATAAGTAATGGCTGGAGCAACAAGTAGGCATAATTCTGTCTTATCATCGAGCCCCATTTTTATAAAATCGTGATATATAAATATTATATTGGCGTATTAATTGCTAAAATGCTTACATTATCTTCAGTTGCAAAAAGAAAAAGAATACAGTTGTAGTTGCAAAAAATAAACGATTATATACTTATAATAAAATAAAATAAGTTGATAGAAAAAAGAGATATATACATATATTTATATTAATAAACTTTGTTATTGTGGGTTGTGATAATAACATTTTTTGGGAAAAAACTTTATTAGAGCTTTACTTTATTTAAAAAAGAAACATTCAAAATCTAGCATAGTGAGATCCATAAACGAAAACAACAGTTTAGATTCTTTTTTAAATCGAGAGTGCTTTTCTTTTTATTTGTAAAATTTGAAAATAAACTCAATAAATTTAGTATAAACTCAATTTTAAACTATATCTTGGGACAGCAGAGTTGTTTACTGAGAATCTTGTGCTATATTTATGGCAGATTTCACTAAAATAGGATTCAAATTTTTGGCGACATTTCTACCTTGGTTCTATTCATAAAAACTTAAATTTCATGTAAATTTATTTTATAAATATTTAAAGCTCCAAGTAAACACAATAAAGGCTTACAGGGTTCTGCTCTATTTGCTCTAAATATAATTCGAAATGCATGTTTTTGTTTACTGTAAAAAAAATTTAATAGTATATGATTTCCTTTTAGTGATTTAAAATTAAGAAATGGTTTAGCTCTCTAAAATATTCGTATATTTCTAGAAATTTTTTTTTTTCAAGACTGTTTGTATAAAAATTACATCTTATATTTTCGTCCAATTCAACGCCTAAAAAGTTTACCGATGATTCTCTTTTATTTATAGCTTTATTTATAATAAGGTTTGGTATTTTTAATGGGACGTTATCAGTTTTATTTAGTTTTTGAAACAAAATGAATTTATTTTTATCAGCATTCAGAGACAGTTTGTTACTGACAAAACACTCATTAACTTTTTCTAATTGTTCATTAACTTGTTTAAAAAGTGTATTAATATCTTTGTGTGAACAAAAATAAAACTGCAAACTGCAAATAAAACTAATGATTTTGTTTAGTAATACTCATGATTGTTTTTCATATAAAGACTTCTTTAATGTTGAAAAGTAACACACTTTATTCTATGACCGTGTTATTTTAAAACAAAACAGTAACTTATAAATTAACAAAATAGTAATTTATAATGTATTCATACTATAGATTTTTATGTATTCATACTATAGATACAACAACAAAATAGAAGTTTCGCTTATGTTTAACTAATTTTATTTTCTTTCAAAGCAGTTCTTGGTGGTACTTGCCCTAAAGGCTGGAGTAATAATGGAAACTATTGCTACTTTTTCTACAGTATAAATGTTACTCAACCTGGAAAAGATTGGTTGGATTCTCTTTTATGGTGTTTGAATAATGGAGGAAATTTGCTAAGTGTAGCTGATCAAGCAGAAAATTTATTTATTGTAAACAATCTTAAAAATGAGAAAATGAAAAATCAACATTTTTGGATCGGTAATTAGATTTTAATTTTTGAATTTTTAGATATTTTTTTTTTAAATGTTTTTAAAAATATATATTTTTTTTTATAAGGTCTCAATGCTCATCAGAGACTATTTGTGTGGTCTGACAATACAGCTTCTTTTTTTTCTAATTGGAGGCAGGGTCAGCCTGATAATCTATTAGGAAGAGAGAGCTGCGTGGAAACAAATTCTTATGGTTGGAATGACCACGTTTGTGATAGCCAATTTGGTTTTATTTGTAAGATAAAAAAAGGTAACAATCTTTTAAGTTTAAAACTCATTGTATTGTAGAACTTTTTAAGTTAAAAAAATTGAAAAATGTCTAGATGTTTTTTCAAAAGTTTTTCTAGTAAATTTATTAGTAAATGTGTAAGTGAAACGATTAGATTGACTGAATATAATTATTGAAAAAATTTTTTTTTGAATATAATTATTAAAAAAATTGAAAAATGTCTAGATGTTTTTTCAAAAGTTTTTCTAGTAAATTTATTAGTAAATGTGTAAGTGAAACGATTAGATTGACTGAATATAATTATTGAAATATAAATTTAAAATGGTAAATATAAAAGTTTTAAAACAAATAGTATCAATAAATAAACGCACGTAAAAGAAAAAACCTCGAAAAGTTTCAGTTTCAATTACCGCCTCTCAATCAGAAGAATATTGACTTTGAGGATAAGGCAAACATTTTCACTTGACAAATTAAAAAAAATTCTAATCAGTGATTGCTTCAAACTTTCTAGGCTGTGAATAAAGACTTAGTAATTATTCCATAAATTCTACTTAGATTATTAAAGCACCAAAGAGATCTTCTTGAATAAAACAAAAACTAAAAAAAAAAAGCATCTAAAAAAACAAAACTTTCATCAAATGAAAATATATATAAACTATAAAAATGTCTTTGAGAAGATTACAAAATATTTGAAAAGTGTTATTACTCAGATCTTATAATCATATCTCAAAACCACGTAAAGCGTACTTGGAAAATAATAAAAGAAACAACAGAAAAATAAAAAAGATGTTCAAACGTCCGGCCAAATATAATTAAGTTTTAGAATAAAACTATT
Organism: Hydra vulgaris; assembly: GCF_022113875.1. Taxonomy (NCBI): domain Eukaryota; kingdom Metazoa; phylum Cnidaria; class Hydrozoa; order Anthoathecata; family Hydridae; genus Hydra; species Hydra vulgaris. Next base: position 12,986,339 of record NC_061159.1, on the reverse strand, counting down.
TACACACCTTGAAAAATTATGAAGGATTTTTAATTTCTTCACAGAAATCGGAATCAAAAATTCTAATACTATTCCAACTACTGATACCTCATTTAAAAAATTAAAAAAAAAAACTAATTTAAATTTTAAAACTAAAAAATGATTTAAAAACAATCAATTAACTATAATATTTTTTAAGAATGTTTCTTGATGAAAAAGTTTCAAGGAAAACTTACACTGACTTTAAAGTTTCAAATTTTAAAAAAGGTACCAATGCTTTTAGCACTAAAGTTGCTAAAAGTATTGGTACTATAGTTGCTAAAAGTATTGGTACTAAAGTTGCTAAAGTTGTTGTACTATAGTTGTTAAAAGTAATGATACTAAAATTGCTAAAAGTACTGGTACTAAAGTTGCTAAAAGTATTGGCAATATCACTGCAAAAAGTATTGGTACTAAAGTTTCTAAAAGTATTGGTACTAAAGTTGCTAAAAGTATTGGTACTAAAGTTGCAAAAAGTATTGGTATACTCTTTAAAATAAGAAACTATTAAGACAATGAATTAAATGCAACTCTTCTACTCCTTTACTCATAGCTATACAAACTATGCAAATGTTGATTGAAATGTACAAGCAAAAGTTAGACTTCTTTATCATCGTCAGAATCACGCTATCCGTTTAGTATATTTAGAAACTCGTTTATTATATTAAAAAACACATTTAAAAACATATTTCCATATAAAATTTAAACAAAAAGATTGTTTTTAATCTTTATATTTTATAATTGAACATTCATAAATTCTTGAATAATAATAATTTATTTGTTTGTTGTCATAATTTATTTGTTTAAATTTCACTTCTTTAGCACTTTAGTGGTATAATCATGGGCTTATCTGAACAATCAAACTTTAAAGTAACATTCACTTATTTTTTTAACAAGAATTTTAACTTTAGCTAGAATGTACATCTTCATTAACAGTCCAATATTCTATGTCATGGTTATCAAGTCCTTGTAAAACTTTTTTAATCATGATTAGTTTGTTAATACAACGAATCATTTTCTGCTTTAAACGGTCAGATGGGATTTTTGGTTTTTTAAAATCTTTACCACTAATGAAAAAGTTAAATATTTTTCTTTGTAAAAGTAAAGGAATACAATTTTTATCAGTCAACTTGCTCAGATAAGTAATTGTATCATTTAAAAAACCTTTCCAATAAAGTTGATCATGAAGATGTAAAGGTTTTTTAAAGTTTTTACTATTTGTATTTCTTGGATTGATTATGTCAAATAATTTGTCAATAACTCGAATAAACGGGTTGTACTATTTGCTCTCAAGAATGATGGATGTTGAGATACCATTAAAAATTTAATTGCATCAGCAACAAAACTGCGAAGAGTTTGGCCAGCTATTTTTACATTCATGATTTGTCGATGAAGTTCTATATGAATTTCATTTAGAAATTCATCGACACAATATTTTTCCTTTTCTTCTCGTGATGCATTATGTTTTAAATCAATTACAACCACTTTTTCTTGTAATTCAATCCGTAAATGTTGAATAAAAGGATTTCATTACTCTTACCACTTCTTCTCGTTATGCAATCTGTTTCAAAATAAAATACTATCACTTTTTCTACTGATTCACTCTGTAAATGTTGAATTAAAAATACTTTTCCTACTTCTTCTCTTTTCATAACTCAAAATTTTTACTTTGAAATTTGATTTTTTTTTTTTTTTAATTAATAACATATACATATGTCTGTTTATGTAAAAACATTTAAATATATTTAACAGAACTTAATGACATAAAGAATATTCCATAATGTTATGCATGCGTACCAATATGTAATAATGTCAACATTGGCTAATATTGACTCTTTCATATAGAGCCAATATTGGCAAACAATATCTCGCCAATATTGGCATATCAATATTAATAAAACAATAATGGGATAATATTAGCGCAATATTGTTTGCCAATATTGGTAAGGCAATATTGGTGTAATACTGATTGAAAATATTAGCGCAATATCGGACATCTTGGCCAAGATTCGCCAAGATACTCAATATTGCGCCAGTACTGATTGCTACTAAGGGATCCTACTAAATTCCAAGCATATTTTTGCGTAGAGAATGATAATAAATAAAACAATAATGTACTTTAATTAATTTTTTCTTCAAAAAAAGTATAATTAATAATACAACAGTGCTCTTATTAATAGGATAAATAACACTTATAATATATAATACAACAAATCACTTATGCAAGAGTATTCCATACTGCATAGATACTTTAATTAAGAAAATTGTATTTTAAAACTTTAAAAAAAGAAAGTATATACGACGAACTATAATCAAAGTCATAAAAACTTTTAAGTAAACCTTTTTTAGGTGCTTACAAATCAAAACACAAATAACGAAAGTCAACTTTTTAATAAGTGATTAAACAATGCAATGTAAAACTGCACGCAGTTTAACTGTTCAAATATTTCTGTTTTAAATCAAGTCTTATCTCACTGATATCGTTAACAGATGTGTCAGTAGCCTTTTCAATAAAGCGTTTTACAAATAATTATTTTAAATTGATTGCACAGTAATTATGGTTTTTCTCAATTATTGGGGTATGTACTTTTCCTTAAACAACTAAAATTCAATATAATAAATAAATCTTAACCATAGTCTGTATAATATTATTATCAGGAATGTATATATTACCTATTATTCTAATATTTTTATTAAAGAACTTGTTATTACTAGCTCATTCACAAGATTTGCTATAATTAGTCAATTTTGACACAAATAACATATTTTAATATTTGTTTTCGCAACCACTAACAAGTTTTTGTTCTGTGTTCATCATGTTCGTCATATTTTGAAAACATATCAAATATAACCGAAAATTGCATTATATTAGACTAGCTCTATATTGTATTAGTAAATTTTTTAGTATTTTGAAAAATTTACAACTTTCTTACACTCAAATCATCAAAAATTGGTTAGATTTTTGCAAAACATAAAGTAGTCCTTCTTATCTTACATCACATTCCGTAATAAGGAAACTGTAGAACTGTTGGTGAAAGTATATTCGAGAACATATAAGAATAAGTATAAGGAAATTAACATAAATCAATATTTATAATCAATCATTGCATAAAATCAGTCAAAATAAATGTTAACTCATCTAACTCATAGAGACTATCTAATATTAACTCATAGAGAGTTTTTGTTTTAGTTTAGAGAGTTGCCATATATATATTGTTTGACTAATCAATATTTTATTTTTATAGTCATATATTTGACTATAAAAACAATTCATTTACTCATAGAGATTCATTTATTCATAGAATAACTAATATTAACTCAAAGAGAGTTAATATTGTTTGACTATAAAAACGATTTTTCCCATCGTAAGAGGCATTGATGCCATTTGTCGTATTTACCTCCAATGGCATTTAAATAAATATGAACTTCTTTAAATATTATCAAACAAATATATTATTTACTTATTAATTTAAATGAAATATTTATTTTACTATAAAAGTATATATGCTTTATTACTAGCTTTTATTTATTAAATTAATAGGTTTTGTTTATAGCAATTATAATTATTGCCTTATAACCTTGCTTTTAAGCTTTCTAAATAAACTTTTACCCTCTTGTGACAACTTTATTAAGGTTTGTTTTCTGTTTCTTTGTTTGTGAGTTCTTTACTACATCATAAATAAAAACTGAATACCTTACGAGTACAACATGCAAGCACGTTTAGTGACAGATATAATCAGAAACTGTGTTTTAGTTTCTGATTAAATCTGTCACTTTCTTTCTCATCCATGAGACATTTCTTATCTCCCACTTTCGCATCCATGAGACATTTAAGAATGTCCAACTTTATTGGATTTGATCATGTAAAATCTTGTCTGGTTTAAAGTGCCCAACTCCTTGAGATCAATGAGGCCACTAGAATTAAGAAGGATGTTTATATTGGTTTTTAAAATTGCAACTGTAACCCTCTTTCAACCATTAACTATTAAAAGTTAACCTTAATAAGCCAAAATTACTCCATTAAGAAACTGTTCAAGCATGGTATTATCATGATTTTGTTAAAGGCTCCAGTACTTAATTTAGAAAACTTAGTATTTCTTGTTTATGACGCAAACACTTTATACCTACACCGGACCTCATAAAAAAAAGCAAATCTTAAAACAACATTAACGCAACTAGATTTAATGATTTACAGTAATACTTATTTTAAGTTTTGTTAATTAAAAATAAAAAGTAACCCATCAATCCTTATAATATTTTGTTTTCCTGTTTGTTTTGTGTTTTTGATACTAGTTTTATACTGTGTAAGCAATTCTAAAATTACAAAACTATACAATTTTACAACAGAAATGTAATAACGGGGTCAAATATTCATTTAAATTGTTGTTGTTTTTTAGAGATTTATGGTAATGGTTGTTTAAATAAAAGCTTTGAATATGGCAGCAATTGCTACTTTTTTTATGGAAATGTAGCTCATGAAGGTGTAGATTGGCGAAAAGCTCATTACTTATGTAAAAACATGGGAGGAAATTTGTTAAGTGTAACAAACCAAGCAGAAAATTTATTCATATTAAACCAGCTTAAAAATGACAGTATGAAAAACCAGTACTTCTGGATTGGTAAGTTAATTGATTTTATTTCGCATACTTTTTTTATGCCTAATTTTATTTATTGCAAGACAATATTTATTAAGGTTTTAATGCTCTTAAAAGAACCTTTTCTTGGACTGATAATACAGCTCCACTTTTTTTAAATTGGAAGAATGGTGAACCTGATAATTTTAGTGGAAATGAGCTTTGTTCTGAAATAACTACTGATGGTTGGAATGATGTTAGTTGTGACAATCACTTTGGATTTATTTGTAAAACTAAGCAAGGTAATTATTTAAATCGGAATGTAGTATCTAAGAAACACTGTTTAAATTTAACAATTAATGCATGTATACAAATCTGTAACTTTTTTAAACAGAATTTATATATATATATATATATATATATATATATATATATATATATATATATATATATATATATATATATATATATATATATATATATATATATATATATATACGTGAAAACAACGTTTTGACAAAACGTTCGGATTTGGTCATTATCAGTTTAGATTGAAATCTGGATAAACGTTTAGAACAAACGTCTACAAAACGTCTATATTCAAACATATTTTAGACGTTCATTGAATTACTATACGTATATAAAGCGTTTAGATTATGACTATTTACGCTTAAATCTAGTCTAATTAACGTATATAAAGCGTTTAAGTTTAGTCTAAATAAACGTATAATAAACTTTTAGATCTTATCTAATAATTTTTTTGATTTAGTTAACTTAATTTTAAATTGTTTAAGTTTTTAAACTTAAATAAATTAAAAAACGTTATAACTTTTTAACTTTATACAAGTAATAAGAGTGATATAGGTTTTGAAGTTTAAAAATAAGATATAGTTGTAAAACACCAGTTTTTTTTTGTTTTTCTTTAATTTTTATAACTATTGTACTTTAAAAACTTTTAAATAAACTTTTTATTAAACTTTTATACTATACTACTTTTATTTTGTAAACTATGTATAAATTTATAAACTTATATAAAACGTTTTCATATAGTGGGATTTAGGGAAAAAATGTTGCTGCACTATACTTGTTTATGCTTCGATAATTAGAAAAAATTAAATGATCAATGAATTTAATCTCATTAACAGAAAACAAAAATAAACATTAAGATAAAATTAAAGATCACGAATAAAATTAATAAAATCATAAACATATGTTTTGGACCACTGTTTTCTCTAGTTTATGCATTATTAGAAATCTTCACAGTATACCGTCTACCGCTTGTTTATCATGTACCTGTTCTTGTGCAATACACATATGTTATGACATATAACACTACTAATATAATACAATAATACTTCTAGATTTTTCCCTTGATTGTCTGAATTCGTAACCTGATCTGTAGCCGCAAAAAACTATGGTAAAAAAGTAAGCATTTTAAATGTAAATTCATAAACTAAAATTTGAATTACTCAGAACAACTTATTAGATTAAGGATTTTTTGAATAGGATTTTTTAAAGTTTTCCCAAATTTAGCTAAAATGCATCTAAAATAAAAATATATATCTATTTAGTTACTAAACCTCTTGATTATAGCAAAGATGAATACCTACTGTTCCACAGTTATACAATCGTTAACAAAGTGATTTAAAATTTTTTATAATATTTACAATAGATCTTGCAGCTGGATTTTCATAACAAGAGACCAGCAACTAATCCCAGACAGCAAGCTTAAATTAGCCCAACGTTGAAAGTCGATGCTGGCCCAACGCAGGTTTAATCATTGGTTAGGGATTGGCCTAACGTTGTGTACAACATTGGTTCAATGTTGTATACAACATTGACCCAACATTGGCCCAACGTTATATATAACGTTAAGCCAATTTTGTAAACAACATTGGCCCAAAATTGTATACAACATTGGGCTAACGTTGTAAACAAAATTAGCTTAACGTTGTTTACAACATTTGCCCAATATCGTATGTTATACAATTATTATTTTTATATCGCCCTCACGTTTTATGCAACATTAGATCGTTGTTACAAATACGATTATTTACATTGCTACATTGAAAAATTATAGAGAAAAAAAAAAGAAAGTATGATACAAGCACAAAAATTTATTTATTTAACACAATTTCTCGGTTAAATATACATATTGCTAACACCAAACTTAAACAAAAAACTGACACATTGAATTTTAAATTAAAAAATTCACTATAAAATTTATAAAGTAGTTTTGATATTGGCTGAGCTACTTGTTATTGAACCGTGTTTAGCTTATGACATTTGGTACCAACTATTATTATTTCTTCTTCCGCTTTCTCTATCACATGTCTGCATAAGCCATGCTTATTTTGCAATTTACTTCACAGTTTCTGCAAAAAAAAAAAGTTGTTTGTTTAATTATGCGCCAAAGAAACATACCAAATTGAAAGTAATTCTGTAATGCAAAATTAAAACTAAAAAAATAAACTTTTCTAAACCACTTACTAATAGCAACATATGCAATTAACATTTTTCCAATTTTAATTTTTTGTCCTCTCCCTGCATAATTTAATTTTACAACTTGGCCATTTTAAAAAACAATTCTTAGTAAATAACATATACAATCTCCTTCGTCTTTAACTCCAATTTGTGCCAAATAATTAACCTGCAAAAATACACAACCTTGCAATAATTAAAGCAACTTTTGTTTAGACCTAAATTAATATAAAACGTCATATACCAAAATTCTTCAAATAGTATTTTATTTAAAGTATATAAATTGTACTACGATATCATGCAAAATGCATAAACAGATTATAAAAAAATATTTACCGTTTACTTAAATGTTTTCTTGTAATTTTTCTTCCAGAGTACTTGAATTCTTCGCTGCTTTCAATGGCAATGACGCTCTTTTTAAAGCAATATAATAATTAGCATACCTTTGTTACTCAAACTTTTTTAACTGTGTTTATTATATCAGCATATCTTTCAAGGATATAACTTTATCTTGAAACAATAAAGTTAATTATATTTTTAAGAAACTATACAACTAATTACATATTATATTTAGAGTTTATGAAAGTAAATACTAAATATTTATGAATTATGAAATTTGCAGGTGTGCATACAATTTCTGGCACTGACACAAAACGATTCTCGTTAATCTTTGAGATACAGATTGCACTGTAAAACAAAAGTTCATAATAAAACAATGTTTCTTCATCAGGGTTTGTAGCCAACCATTTATATAAAATTCAATGACTTTTTTGAAAAAATCAGATGAATTTCCGTGACCATTTTTAACAATGGTTTTTACAAAATGTTTAAAATTACTATCTATTGTAGGGGAAATGCTAAGATTATACATGCTTTGAATGACAAAACTTATACAACTTAGCTATTAGTTAAGTTGGATATTTGTATGGATCTTATTATACATGTTAGTATGGATCTTATTATTAAGGATGACTAAGAATGAAAACTAAGAAAACCATAAGTTTCAGAAAAAAGAAATAGGCAGCACCAAAAAAAAGTTTAATTAAGCGCTATATTTTGAAAATGTGAAAAGTCACAAAATGAAAATTTTACACGAGAGTGAAAAACATTTCACCTGAAAAAACTTTGTTTTTATTATATCTAAAATTAGTTTCTTTTAACTAAAACAATATTTTATCTTAAAATTTTATCTTTTCCTAAAAAAAAAGATTCTTTTTAAAATGACCTAACTTTTTTTCGCTGTCTTAATTTTTTGTCTCCAGAGCAAAAGTTTAGCATTTTGCTAAATTCAATCTTGTATTGCTATAAAAAATTCTATATCAAATTAGTAATATTTATATTAGAACTAATGTTAATGTAGAAGCTTAAAGTTGTTAACTGTAGTACGCAAACTAATTATAAAAAATATCCAGAGATATTAAATTAAAAAATAATAAAACCAAGAATAATGTCCCTCTGCCTCAGGAAAATGGAATGTATAAAGGGTTGTTTAGATTTAAATTAGACAAATAAAAATAATGATTTATATTGAGTTTTTTTATTTTAATTGTTTTTAATGATATTTTATTGATTCAATCTCATAATTCAATCAATTATTATAGACTAGTCATTTGTCTTACAACAAAATGTCTGGCAATATTAAAAAAGCTCTACATAAGCTGAGTATAAACTATAGTAACATCACTTTGTGTACACTGTTTTAATATGTTAGTAGATGTGGTTTCACAATTAAACACAAAAAAAATCAAACAAAAAAGACATACTTGTAAAATATTAAACTAACAATTTCAATGTCACATATATATTATTGATACCTTTAATAATATATCTTATAATAGCTATATAATCTAAACTATTATAAATAAATTATGAAAAAAATAATATTTTAATACTTATACTGTATTTCAAATGTTTGATATAATTAATAAAGAAGTCATTTAAAATGTCTTCTTTATTATTTCGAACATGAAGTTTTACATTTATTTAACAAAGATTATTAAACAAATCAAACATTTGAAATGCCAATACAGCAACAAGTATAAATAATAACTTTTAGATCTTACACAAAAATAATTTAATTATTGCCATTATTATTACATTAATAATTTAGATTGTAGTAAAAAATCTTTTAAGCATATTATTTAAACTTTAACATATATTTTATTATTTAAAAAAACAAAACATTAAGTCACGAGAATCTCTTGAAATTAATTTCTTATAAGGAACCTTTTAATATTCTTAGACGACTTATAAATATAGCTACTTTCTTTTATTTTTATAATTTAAAAAAAATGAAAGATAATATCAAAACCTTTTTTTTTCCTTTCAAACGATACCATTTTTAAAAATATTTTGCAACAAATTTAAAAATATATACTAATCCGTAACTACATTGGCCGAATATTGGCTACGGCATAAATGTAAGAACAGATTTTTATAACCAAAATATTAGGCCTAAACAACATTGGTCAAATTTTGGCTCAATGTAGCACGATAATTGCAAAAAACCGAATTGTAGAATTACAATATTACTCTAAAATAAAAATATTGGCCAAATGTTGACCCAAGATATAGATATTTCCAAGATATTTCCAAAAAACCAAGATATTTCCAAAATAACCAAGATATTTCCAAAAATCCGATTTGCAGAATTGAAAATAATACGTCGAAAAGAAACATTGGCTAAATTTTGGCCTAACGGAATAAACTTGCCAATGTTAAAACTTACGTTGGGCCAATATAAGCTTGCTGTCTTGGATATTTTTTAACTGTGTCAAAATAGCCATAAAAAATTCTAAAACATTGGAGTCCATTGATTTGTTGGCATTTAGGAAGGTAGATTGTCGCGAAAAGAGTTTTTTAACTTCCATGAATTAGTGGCAAGAATACAAAATTTGTAGAAACTATTCAATTTGTCGAAACTATATCAACCTTTATATTTTCACAGTTCTATGCATTTTTTAATGTCTTTTTTCTAATATCTATATATATATATATCTTTTCTAATGTCTATATCTTTCTATCTACCACTATCTCTCTCTCTCTCTCTCTCTCTCTCTCTCTCTCTCTATATATATATATATATATATATATATATATATATATATATATATATATATATATATATATATATATATATATATATATATATATATATATATATATATATATATATATATATATATATATATATATATATATATATATATATATATATATATATATATATGTATATATATATATATATATATATATATATATATATATGTATATATATATATATATATATATATATATATATATATATATATATATATATATATATATATATATATATATATATATATATATATATATATATATATATATATATAAATATATATATATATATATATATATATATATATATATATATATATATATATAACTTTAGTTTTCTGGTAATCAAAGGTAATGGCTAACTTCTACCATTTGCTTGGTTCACTCCTACCCATGCATGGGTAAGAGTAAACCAGTGCCAACGCCTGCCTTATTGTTTATGTAATTCAAAATCTGAAGATATTTTGATATTTCATGTATTACTTTTAGAAACCTATCCCCTTAGGCTACTTTGGGCTTCTTGTCTTATACTTTTTCCACTTTCGGTTTCCTTTATATAATCGATTTAAAAAAAGTAGTTCACTCCTACCCATCCTCCCCTAAAAAGATTTTACAATAATATTGCAAACGAAGAAAGCAACATAACATAATAATTTAATCAATTATTATAGACTAGTCATTGGCCTTAAAATAAAATGTCTGGTAATATTAGAAAGCTCTACATAAGTAGAATATAAATTCTAGTAACATCACTTTTTGTAGACTGTTTTAATATGTTAGAAGATGGGGTTTCACAATCAAACGCATAAAAAAATCAAACAAAAAAGACATACTTAAAATGTAAAATATCAACTTCTAACAACTTCATTGCTACCTTTAATAATATATCTTGTAATAGCTATATAATCTAAACTATTATAAATAATTTATGAAAAAAAAAATTTTTAACACTTATACTGTATGACACTTCAAATGTTTGATATATTTAATAAAGAAGACATTTAAAATATCATCGTTAATAAATAATCAAACATTTGAAATGCTAAAACAGCAATAAGTATAAAAAAATAACTTTTAGATCTTACACAAAAATAATTTAACTATTTCCTTTATTACTACATTAATAATTTAGATTGTAGTAAAAAATGTTTTAATTTAAGCATATTATTTAAATGTTAACAAATATTTCATTATTTAAAAAAACAAAACATTAAGTCACGAGAGTATCTTGAAATTTATTACTTATGAAAAACCTTTTAAGATTTTCGGAAGATTTATAAATATACCTTCTTTTTTTTTGTTTTTATAAATATTGACTTATAAATATACCTTTTTTTACTCTGTCAAATGATACCATTTTAAAAAATGTTTTGCAATAAATTTAAAAATATATACTAATCTACAACTACATTGGCTACGGCATAAATGTAAGAACAGATTTTATAGCAAAATAATAGGCCTAAACTACATTGGCCAAATGTTAGCCCAACGTAGTACGATAATTGCAAAAAAACGATTTGTAGAATTACAAAATTACGCCTTTGGCTAAATGTTGGCCCAATATAATACGATATTTGCTAATTGTTGGTATTGGCTAAATGTTGGCCCAATATAATACGATATTTGCAAAAAACCGATTTGCAGAATTGAAAATAATACGTCGAAAAAACATTGGCTAAATGTTGGCCCAACGGAATAAACTTGCTAATGTTAAAAATTACGTTGGGCCAATGAAAGCTTGCTGTCTGGGTATATACATAGGTAGTAATAAGGGTTATTTTAATTACATCTATTTCACATTTTTCAATTTTTTTTTCAGACTTTCTGTAATTATGCGTTTGTTCAAATCTTTTTGACAAAGAATTAATTACAATGTTTAAAACTAAAAAAAAAAAACTTTAATTTGAAAAAAACCCGATCTTGTGTTCTCCGCCAAATTATCAACACTTTCAATTAGTTTCAAAGCGCTCTGCAAATTAATAGTTTTCATCTGATATGTTTTGCTTACTTAACTAAATTTGAATAACACAGCATAACAAGTGGCAGAACAGCAAAGGAAGTTGAAATCTGAAATGTTGTTGAATTTCCATAGCGGTAATTTTTTCAAAACCATCAAATTAGAATCTAAATTGGATTCGTAAAAAGCGTCATAAATCTCATCAAGATGAAATTGCAAAGAGTCAAGGACGTCTATCGTGCTCTACCAACGGGTTTCATTTATGCGTTGATCCAAAAAAAAGTTATAATTTTTTTTGTTTAAATGATGTACATGAGTTTCTTTGGCAGTTACCTGACAAATAGGAAAAAAAAAAAACTTTATTAAGTTTTGAAATATTTTCAAAAAATTTTTTAAAAAACTTTCATTGTTTTTAAAAACTTTTAAAAACAATAAAAATAAAAAAAAAAAAGAGGGGGTTTAAAACTAAAGTTTTTGTTTTTAAGAAAACTTTGTACTGTATTTGTATAAAATCTATTCTTTTTAAGAAAAGACTCCACCTTAAATGAAAATTTGACTCTTATTGATATTTGGTTGCATAATAAAGCGTTCTTGTGCAGAAAAAGATTCATCTTCAATTGCATAATCAGGAATATTTTTTAAATTCTAAGACTGTGAATTTTCTTTTGACGTCTTCTGCACCTAAAGTACAAGCTTTTTTATTTTCAGTTTGTCATGATTTATATAAATGAGTAAAGTACACCCTACACCCAACACTAAAAATGATCATAAAATAAAACGCCGTGGTTATAAAGGTTTTAAAAATAAATAAAGGTAGAACATGTCAATTAACTAATGGTAATTTATTACCTCTCTAAACTATTATTATTTTGTATTTTATTAACTAAATTGGTAAAAGATATTCTCAGAAATTAAAGAACTTTTTATTATCGCAACCTTTTTTTTAATTTACAATAAAGATCTCCAAGACGTTCTCACATCTGTGGTAGCATTGTTTGCTGATGATTCTACTATTTATTTTTGTCTTAATAAGAAGCCAACACTCTATGATTGCTCGGTGAAAGTATTTGAGATTAAAAGGATCTTATTTCTACTACAGCATGGAGCTCTCAGTGGCTGATGAACTTTAACTTTGATAAAATCATTTTTATTTAGTTAATTATTGTTGCAATAGTCCAGATTTTTCTATATTTATAAATGGTATATAATACAGTTGCCATATCTAAAGCTGATTTTTAAATGAAGCCCGTTCTCTTTTAGATAAGGAGCAAAAGGGCATTGTAAACATAGTTGGACCTGCTCTTCCAGCCAACCTTCAATCATTGTCACATTGTCGTTATATTTTCTCTCAATGTCTCTTCTATAAACTCTTTAACAGGCGCTGCTCTAAAGAGCTTGTGTCTCTTGTTTCATCCATAAAAATTTACTCCTGTGTAACTTTTCATTCAATTATGACTCATCTTTTAGATGTAACTGTTCCTATGTGTTCTAAAATATTTATTCTTTTAGTTTCTTTCCTAAAACATTAGTTCTTTGGATATTACTCCCTTTATCTTGTTTACTGATTGACATAGTTTGTCATCTTTTAAGTCATCTGTTAATTGTTATCCTTATATACTTCATATTTTCTCTTTAGTAACTCTAAGTTTTATTAGTGGTTGCTTGAGGCCTTGTTTAAAATGAAGATGTTTAAAAAAAAAACTCAAAACTAATTCTTTCAAAATTTTATTAACTTTAATTTCTCAATCTAGTTCTTTTTTCATTGAAGTGCTGAAAAAAAATTACGAAATCAATAGAAGCTAAACTTTGTTGCCCCTAATATGTAAACAACTCAATACCTGTACACATTATGGACACCAAAAGTTAAAATTAAATTTGTTTTTTTTTTTAAATTAAAATTACGATTTAAAAAACTATAATTTGGTTGCGTATGGTTTCAGCAACGTTGGCGCCCAATGCGATTGCATAATTCGCATTGCCCTTGGGCCGGCCCTGGTAAACTTGTAATTGTAACTTGGTTAAGTTCTTTAAACTGGCCTTCGTTTAGCATTTCTTTACTCAATCTATTATAAATTTGCTCTTTATGGATTTTTTTCCTCAATTTTTAATCCTATTTTCGATCAAGTTGACCAGTGCCCATCACACAGACTGATTTTAATACCACTAAAAGAAGTTAGACGCTCCTACTGGAACTAGGAAATAAAGCTAAAATAATTTAGTCTTTATCAAAGTTTAACTCAGATAAGTAACTTTCGTACTCATTTTCCAAATAATCTTTATCGCTTACCTTCCCTTCTTGATTTTTGTAAAGTCTCTGACATTAGCTTGTGCTCAGTTTCTCCATGATCTACTTTGAATGGTTCATATGCTATGTGCTGTATGCTAATTCTTAAATCATACAATATGCTAAATGTTATCATGCATTTTTTTTTTCAGCAGACACACGTTAGAATTACATTTCTTACTACTATATTTGTTTTTGGATTTTCTCATGGACTAATTTTTTTTGTCATAATATTTAACTTTATGTGCAGCTGCTATTTTTGATTGCAATCTTTTTTTTTTTATATAAGAACCAAGTTTCTTTAAAACAAACATGTTTGCGTAAATATATTATTTATGCTGAGGTTCATTATTCTTATATTACTAAATCTAAAGTGCTGTTTTTGAAAGTTAATTATTGGATACATTGGAAAAATTTCTAATACTTTTTCAATCTGATTTTCATGCCTCCTCTAAGGATAACACAAAACAATTTAAAAAGAACTTTTTTTAGAATTTGTCTCCTAAATCTAACAAACAAACACTATCTGTCATTCAGAAGAAAAAAATTAAATTTGTTGTTAGACTTTTAATTTACTTGTGCTAAAATTCGTAAAGCTATATCTTACATAAACTCATCTACAGCGTGCGGTCAGGACAAAACTTTTGTCATAGTCTTACAAATCTATTATCTAAATATCTTTTCAAACACTTTAAACAATTTTTTCAACTAAAGAACAAAAATTAAACTTGTAAGACATCACTGTTACTCTTTTCCAATAACTTTTAGAGTACGATAAAATTCCATTCTTGATCCTTTGTTTTTTCATATCTTTATTTATTATCTTTCTAAAAATCTTACTTTTATTAAATTGCAGAAAAACATCTTGTAAATTTATTTAAACCTATAAACTTAATTACACGACGTAAATGTATACACACACATTTATAAACTAAGAATTTAATAAATAATTAAGAACAAACTTTATTTACTTGCAAGTAAAATACAAATTTAAATGCCTTTAGCTTGTCATGTTACAGGTAAATTCATATATAATGTTTAAAATAAAAATTTAATTAGTAATTATTCTTACTTTGTTAATTATTTTTATTATGGTAATTATTTTTGATATATTTTATGTATAAGTTTTGTGGATTACAAAATAAATAAATTCAAACTTTGTATAAAAAGTTTTTATTTTGAGTTTGGCCAACTAAAAGATTTATTTCGTTACGTAAAAAAATGTACAACTAATTATTGGATTTTTTTTTCAAAGACAATATTTGGTGTACTACATCTCTGAATTACATTTTAACATATCTACTAGCCCGTGTAAATAATAAACTTTTACGCTAAACTGAGTCTTAAATCAAATCACTTAAACATTAATGGCATCTGTAATATACGTACGCAGTAAAACTACTAATTTAGAACTTCTATTTTCCCTTGTATACACCTGTACTTTACTTTCAAACACCCAACGACAAGGATTTCGAAGTGGTGGGGCACAACCGTCAATTCTTAAAAAAAGTATTCTGTATCTAGAAATTTATTATAAATAAAAGAAAAAAAAGGTCCTTTAGAAAAAAGGTTGGGCCCCCTGGCCCCAAGGTGTCGTCGGCCCAATCATTTCTCCCTGAGGCTTTTTAGCAGTGATGTTTTGTTCTAAAATTTCTAGTTCTGAATTTTCAAACAAATTACTGCCAGAAAAGTTATTAGGTTGTAAATAGTTTTTTTAAAGTTTTCAAGTCTTTATTTTTTCCTTGTGTTTTAATTTTTTAAACATTTGTAGGATTTTCATTAAGTGGTCATGATGATGATGATATTAGTGATGGTCACAAATTGACTCGTAAGAATAATTTTACTTTATGTACTTGTTTTGTAACATTTTATTCAAGTATTTTTTTTATTAATCATAATCAAGTTCTGGCGCGTCAGGTAGTTTTTTATTGTTTGTTTTGTTGTTATTAAGTATAAAACTCTCTTATCAGTTAGGGATAATGTCCTATATCTTTAAACTTGCTGGTAATATTTTTTTACTGTAATCTATATAAATAACTCTTTTTATTGTAAACACTTATATATTTTATTATAACTAAATGACTAATTTTTTTAAATATTGATTTTTTTAATTGGAACAAATCATTTTTTATGTAATTGGATCAAACTTTGCAGTTTTAACCAACTTAATATTAAACATCATAAAATTTAACCATGAGATATACATAACAATGACATATAATAATTATTGTGTTTCTGGCGATTGTTAGCGTTAAGAAAATCTCTTCTCAAACTATAACTACGATTTGTGAAAAGTGTTGGCTTTTGGTTAATTTGGCAACTATTTGATTTTAGTATGATTATTTAAACAAAACATAATTTATTTTTATTTCTTTTTTTATTTTTTTTTTAAGCTAAAAGTTAATATTACCAGCTAAGTAGTACGCAATCCACAATTTGAAGTTCTTATGAAACCTTTAAAAGCCATAATCTTTCATTATTCGCAACAAAAAGCATAAATAAAAACATCATGTACTTTAATTTTATAATGTTTCTGTTTCTGTTTTTAAGCATTCTTATTTATAATGTAACTTTTGGACATTTGGGTACATTTTTTATATTACATTTTTTGTATTAATCTTAATGAGTATTCGCATTTGAAGGCATGTTTATTTCGTTATTTATTATATTTTTTATTTACAGCTTTAACTGCAGCGACTAAAGGTATTTGAACATTGTTTTTTTTTTGTTGTTGTTATTTTTTGTTTTTATTTTGTTTGATATTTTTGATTATTGCAAACTTAACTAAATAATTGGATTTTTTTTTTTTTTACATAATTATGCTTAATAGTTACATATCTTGCTAACGAAATCCTAAATTTTTTAAAAATCTAGTTTTTAAACATTCTCTAATTTCGCTTTTTAAAATTTTAATAATAAAAAAATTAGTTGCGCTGGTTTAGTTATTTTATAAAGTCTCAAAAAGGATTCTGCGTTATAATCAAAGTAATATTGATTTGAAATTGCAAAATTGCACCAATATTGTAAGATTACAACAACGTGAATAATTTTTTTTTTTTTTTTTTTTTTTATTGCATCTGTTTGAGATATGCCTGTACTTTTGAAAACTCACTCCTCAAAAGTACATGTAAACGCAATAATATTTTAACTAATTTACACATTCAAAAATATTTGTAATTCATTTGTGAAGGATTTATCTTCATTTGATTCATTGTGAAACATTTGTCTTGACATTTTATTTGCGACTACTGGAAAATCCAGAAATATAGTTTTAATATTTTTTTTATTCAAACATTTTATTGTTTACAGATATGATTTCCTGCTGGTTTCTTAAAAGATTTTGCAAACTTTACTATGATGAAGAGCTTTGTTCTGTAGTTGAATACTCGTGCCCGACACTTAAAGCTCCAACATCAATGACAACTACTTTTTCATCAACCATAACTAAAACTACAGCAACCACAACTGATTCTACAACAACTTCAACTGACCCTACAACATCAACAACTGAGACGACAACAACCACAGTTGAAACCACAACAGCCACAACTGAGTCTACAACAACTACACCTGTGACAACAACAACACCTGAAACGACAACAACAATTCAAACGACAACAACAACTGAAGCACCATCTACAACTGAGACGACAACAACAACTGAAACGACAACAACTACTGAATTACCATTTACAATTGAGACGATAACAACAACTGAAACGACAATAACAACTGAAGCACCATTTACAACTGAGACGACAACAACAACTGAAACGACAACAACAACTGAAGCACCATCTACAGCTGAGACGACAACAACAACTGAAATGACAACAACAACTGAAGCACCATCTACAGCTGAGACGACAACAACAACTGAAATGACAACAACAACTGAAGCACCATCTACAGCTGAGACGACAACAACAACTTAAACGGCAACAATAACTGAAGCACTATCTACAGCTGAGACGACAGCAACAGTTTAAGCAACCATCAACTAAAGAAACTACAACAACTAAAGCAACAACATCAATTGAAAGAAAAAATAATAACTGAAGCTGTAATAACAACTGAAGCTACAACAGCAACAACTTAATCTACAACATTGACAGCTAAGACGATAACAACAACTTAAACGGCAACAATAACTGAAGCTACAACAACGACAACTGAATATAAGTTCGTTAAATATTCGTTAAATATTTTGTAAATTAATTGCTTTATATCTTTTAATTAGATCTGAATTCTATTTCAAGATTTTTTTTTTAATTTTTTTTTTTTTTTTGCGGTTGATTTGAAGATAGAGACTTCCCTGTGTTAAGTCCGACGGTGGGCCAACCTCGGGCCGAGCTTGCTACATCGGTTGAACATCGGCTACTCTGTTTTTAGCAAAACAACATCGGTTCAACGTCGGCTTTGTGTATGTTGGCGGATGAATAGGCAAACAGACATTCAGCCGACGTTCAGCCGATATACAGCCAACGATCAATTAATTTGGTTCTGTTTTTTATTTAAATGACGCATTATATAAAAAAACCGAATTATAAACTTTTATATTAAACTTAAAAAATTGCAGTAAACCTATCTATCACGAGCGGCTAGAGTAAAGTGACCAAAGTCGAGCCAGTGACCAAGTTCGAGCCACATTTTAAATTTATTATTTCTTGGTCTTGGTTTCTGCTTTATGTTTGTAAATGCGACTTTTTTGTGACTAGTATGAATTCAGCCAATAAAAAAAAGATTATTTTAGTTGGCGGATGTTTATAGAAGTAACATCATTGCAAATATTTATCTCAAAAAAGTACTACTTTAAACATAAAATATCATGTAAGCATCCAGTTTGAAGCTTATAAACAATAAATATTTATTACTTAACGAAATGTTAATTATTTTACACTATTAATATATTCCTTAAAAAGACAAGTTAAGTTTTATAATTATGCTGAGTTTTCTATAGATTGTATTTCTTAATTAATTGCACCTGGTAGAAAGACCAAAATCCGGTCAGGTATAAACCTTATTCCAGCGAAGGCCTAAATTAGGTTCACAAGTGTCTAAAAATAACTTATACTTATATGATATTTATATTATTAGATTTTATTTTTTTAATATAATTACTTTATGTTACATTTATGTCTTAAAAGCTATCAATCTTAAATATATGCACTTATTTAGTTAAATATTTTTATAATATTTTTATAATATGAGGATGATGAAGGTCGAAATAAATGAAAGATAATGTTTCACGTAAATTATTACTTACAAATGAAATTACATTAAAATATAATCTTTAATTGAAAATTCTAATAATTTAATATATAAAGTTATTTGGCTGATAATAAAAATAAAAGAATGTCATCCAACTCAAGGTAAATATGTGAAATATAAAGAGGAAGTGTTACTTGATGCTATAAACAGTGTTATTAGCTCACTTAAAATGTCTTTTAGAGCTGCTGCTAAATTTTAGTACCCGAGCAACTTTGCAGAGCAGGATAAATAGAAAAGTTGAGATTGGTGCAAAAGCAGAAAGAAAAAGTTTAATGCCGCTTGATCTTGAAATAAAGTTACTCGGTTTTGCAGACAACAGAGCTAGGATAGGCATTGGTTTTAAAAAAGAACAATTCTTGGTATATATTGGCAAGCTTACCAAAAAATATGGAAATTCTTTTAAGAATGGCAAACCATCTAATAAATGGTAACAACTACTTAACAATAGACACAACAAAAAAGTAACTCTTTGACAACCAGAATCAACAGCATCAGTTTGTCATCAATGCATGAATCCGATAAAGGTGGCAAATTATTTTATTGCACTTAAAGAAGTCATTAAAGACTGTCAGCCTGAAGTAATATGGAACATGGGTGAGACAGGACTGCAGTTAGACTTTAAGGCGCACAAAACTGTTGCTGCAAAAGGTACTAAATATTTACATATGAGAATAAGTGGAAATTGAGAAATGATTACTTTAATTGTTTGTGTGAAAGCAGCAGGAAAAACCTTACCACCTCATGTGACTCCAAAAAAGAAGACAGTAAAATCCCTTCCATGTTTTCAAGTTCTAGATGCCCCTGAAAGAAACCAAATGGAGTACTAGTGGATGGACTAAACAAGGAATTGCAAAACTGTGGTTTGAGCTTACATTTTTAAAAAATATTGGACTACAACATCAACAAATTTTAATTTTAGATGGCCACGATTTCCACAATTTCGTAGAATTAATGGAAATGGTCATACAAAACCAAATTAAAATTGTTGAATTACCTGCTCATACAAGCAATTGGCTTCAGCCTTGCAATCAAACTGTCTTTAAGCCATTCAAAGTTTCATATAACAAAGCAGCCCAGGATACGATGTGTAATCACCCTGGTGTTATAACAAAAAAAGGCTAATTTTAAAGGACTTTTAACAAAAGCCTGATGAAATATATTGAATCTGGCTTCAAATCATGTGGAATCTTCCCTTATAATTCTTCGATTATTGCGGCTGAAGCTTACTTGCCAAACTATGCGTGTTATGAAGATATGTTAGTGACTAATCTCTTTTATCAAATTAAAGCAATTGATAACACAACAACAGTTGTGCCGATTAATCAAACAACAGACAGCACAAAAGTACATTTACCAGATATTAAGTTGGAACAACATCTAATTACCAACCACTGCTATAAAAACGAACCAATAAAAGTATAAAAAAACAATGTGTAATTTGATCTGTTATAATGAGATTTTTTTCTTTGTGTTTAGAAAAGTCTAATAGAGTTTACAGAATTCTTTTTTCTTTTAATGTAAATATTATATTCTATGCAAATCTTTTAAAACAGTAGTTTAGATTATTACATTTACATTAATTATCCTGATTTACATAATAGATAAAATAATATAATATTAAACATAGTTTTGTGTTTGGTTTTTATTTGCATTAAAAAATATTTCCTTTTATTTGTTACCAACATGTATACGCTTTTTTTTCTTGCCCATGGACAAGGTGTTATCGTTATTTTTTCAAAGAATTTTCATTTATAATAATTGCTGTAATTATATCCTAAATGCTAAAGGATTTATCTTTCTAAAAATGTATAACTTTAACAATGTAATTTTATGTAGATTCAATAATAAAAATCTGAAAGACTGTCTTTGAGAATAAAGATCTTCAATGTAAAATGAGTCCCAATTATTTGTTCCTTTTGCAGTACTCTTCAACAAATAAAATATAATAGATTGAGAACACAAACTGTCAATTAAATATAAAAATAATTTAAAACATATAATGGGATTGCAGATAATAGCAAAAAAGTTTGTATTTAAACACAGTGTACTTAATTAAATGTCTTTAAAATAGTTATTTAACTTTATATGTATGTATTTATATATTTTTTTATTACTTAAATGATAGCTATCCGCAGTTGTTTCAAAGTAAGCTTCAAGATTTCTTGTTTGTTTGTTTTTTTTTTAAATAGTCACTTAAGTCACTTTTCAAATATACCTTAAGTAACTATAGATGATAACTATAGTTACTTAAGGAAACCACGGAGCATACAGTAATTGATCTTGCGAACCAAATTCTAAATGGTTTAGAAAACAATAGTTACACACTTGGAATATTTATAGATCTATCCAAAGCCTTTGATACTGTTAACCACAAGATTATTATCAACAAACTATGTAATTACGGAGTAGCTCACTCTAACTCAAAGTGGCTGCAATGTTATTTAGAAAGTAGTACCATTTAATTTAACATGCTTCCCATTTGAGTTAATAAGTTGTGGAGTTCCACAAGGATCAATACTTGAACCTTTACTGTTTTTAATTTATATTAATGATATTTTTTTGTCATCAAAAATACTTAATTATATTATTTTAGCTGACGACACTAATGTTTTCTATTCCGATTAAAATTTTAAAAACATTTTTTGTAATATTAACACTGAACTAACATATCTCAATGAGTGGTTTATAGCAAATAAACTTTCATTGAATATTGAAAAAACAAAATATATATTGTTTGCTAAACCATCTAAATCCGAGAATTTTCCACTTACACTACCAGAACTAACTATTAACAATATTAAAATAAGTGTTTTCAATGAAAATACTTGGAATAATTTTTGACGAAAATTTAAATTGGAAAAGCCAAATAAAGCTAGTCGAGAACAAAGTCTCAAAGACTTTAAGGATAATGTATAAGACTAAATCTCTTTTGAACAAGATATGTTTAAAAAAATTATATTTTTCGTTTATACATTGTCATATTAACTATTTTAATATTGCCTGGGCAAACAATCTTTCCTAAAAACTATTTACACAAACCAAAAGCAAGCAAGTTGATTAGTGGCATGGATAGATACGAAAGTGCCAAGCCGTTACTCAAGGAAATAAATGCCCTAAATGTATACAAATTAAACATCTACCATAACATGTTATTTATGTTTAAACTTCAAAACAAAATAACTCCAAAATATTTTTATAAAAACTTCTCTCTTATTAATCATAAATATAAAACAAGACACTCAATAAATAATTACTGCATCCCATTAACATCACTCAAAAAGTCTGACTTCTCAATTACATGTCGGGGACCACGCTTGTGGAGCTCGGTTCTTGACGAAAATATGAAAAAACTAAAATCTATTGATATATTTAAAAGAGATATAAAAAATCACTTACTAAATTTAAACATTACGTACATTCTTTCATTTTTTTAATTAAAAAACATTTATATATATATATATATATATATATATATATATATATATATATATATATATATATATATATATATATATATATATATGTATTTTGCATGTGTATGTATATATATGTATATGTGTGTGTGTATATATACTTGAGTAATGTAAAACTTCCTATTTATTTAAAGCAAAATACTAGTACTTAACTATAAACCAATTAAATTTTATAACACTAATGCTACCTCCTGTAACTCTAATAAATTATCTGAGCTGTCCACACTTGCTTTGGCATATGAAATTGATGTTATTGCAACTGCAGAAACTTGGTTTAAATTGGATTCGATTAAAATAATTGATGGCTATTAACTGTATCAGGCATAAAGAGTTGGAGGAGGTGTTGCTATTTATGGAAATAAAAGACTTAAATATATAGAAATTGTAAATGTGCATCTTAACAACAAGGAGACAAGTCTGTTGCTAAAATTGTAATTATTTTCATTTAATTGTTGGTTGTGTATATAGACCACCAAACTCTACAGCTGATTACTCAAAATTAATTCTAGACTCAATCAGAACCGCTTCAAAACTCAAAAGTGGAAAAAAATGCACTGATCTCATTGTGGTCAGAGATTTCAATTTTCCTAATATAGAATGGACAGATGATGGTCCAATAATTCATTCAAATGCAAACTCAATTGAACATGAATTTAATAAAGTTTCAAATGATTGTTCTCTATACCAAACAGTAAACTTTTGAACATTCAAACAAAATGACTCTTTTTCAGCAGTTAACACCCTTGATCTTGTTTTAGTTTGCAACCCAAATTGCATTAATTTTCTTCAATGTCGTCCAAAGGCCACTATGAAAAGGCAAGATACTATTACTCCATCACTTGGCAATATTTTACATGTCTTAGTAACAATATAGTACTCAAAAAAAGATAAGTTTTGTTTTAAAAAAGGTAATTTTTTTCAAATGAATAAATACTTGAAACAAGACAACTGGGTTGAGCATTTTTATAATAAATCAACCTGTGAATGTTATGAGTTATTTTTGTATACATATAATGAATCTTGTCGATTGTTTATTCCTATTTTGAACAATAAAAAAAAGAATAGTCAACCCTGGCTAGATGCAAAAGTTAAAAAAGCAATAAAGATTAAACATTCTATGTTTTATTCAAATTTGCATCGGGAAAGTCAAGAATCTCGAAAGACTTTTAACAAAATGTGTGCTAATGTTAAAAAGCAAATGAAAAGATTAACTCAAGCATACGAAATGGATTTAGTAAAGAGAGCAAAGCTTGCACCAAAACTTTTATTCTCATACGTAAATAGAAAACAAAACATTAAAACGCAAATTAGAGCAATCAAGAACAAAAAAGATCAAGTTACAACTGAGATATCAGACATTTCAGATATATTAAATAGGCAATTTCAGTCAGTCTTTGTTAATGATAATGACCAACCAATACCCGAATTCTTGCAAAGATGCGAAAACCAGTGCAACACCAGTAAGTTATCTAATATGATATGAAAACCATGAAATTAAATACCTATGAAAAAATTCTCAAAATGTTAGAAGGAATGGATGAGTCAAAAGCGATGGGTTTTGATGGAATTAGTCCGTTTGTTTTAAAGCATGATGCAGAAGGTTTTGTGGACCCAATTGTTCATATTTTCAAATTAAGCTTTGACACTGGATGTGTCCCTTACCACTGGTCTGTTGCAAATATATCACCAATTTACAAAGGGGGATCAAAACTTGAACCAGAAAACTACAGACCAGTATCCCTAACATCTGTTATTTGTAAAATATTCGAAAAGCTCATTCGGGACACAATTCTGCAACATTTAGTTTCAAATAGACTTATATGTGAGTTCCAAACAAACTATGCACAAAAAATCTTATTGAGACAGTTGACACAATTACATTTGAAACTGCAAAAGGTAAACCGTTATGCGTCATATATCTTGACTTCGCTAAGGCTTTTGATAAAGTAGAACACGAAAGATTATTGACAAAGAATAAAGCGTATGGTATAACTGGTAAAATATATAACTGGATCGAAAATTTTCTTGCAAATAGGAAACAAAGAGTTGCTATTAGTAATACAGTATCAGAATGGGTATCAGTTATCAGTGGCGTGCCTCAGGGTTCCGTTTTGGGTCCAATGTTGTTTCTGCTATTCATAAATGACCTCCCAGAAGTTGTTCTAAACACATTTAAAATGTATGCTGATAATAGCAAAATAATAGCCATAGAAGATTCCATTGATAAACAAGCGGAAATACAAACCAACCTTGACAACATTGTGAAATGGTGCAACAATTGGGGTATGGAACTAAACTGCAAAAAATGTAAGGTGATGAGATTCAACAATCAGAAAGTTTTTCGAGGTATTGATAAAACATACACAATGAATATAAATGGAATGATTTATGACCTCTCAAACAGTGTATTAGAAAGAGATCTAGGTGTCTTTGTACAACCGGATATGAGGTGGAAGCATCAAACGCAAGTATGTGTTAACAAAGCTTCAAAAATATTAAGGTTATTGAAAAATGCCTTTGAAAGTAGAGATTGTTATATGTGGAAAATTTTGTATACTACTTATGTGCGACCTCATCTTGAATTTGTGGCTCCAGCGAAATCTCAATGCTTGAAAGAGTTCAACGTAGGGCCACAAAAATACCATACTCAAACCGAATGCTAAGTTATGAGAAACGGCTAGTTAAAATGGATTTAATTAATTTAAATCTCAGAACAAAACGAGGAGACCTTATTCATTTATATAAGATATTTAACAATCTAGAATTTGTCAATCTTAATGTCAAACCAGTCTATAAGTCATGTAATGTGTGTGTGTGCGTGTGTGTGTGTGTGTGTGTATATGTGTATGTGTATATATATATGTATGTATATGTATATATATATATATATATATATATATATATATATATATATATATATATATATATATATGTGTGTGTGTATGTGTGTACTTGTATATATCTATATATATGTGTGTATATAAATATATATGTATATATATGTGTATATATATATATATATATATATATATATATATATATATATATACATATATATATATATATATATATATATATATATATATATATATTTATATATATATATATATATATATATATATATATATATATATATATATATATATATATATATCCTTCTTATATATATTCTTCTTGTTTCTTTTTGTTTGTCTGTTTTAATTTTGTTTTAAAAAAAAAAATGATGTTGATGAACTTAAATCTATAAAATGTTTGGAATCTTTTTCAATTTAAAATATCTTTTGTATATTTAAAAATATATTATGAAGTTTATTGGATATGTATATGCATATGTACGGATTTGTAAACTATTTTTTCAAATTTTTTTGTTTTTTATTATTTTCAAACTTTTTAGCTTTGACAAACTTAAAAATTATTTTTTAAACTTTTTGATTTTTTTAATCTTTTTAATTTGTTTTTTTAAACTTTTTTTAATTTCACTCTTTTATATATTTTTGAAATTGTAAAATTTTTTATTTTTTATTTTCACGAAGGGGCTTCATGATAAGACATTTTGTCTTCTACTTGCCCCAGTTAGCTTGCATTTGTATAAATTTATTTGAATGTAAGGTTAACATTGTCAAATGTGTCAAATGACGAGAAAATAAATAATACTACTAAATAGTTATCAGGTAAAAAAAAATAGTTTTCGATTGCCAACATAATCATATACCAAAATTAGTTTAAAAGAAACATGTTTGCTTTTAAAGAAAGACATGTTTGCTTTTAAAGAAAAAATTTAAAATTTATTTGACAATAGTTTTTTTAAGTAAAAAATTTCTTACTTTTATGGTAATTAAATAGAAATAATTTAATTAAAGGAGACATCAAAGCAATTATTTTTTATAAGCTCCAAAACAGATTTGATAAAAATTATTGAAAATGAAAATTAATATATAAAAATATTGAAGCTTTTATAGTTTGCATTTTTATAATCCTCAGCTCCAAAAAGAATGAAATAAATTCACCAAAATTCAATGAAGATGATTAGTCAAATTCTTAAAAAAACTATTCCGTTGCCGTTAACATATTATATTATTAGATATTAGGGCAAAAAAAGTTAGATCTCTTAAACTATGAACTTATAAATATAATCGAAAATGCTATAAAAAAATAAGTTTACTTTTTTTTTTTTTTTTTGCTGAATCAGCATAAAATGCAAAAAAATCAATGAAAAAGGAAACAACATTTTCTCAGCCTCTTTATGACATTATAAGGTAAAACTTACAACACTGATAGATTATAGTGTAATAAAGAAAAGCTTATTAGAATAACTAAAAAGAAAATTTTTTTTTTTAAATGGAATTTTTAATTTTAAAGGAAATTATTGATACAAAAACCTATAGTAAAATATCAATATATTCAAATGGAAACAAGATTAGTTCTAGTAAGGTATTGCAGCTCTATCTATAATAAAATAATCCTGAAAATTTAAACTCATTTGCATATCTAGTTAAAAAGATATCAATGATTTGCTTTTCGCAGTCAGGCAAAAAAAAGTTTAAAAATAATTTATTAATTAAAAACTTCTTGAAATCTGAAAGACTACTACAATAACTCTGGTTCAAAAGTTTAGTTAACTATACAGACCCATAAAAAAAAATAATTGTTTAAATCTTGTTTTTTGGATAATATATCTATAAAAAATTATTCGTTACTATGCGGTTGCTATGTAAATTTTTTTTACTTTTACCAACTAAAACAATTTTTTTACATATTTTTATTATTAAACCCATATCATGTTATATATGGTTAAAAAGCCAATTAAATTTTACACAAAGTTTGATAATAAACTAAAAACCGCATTTTTTTTTTATCTGATAACCACTTTAATAGGTAGTACTAAAACTTTATATATTTAAAAAATGTTATAGATAATTTTGTTCTGTAAAAAGAATATAAACACCAATAAAATGTTTTACCATATGAAATTAAATGAATGATTTTAAACATTTTTTCAATTTTAGATAAAACGCACCAAATAATGAGCATGGCTAAATTTTAGTATTTTGACCACTTTAAGACCACTTCAAGACCACTTTAACTCAAAAAGCAATTTATTTAAACCTAATTTTTAACTAAAACAGGCAATATTTAAGTCAGTAGAGCAAATCGCTATTTTATTACTTGTAAAATATTAAAGGTCACGTGATTATTGCTTTTTTTTACGGCGAGGAGACGTGTTATATACAGAAGAAATTTATCATCATTTTTTTTAAATTTTTTTTTAATTTTTTTTATTTTTATTTTTAAATTTATTTTTTATGGAATTTATTCAACGGAGAAAAAAAATATCATGGATCGAAAAAAATCTAACAAAACGGGGAAAATAGATGAAAGGCAAATATCAACAAATGTTGTTCGCGATATTTTTTATAAAATGTTTTTAAAGCAGCAGAAAGATATTTTGAAGCTTATTAGTGGTGACTTAAAAATAACTAATGATAAAATCAATGAGTTACTTGATGAAATACATAAATCAAATTTGCGACTCATTAAAAAAAGAAAACGAAAAGATTAACCACTAAACTTAAAGAAATTACAGAAAGAGTAAGAATACTCGAAAAGACAAATAAAGATATCGAAGAAAGTCTAACAGTTACTCAGGATATCAAAGATAAAAATAGTATGTGATTTAGAAAAGAAAATTAAAAACAAAAACAGTGTAGGTGAATAGGAAAAAAATAAATTACGACAGCTAGAATATAGACTCAGAAGAAATAATCTTCGTTTCGACGGGCTTCCTGAAAACGATCAAGAAACCTGGGATGAAACCGAAAAAAGTTACAAACCCTATTTGAAAACTTGTTAAACATTAAAAACATTGATATCGAGAGGGCTCATAGAATTGGAAAAAAAGAAGAAAGTAAAACTCGAACAATTGTAGTTAAAATACTACATTACAAAGACAAAATAAAAGTTTTAAATTCATCAAATCGGCTTAACAGGAATATACATTAACGAAGACTTCTCTTTTGAAACAACAATCATAAGAAAAAAACTCTCAGAAGAAATAAAGATGCATAGAAAAAATGGTAAATATTCTATTATAAAATATGATAAACTTATAGTTAGAGAATTTAGGAAAAAGCAAGCGAGTGCTTAATTACTTTATTTATTTATTTTTTTCTATTTTTTATTCTTTTTAACAGTTTTTAAAAAAATCTTATGAATGATAATAATGATTCAATTAACTTAGAATTTAATTCATTACAAAATAAAAATAGGATACTTCTAGATAAAACTTCTGACTCGGATATTAAATTTTATAGTAATAATAAAACTTTTCTAAATATTAATACTTTATATTATAACCCTAAATCTGCAAACATAATGCAAGGAATAAATGTAAATTCATTTTCAATTTTGCATTTAAACATTAGGAGCATTTCAAAAAATTTTGAATCATTTAAACAATTTTTATGCGAGATTAAATTCAATTTTAAAATTATTAGTCTAAGCGAAAGTTGGTGTACTAATGAATATATTATGTCAAATACAAATTTTCAGCTGCCAAATTTTAGAGTGATTCATCAATGTAGAGAATCTGGGAAGAAAGGAGGGGGTTTGTGTGTATTTATAAGCAATACTTTAGTATACAAACTAAGAAAAGATTTGTGTTCAACCACTAATGATTGTGAATTACTGTGCGTGGAAATAATAAATAAAACCACAAAAAACATTATCATCCACGTTTTATACAGACCACCTTCCGGTTCAATAAAGCAATTCGAAAATTATATTAAAAACATAATTAAAAATAAGTTAAGCAAAAATAAAAGCGTTATTTTGTAGATGACTTTAACCTGGACATAAACATGCGTCATTTAAATACAAAAATAAATAATTTCTATAACGTCATTTATCAGAAAGGCTATATTCCACTAATTAATAAACCCACAAGAATAACTAGAGAAAGCGCAACTGTTATAGACCAAATAGTAACCAACGAATTTAAATCAAAAATAAAAACGGGTATATTTAAATGCGACATTTCAGACCACTTCCCTATATTTCTTATCTCACAAAAATGCGATAATATCTATGCAAAAAAAATTGAAAAAATTACACGACAAATAGATGAAAAATCCATTGAAAATTTTAATAATCTTCTAGTAGATTTAAACTGGGATGTCCTCCTTGATATTGTACACACAAATTAGGCATACAAAAAGTTTCTAGATAAATTACAACAACTTTATAATACAGCGTTTCCATTAATTACAAAATGTGTGAAAAAAAAGACATCAAATCCATGGATAACTCCGGGAATTATCAAGTCGTCAAAAAAAAAGCAACGACTATATAATAAATTTCTCAAAAAAAAAACTTTCAACAATGAAACCAATTACAAAAATTATAAACGTATTTTTGAGATGGTTATTAAAAAGTCCAAGAAGTTGTACTATACCGAGCAATTAATTAAACATAAATATGATCAGCACAATATTTGGAACATTATTAAGGAAGTAAATGGTACGAAACAAACTGACAAAAATATTCTTCCTATAAATCTAACAATTGATAATAAAGTTATTACAAATAAATCTTTAATTGCCGAAACACTTAACCAATACTTTGTAAGTGTAGGTTCCACTCTAGCGTCAAAAATAGAAACCACTGAAGTAAACTTTGAGACATATCTTACTCCTAATAAGACCCTAATGTCCTAATAATGATACTTGATGAAAACTTAACATGGAGAGAACACATAAGTACAATAGAAAATAAAGTTTCAAAAAATATTGGTATACTATTCAAAGCCAAGCAGTTTTTAAACCAAAACTGCATAAAAATTTTATATTTCTCCCTCATACATTGTTATATAAACTATGCAAACATTGCCTGGTGCAGCTCTAATATAAGTAAAATTAAAAAACTGCTTAGTAAACAAAAACATGCTGTCAGAATTATTTCAAATGCAGGTCGATTCACACATACTAAAGAACTATTTAATAATCTTCACATACTCAATGTTTTTCAGTTAAACCTTTATCAAATTCTTATTTTTATGTACAAACTTCATAATAAAATATCACCTATAATATTTAGTACACTTTTCAATAAAATTAATCACATGTACCCTACAAGATTTTCTAAGTTCAATTATGAGCAACCTAAAATGCATTATTTCGCTATCAAATTTTCTATTGCTATAAATGGTCCTAAATTATGGAACGCTTTATTAAGTGACGAGCTGAAAAATTGTTCTTCTCTTTACCTATTCAAAAAAAAATTGAAACAAAAACTTATTAACGATTTTAATGAATAAAATTCTTTTTAAAAATTTTCTATTTTTATTTTTTCTTTATTTTTAACAATTATCTTACCTAGCCGGCACAAATACGTATATAATACGTTTTATATACGTATTTTAAAAATTTATAATACGTATTTAAACTGTCTTGTATTTGTCTTAAACGCAAACTTTTAATACGTTTTATTAAATATAAATTTAAGACGTATTTAACATACGCTTATGATGCGTTTTTTATATATGTTTTAAAGTCGTGTATAAAATCACGTATTTAAGATTTGCGATCAAGACGTGAATAATACCCTCTGCAAGATAACTTAAAAATCTTTTTTTGTGTCGTATTTTTTTATTCATTTTACTTTTTAAAAAGAACATAATCTTTAAATATTATATTTTTTTTAAAAAGTAAAATTAGATAAATAATTGTTTATCTAATTTTACTTTTTATCTTATTTTACTATTTATCTAATTTTACATTTTTATGTAATTTTACTATTTATCTAATTTTACATTTATCTTAAATACTTATATCTGTTAATTTAAAATAATAATTTCAATTTCAAATTATTAGATGCTTTTAATGCGAAATTATTGTAAACAAAAATATATATGTTATTTTTAGAGCAAAGAAGTTTTGATTTATTAAAAACAACTTAATATATCAAATCAATATTTAGTTTAATCACAATACAACATTTTCAACTTGATGCTTGATCGCGTTTTAGTTGTCCAGGGGCATTCTTTAGCTTATTTCCGATAGCTGCTGTAAGTGCTTTTGTTGAAACGTTACTGAATTGCCTGGTGACTACCTCTAAAGCATAAATAATTTGATTTTCAGCTATTAATTAGGAAAAAAAATAAAAAATAGTTTACCATATTACATTAAATATTAATCATTGTTATGCAATAAAATAAATTAACTTTCTTACCTTGAATCAAACTAAAGAATTCTAAATTCTTAAATGCTATCTTTGCTTCCCCTTGTCTAGATGACCCTTTCATGTTCATTTTCGACATTACAGAAATGCTAAATAACCTTAAACATATTTTTTAAAATTAACTTTTATTACATAGACTTATGAAACAGAAATTTTCAAATATATAAATTGAGTTATTTATTATAAATACAACATTATAACATACCTGTCTAAAATATTGCGCACCATTTCGCCACAATCATTTCCTCCTACACATTTAACATTTCTATCTATAAACAGATATAACAAATGTTACAATAAAAAATGTATATAAAGTTAGAAAATTAACCAAAAACTAGTATTACTAAAAACTTTAACATAATGCGTGGGGGACCTAAAAAATAGTGTCACATAACTTGAATGGTCCTGTTTTGACACAGCTAGATTACTAAATAACAAGAAGAATAAGCTTAACTAGATATTTAGTAGGTTACTTCACTTTAATTATATTTGCTTTTTGCACTTCATGCCTAGGTTTCAAACCAATATATTAACTTACAGCATTTCTCCTTACTGCTGCATCTTTCAATTCATCATTTGCAGCATATAGTTCTGAAATGTCATTAACTTTAACTATATTGATAGCTCCACTGACACTTGGTGTGTTTAATAATCGGTTAATCCCATCTCTAATTTCTATTAACAACTTTAGGGATTGCTTTCGATATTCTAAATGATATGAGAGAATATTTAGCTATTTAACTAAAATGGCCCAATAACTAATAAAAACATTTAACTTACTTTCTTCAGACATAGAAAATTCATCTTTGTTGTCTTTTGAAGCCACAAAGTTAATAATTTCTATAAATAATAACATTTTAAAACTTTTAATAAATCGCTCAATAAATTTACTGACAACTTTGATAAAGATATTAAAGAGTATTGTAACTAATATTAAGTAACATATTTAATAATATTACTGATGGGTATCTTGATTAAGTATACATAAAAATTAAAGTGATTTATTAAAATTCTATTACGGTGTGGCAATTTTTACTGATGGTATAGCTGTGCTATAGCTATATATACCAGATGGTATAGCTGTGCTATAGCTATATATACCAGTGTTTTTTCCATTGTATAAAATCCAAATTAAAAAAAAAAATTATTTTAAAGTTACCTTTAATATAGGCATAACACTTGAAATGAATTTAAGAAAGAAAAAGTTTAATAAAAACAAACACAAATTTAATACATATTGTAAAAGAGAAAACTAAAATCACCTTCCTTAGCGATTGGCAAGTCTTTTGCTTCGTTTTCTAAAGAAATAATAATTTAGATGGGTTTCTGTTTTGAACTGATTTAAATATACATTTGATTTAAATTATAAATATTATTATGAAAAAATATTAGGCAATTTGAAATCTTAGCACATCTAACAACTATTTCTACATTCAATATTATATATTTTCAAACATTCATACTAGATTTTTTAATTGACGTTCCTGTTATAAATTCAAAGGGACTTGTATGTCTTTTTGTTTTTACTGATACTCTAGACTCTGTATGATTGGTATGAAAATCTACAACGTGAGGTTCTAATAAAAGCATATATAATAAATATATGAACATTAAAAATTATTATGTCAGAACAAATATTTCATGATTTTACTTTTGACAACTATTGGTAAATCTTGAATTAAGCTTTTTATAAACAAACTTTTAATATTTGTTGAAAAAACAACTTCTTTTATATATAGAATGAAAACTTGCATTAATAATAAAGATATGATTAAATACATAATTAAAACAAAAATAATACTTTTATTTTCCTTGAAAGTGATTATTGGCGGATTAGGAAGTTCGGGCTCGACACTAGTAATGATTCCTAATAAAATGTCATAAAAATATTTTATAGTTATAAACATATAAATTAAAAACAGCATAATAGAATTGGGCTATTAATATAAAAATTTATAACCTGCAGCATTTTCCTATTTCCTCCTCTGAGCTACATTGCTCTGCTCCAGAAGTAAAATTATAATCAAGACATAGCTGTTTATCTTCTAAAAAAAACATTACCGATATACTATAACCAGATATATTACAAATATAGATTAAAATAATACAAGCAAACCACTTACCATCCACAATTTTAGTTTTAATCTATTTAAACTTTCTCCATGTTTTGTCAACGCTAATTTGTTCCAAAATGGCTCTTTGGGCTGACATAGTTGACAGCCAAAATAACACTCACTTATTTTCATTTATCCAATGTGCTGGAATTACATCTTCAAATTGAGAACCAACTTTTTCTTCCCACACAACTCTTGTCCAAAGTAACTTATTTTTAACAGTTTTGCTTGCCATATTTAACTTAACCAAGGCTAATATAAAAATAATTATCAAAGATTTTGTTTTTATATTTGACTAATTAGTAGATCATTGAATTAGAGAAAAGTAATTTTTCAGTTTTCTGCTATGCCCCATTGTAGGATCAATATCACCTTAATCTTTTTTATAACAAAAAAATTTTTTAACACAAAAATTAAATTTGAGAAAACTAAAGGAGTAATTAATATAATCAATTTTTATGTTAAACGTTGTATATTTTAAAAAATCTGCAATTAAATAAACAAAAATATTATGTTTACAAATATTAGTTTTATTTTATACAAAGATCACTTGTAAATAAAATCAAATAAATTCATGAACTAAAGACATACAAATAAAACCATTTTTATAAGGTAACACAACAGCTTTTCTGATAAGTTTTGACTTACATAACATTTTTTGACAAAAACGAATCTTTTTCATATCTATTATACCAACATTTAATTCCTTAGAATCAATAGGACTTTTATACAAGGATACAAGTTGATCATTCTTAAAGGTATCACATATACAATTTTCTCCATTTATCTCTTTAACAAAACAGAAAGTGACGTCTTCTAATAAAAATAAAGAGTCACGAAAACGAATACTAACTTTATTGACCAGGGTTTTTGTATTTTTCATAAAATGTAAATTCTCCAACTCAGAAAGCTGTTTTGCTACTTGCACAATAGGACTTTTGGAGTTTTTTATATACTTCTTTAATGTTTGCATATTATTTTCGAAAGGAAATGAAGACAACTTATTTAAAGAACACCCAAAATTTTTTACATCATCATGAACATGTATAATACAATGAACATTGTATACACAAAACGTATTTCCGTATAAAAATTTGGCTTTTCTGCAAAAATATACTAATAAATTGTAAGCATAATCAAGATAGTAATTACAAAATTCATCATTTTCAGACAATAAAATACGCATTGCAATGCTAAATGTCAAAAAATGTTCATATATTGCATCTGAAACAATGCCCTTTAAAACAATAGTACCTAAATTAAGTAAAATCTCCCTAAATTCTGTTGTCTTCCAAAATAATAAATCATCTAAAGATCGTGGTTGCCTTGCAAAATCTGAAGGAAGTTTACCGTTATAAGAAATAAGTTTAGCAGATATTTCTAATACCTGTGAGTTTGATAATTTGCATATCCTAGGACCAGATTTTAAAAAGATTAATATTTTTTTTGTAATTCAAGGCACACTAAATGCATATAATCTAATATGAAATCTTTGATGCAGTCAAAATCATCTATTTTAACTAATGGTGATAGTTGCACTTTATGGCTATTTATATACAGAAATTGATTAAACTCTTCCTTTATACGAAGCGGATAAGTAATATCATCATTATAAACAGTTCTGTTACTATCAGGAGAACCTTTTACTTGACATCGCTCACATGCATTATAACCTGCATGACCAATTATACACTTAAGAAAGGATCGTGCAGGTGCATCACATATAAAAGCTTTAAGTTTTACATAAGTTTTATCATTAAAATGAATATCATCAATTTTCAAAATATTTATTTCCTTTATTAAATCATCAAGATAATCTGTAACACAATTAGGTTTGCTTGTTCCAGAATATAAAGTAATAATAAAAACATTTGAACCATCAAATTTACCCAAAATAGGCCAAAGCTGACCTTTTGATGATTTGAATAAAGGAAATCCATCAATGTTAATATATAGGTTTATAGAATCGTTGTTTAAATGAAAACTCGGAAGAAAAACTAACTGCTTTAATACTGAACATTTTATACCAAAATAAATATATTCTCCGCCACATTTTTGTTTATAATCAATTTCTCTAGGAGTTTTAAGTAATGTACGTGAATCTTTTGGCAAATAGCAATGTCCACTTTCCCTTAAAATTTTGAGTAAATCGTCCATGCAAGATCTTGATAAATTGTGTTTACATGATAAGCTAACTAGACCATAAGTGATATCTTTATCTCC
The DNA here is from genome assembly GCF_022113875.1 of Hydra vulgaris. Classification (NCBI taxonomy): domain Eukaryota; kingdom Metazoa; phylum Cnidaria; class Hydrozoa; order Anthoathecata; family Hydridae; genus Hydra; species Hydra vulgaris. The sequence continues at coordinate 12,949,611 of NC_061159.1, read as the reverse complement.
ATTATCACTGTGACCACTATCATCGTCTAATGTAGGATGCATTGCTGGAACAGTATCAAAATCACATTCATCATAACTTCGGTCAGACTCTAACAATATGGATTTTGACGTGCTGTCTGACTCAGAGAGCACACCTAAATCGATATTTTTACTAGTCACGTCATTAGTGCAAACTGAAACTACATTTTTAACACATAAAGTATCAGTAACCAAAGAGTTATCTTCATTAGAACTAAAACTATCCTCCTCTTTAACGATTTTCTTAAGTTCAGCATTTAATCTTCTGTAATTACGATAATACGCCATTTCTTTACAAGTACATAAAATCAATAACCTACATAAAACGTGCTCGATTTGGTTTAACGACGCTGAAACTGAAAGCCTCTTATTGAAAGTACCTCGTATTGAAAGTACTTCTCAAACAGTTTATTTAGATGCTGTTTAGTATACAGGTATACGTATTTAAAACGTATATAACTTGTACTATTTGTATAATACGAAAATAAGACAAGTAGAATACGTATTAGACACGTCTTGTGCTGGCTGGGTATTAACTCTATAAACTATCCTATTAGCTTAACTATAGTTTTGATTTTTTTTTTTTTATTTTAATTTCTTTTTACTATTTTCTTTTGATTATAGATTAGTAACTAGTCTTAACATACTTGTAAATAATTGTATATAATTCTTTAAACGGCACAAAGTAATTGTATATTTAACTTTTAATGGTTGTACACGCTTGCTTATGAAAGCACGTCGGGGTGTAGTGATAAGGCAAGTATTGTCTTCTTTTAACCCCTGTCATGTAGATTTTATTTATACTACACAGCATTGTATTCTTTTTTTTTACTGACAAAATAAATAAAATAAAAAATTAAAAAAAAAAAAAAAATTATTTTAAAATGTAAACAAAAATTTACGCTTAAAACTAGAAAATTTATTGTAAACCAGCTAAGTTTAAAGACATATTACTTAACATAGCTAAAGATTTTCCTTTGTGTAAAGTATTGCAGTTCCAATAATTTGGTGCCCTTTGCAAAAAAATTACGATTTGGGTTTGATAGTGATATAATTAAAAATAGAGTTGTATTAAAAATTAACTTTTCTTAAAAATTATAAGCAAAGGACATAAAAATCAGATAGAACAGACATTTATTGAAAAGTGCTCTTTATTTCAATCATCAAGCATGTAGCTATGATATGACATCATCAAGCATGTAGCTATGATATGACATCATCAAGCATGTAGCTATGATATGACATCATCAAGCATGTAGCTATGATATGACATCATCAAGCATGTAGCTATGATATGACATCATCAAGCATGTAGCTATGATATGACATCATCAAGCATGTAGCTATGATATGACATCTTAGTTGTTCCAAGACAATTCCAAGGTTTTCTGTAAATATCACTAAAATAGAGAGGTGATCACAAATCATTTACAATGTTTTAATATTATTTGTTTTTATTCTGTTTAACTTAAATATTTATTTAACAATGAAAGATAGATCTCTTGTATTTTTGTTATTTATTGATAAAAGCGTTTATAGAAAAAAGGATTATTAATTTAAAGTTAGTGAATTTTTGGACTTTTTATGCGCAAAGGCTTTTTTTTTTTTTTTTTGATACTTTCGTGAGGTCAAACTCATTTTTATATTGAGTGAAACAACCGTATATCTGGTCCATGTTGGCATTATAACAGGCATCATATTTTTTTGTTAATTTTTAATTAAAAAAAAAAACAAGATACAAACCAATTAGAAAATCATTGCCTCTGTAACCCACAATTACTAAAATAATCCTATAATCCGAGAATCCCTTGATTGAGTGTCATATGGGTTATTCCATATCAAATCACCCAAAGGCTTCCTGAAATATTGTAGAGTAATAGTTTTTCACCCAAATAATTTATTATTGCAGTTGTTTTTGACTGATTTTTTTACAGTTTTTGAGTTATTGTACCTTAAAGTTGCTAAATATTGCAACAATATAAGTATTTTTTCGAACTTTAACGTGTTACAGTTTAATACTTACTTACAGAAAGTGGAATTTTTTGTTACCTTTGTGTACTTAGGGTCATTACTTGTTAGAATAATAAAAATTATGCATTAAAAATTAATTTAGCACATGCAGCAGCCTATTAAAAAATCATTTTTATTTTTAAAATATGATAAATTACATCGACTTTGCTGGCGTAGAAAGTAGCGTAAACAGTTGAAATGAATTATGAAACTTTTTAATGCTGAGGTTCTATATATAGACAATCACCAAAAAAAATTCAAAGATCTATACTCTTTCTTATGACATGATTGTAGCTTTTTGAGAGTGATGATGTTTTTAAAAGAAAAACAAAAAAATACCATTTACCACATATAAAATTTATACCTCAAATTTTACATAAACTATGCAGTAAAAAAGTGTCAGCAGGCCTTGCGATAAAGCGTCGGGCGATGTGAATTTTACGTCGTCCAAGAGCGATTTTGCGTGTAGCTAGGGCTATTTGCGTCGAGCAAAAAATTTTTTGTTTGAGTATATTTAAAGATATTTTTGAGCGGAATTTTAATGAAGTAATTTACAATTATTTTAACATTTTAAAAACCGCACGCAGTTAAAATAAAAGTTTGAATTAAAAAAAAATTAAATATGCTCATTATTTACAAGTAGAAAAAATTCAAATTAAAAAAAAATTTTCAATTTTTTAAGCTAACATTTAAATAAAATTATTCAGCAATAGCAAAGTTGTCGATAAAATTGAACAAAAATACTTTTTTTTAGTTTAAGATTTTAAACTTAAATAGTTATTTTACGGGGGTTTGTTAGGTTTTATAAAAAAAAAATTTTAAATATTTATTAACTGTTAAACGTATTTAAAGTATTTAAGAGTAATTTCGAGGAAACATTTTAAAAATTGGTGAGCGCAAATAAAATAAAAAAAGGATTAATATTAAAACGTATTAAAAGTTAATTTATGGTTATTGATATAATCACTTGAAAGATAAAATATATTAACACCTTTTCTTTTTTTTTGAGCCCATGTCTTGTGGTGTGAGAATCTGATTTGTAATTGCTGCTCGTAGACAAGCTTTTGCTGCTTTTTTTTATAGTACCTCCTAAAACATCACATGGACTTTGCCATGTAATGTAGCAAAGAAGCGATGCTCAGCATTTATTTGGTGATCTAAAATGTGATAAATTAAGTTTGTTCGGCATTTATAGTTTTTATACTCCGACGCAGGTTTTTATCTCATTTAAGAGAAGCAACACACAGTATTGAAAGTCTAAACAAATTTACACTAATTAAATTTTACATAGTCTTAACTAAACTACGTAAATAAATAAATTTAAAATACATAAATTTAACAATTTAACAACTTTACTGGTATAATTCTAAATCAGAGAAAAACTAATAGACAGTAAAATACCTAATAGTGGCAATGCTATATTATATATATTAGCGTTTTTCTCAGGTTTCGGGTTAGACAAGAAAGATTGTTCCATAGATTTATAGTTTTGATAATATTGAAATAATGGATTTCATGAAGGTGATTATTTAAAGTTAAAATTGGAACCTCATCATTTTAATGATGTTTTTTAATATTGACAGTCATGTTAGCATTTTACAACAAACATTACAATATTATTTTTAACTAAAGACTTACTTGCTTGAGATAATGGAAATCCATAATGTTTATCCTTTTTATTTAAAGATGATGAAGATTGATGTGTCTTAAAATGAATCTCTTGGTTATCACAATCAATATCATCTTTGTTTATTATTTTTTGACCTACACAACACAAACATAGAGAATATTTGAATTTTATCTAACAACTTGTCTTCTCATGTAGCAATTTTACAATTAAAAAATTTTTACAAACTACTTTACAGATTAATAACTTTATAAGTAAAATAGGGTATATAGTATGGTATATAATATTATAGGTTTCATACTGCTAAATATTCGGTAATAACACCAGAATATCATTAAAAAATAAGAATTTTAAAATGACATTTTGAAGTCACTCCCTTTCTTGAAACAAATCATCATATATTTTCCTTTCAGCCTTTTTAACTATAGTAATTCCTTTATAAAAACCACTGATATTATCATTTTTAATTTTTAGAGTTAAAGAAGAAAAACTCTGAGAATGCTGTTTACTTTTCTCAAATTCAAATAATTTTTTTTTGCGTTAAAAGCAGTTGATAATTAAGTAGAATTAAAAATTTAATCTAGTTTTTTTAAGCATTCAAGTTTACTCAACAATTAAGTTATTTAATAGAGTAAAATAATCTAGTTAACCACACCATTAAAACTTTATTAATCATATCTACTTGATTCAAGTAGAAATACAAACACAACCTAGTTTCAACGAAGGCATACAACTTTAAACTAAAAATACTCCAATATTTTTTCAAATTTAAATCTACAAGAAAACACTACAAACACTTGGTTGATTTAAATATATACTAATTTATATAATTTTTACTTAAATAAATCAATTAGCCTAATCGAAGGTCACGCCATTATTTGCGTAAACATACTCTTTTAGATATTGCCGTGCTGTACGTTTAAAAAAAGTTTTTTTATCACGTTAAAAAAAAAAATAAAACGTTTAAAAAACGCTTAAAAAACGTTTAAATTAACATTAAAAAAAACGTTTGCAAAAAAATGTTATAAAAACGAATGTATTGGTTTTTTTAACGTCCGACCGTAAATTGAACGGAATTAAAACGTTTTTAAAACGTCCTGTGCTTACTGGGATTATTAAATTTAACGTTTTTTATTCTTGGAATGTTTTGTAGTAAACAACTAAGGTTGATATTTGACTTGGGCCGGGGCCAGGTTTGATAAAATATAGCCGGGGCCAGGGCCGGGTTTGTGACCGGGCTGCATAAAAATTTATACATCCTTAAGAAATATTTTTATAAATTTAAAATTCATGCTATATTTTGTATATATATGCATATATGAACATCATTGTGATCAATATGATCATCATAATCATATTAACCATCAATAACAGCGATCATGATCATCATTATTATCATTATCATGAACAGTATAAGAGCGGAAAGCTCGACGATAATAATGAATATTATGTTGATGATGATGATCATCATCATGATAATCATTATCATCTTTATTATGGCGCTATGTAAGGTACACTCTTCAAATTTTCTTACTTCTACCACAACCATTTTATACTGAAGCTGCTATCACTCTAAATATTGATACCAAAATTACTTTAATCTTTTCTAAAAAAAAATTGTTTGAAACAACATTTATTCTAATCTGTATAAGATTATGCCTCCTTTTTATGTCATGTTAGATTCACACTACACATCCATCTGATCATCTTCTCTTTCGGCAAATACTACATCATATAAATACTAAAGTTTATATAACAATGAAAAAATATTGTATGCCATCATCTAAAAAAATAGCAAACAGATATGTTTATATCTATAAAATGTGTGCAAAAAGTGCATCTTGGAAACTTATATTGCTTCTGGAATAAAAGTATCGAAGCTTTTATTAATTCTCTTCAGTTTTAAGTCAAGTCTACTCCACATCTTTCAATTTTATTCACTTTTTTATTCTTTTTTATAAGAACATCTCTCTTAAAAACAAATTGTCTTTTTTTTATTGCAATAAGCTAATGTATAAATAAAGTCTTGTCTAATGTAAATCTCTGTTATTCTCAGTTTACTAAACCTTGTATCTTATCTTAGATGTTAGGTTCTAGAGACTTTTGGTTAGTTTTCAACAGTGTTATTAACTAAAGTAAGTCTAACGTTTAATCTCTAATTCATGGGTCTCATCTTTTTACTTTTCCATACTCTTTTTACTTTACCCCAGAGTAAAGCAGAGCTATTAACAAAGAAATCTTACTCTAGTTTGACTCTCGAATATAATAGCCATACTCTTCCTGACAGTTAAACAGATTAATCCATTGTTAAGCATCGAAATTACTCTGGCTTCCAATACTAAAACTAATTCTCAATTAAACACTTCTAAAGTTTAGGCTTCAGACAAAATTTCCATCATAGTCTTAATAAAGTGTTCTCCAGAACTATCTACAATTTTTGATAAACTTTAAAAAAGTGCTAAATACGTTTTTCCAATTTTCAAATCTCTAGAAAACACTTTGACCTCTCCAAGTATCCTGCGATTGCTCTTCACTCTGTTATTAGTTTCTTAAAATTTTTTAATAATTATAATTATAATTGTAAAGGTTTTGAGGTTATTAAATTACTTCTTTCTAACTGCACTAGTCAAGTTATTCTTGAAAGCCTACCCTCTTTATTTCAAGTAACCTTAGGGTTCTATATTTGCTCCTGTAATATTATTTATCTACAATAACAATCATAACGAAATCTAAAGTGGCTCTATTTGCTTATGACTCCACTTTATACTCTAGTCTTGACAAAAAATCTTCACTTTTTAATTGCTTAGAACAAGCAGCCAATTTTAAATCTGATCTCTCTTCTGTAATAACTTAAGGCTTGGCTGGACTTAAAATCCACAATTTTTGTTTGACAACAAAATTCATTTATTTATTGCAAAATTATATTGCAATATTGTTGGCATTCCTATATTGACAAACAACAACCCCCTTACTCTCAGACAATGTCTAAAAGCACATCGTAAATGTAATTAGATCAGTTTTATTTACCAAACTTAAGCCACTTTCCCATTGTTATAATTTTGCATTTATTTCTTTTTTCTACAAATATAATCATAGTCGATGTTCAAACGAACTATCATCTCTCTAACGATAAACCAAAACTCATTCTCGCTCGGCTATTTATTCAACAAATTGCATCCTTTAACTGTATTTGTCCCTTCACGCAAATCTTTTTACAGCATGATAAATAATTTAATTTTTTAATTAGTAAATTGGATTTTAAAATATATAAATGTATGCCAGTATTAAAGAAATAGTAAAAACTATTATATATTAAGTATTATAAATTTTTTTCTAGCCCCGGCTATCAACCTCTACTAAATCTTATTATTTTGCTGAGGGTTTTCAAAAAGTCGCATTTTTAGCTGGGGCTGGGGTCCTAGTCACTTACTAAAGTTTTGTAAAGTTTATTTACATTTTCAAAAGATTATTTTAAAATAATAAAACTCTGAAAAATTGTCTGCCAAATGATGGTTTCTTCAGACATTTGGCAACTAGAATTAATGAGCACCTTAAAAGTTATATAACATCTCAAACACTTAAATTTATCTATTAATTTAAAAAATCTGGCTAACTGTGATTCTTTTGAAATTTTGGACAATGCCTTAACAAAACACAAATTAAAAATAAAAGAAGCCCACCACATTAAAAGTCTTTCAGTTAATAAACAAACTTCACATTAAGCTATAAACTTATTAATTTAACTTTACTGTCAGTTTATTATAATCTTTTTTTTTCTTTTTTTTTTTTTTTTTTTTGGTTACAGTTAGTTATTTACCGACTTATTTTGTAATAAATATATATTGGTTTATTATGTAAATTTTTGTTCGTTTTATTTCTGTGTTTTATTATTGTAAAAAATTTCAAGAATAAAAAACATTGTGTTATCTTTAAAAATAATTATATGTATGTATATATATATATATATATATATATATATATATATATATATATATATATATATATATATATATATATATATATATATATATATATATATATATATATATATATATATATATATATTTATTTATTTATTGATAAATGTTGTATACTGCTGGAAAATACAACTCTTGTCTGTTTAAGAGTGATCAATATCTTTTTTTAAAATAAAAATATATTGATCACTTATATGTTATAATAAAATAATTTAAATGAAAAAAATGCAACTTTATGATGGAACTAAAAGTTTCATGCCATTCGGCAATATTCAGCCATATTATTCAAGTAAAAAGTAAAAACCGTTATAAAAAATACAAATTTAGGGTTGCAACGGCATCTGACGTCAATTGTACGTGATCCGATATTTGCTAATCGCCGGAATCAAAGTTAAAAAATTTTTTCCTATGCCTACAAGCAAAAACCAATTCACTTTTTTTGTTAAGTAGTAGTCGACTATCAAAAGTCATAATAAAATACTTTTCATTGATGCAAAGGTTACACTTTTTTGTAGATGGGTTAAAAGATTGGCATCTTTTAATTATGTTCCACTTAATTATAGGCATGTTACCCGCGTCTTTAAGTTTCCAGATTTCCTTGGAAAGTTCCGTATCATTCCTATACCTGGTTGCATTAAATGATTTAAGATGGTTTGCAAATCTGAGCTTGAATGTGTTTTCACTAATTCCGATGTAGGATTTTTTGGTTAGACTGGTATTAGGTGATTCTAACGTGGCTTTATAAACAACATTTTTTGATAGACATTGATTATTTAACAGGCATGTGGTTTTATTAATGCAGTTGCAGTTTATATAATTATCGGTAAGTTTGTTGCGCGAAATTTGTTGGTTGTGTGAATTAAATTTTTGATCGAATAGTTGGCATGCAGCTATAACTAATTTTTATTGTGTTTCTGTTGAATATTTTGTGGAGCTTATGATGTAATGGAAAATGCAAGTCAATTAATTTCAAGAAAATATGTCCAATTTTTGTTATCACATTTTTACTGTAAGGAGGGTTAAACCATATAATTCTTCTTTTATCGTTTATTAGTAATAGAGGAATTTAGATTTGAATGATATTGGAGAATGGTGTGAAATCCAGTCGTTAAAAATAGAGAAAATTAACTTCAATTATTCAATAAAAATGTATACCTATACCATCAAATAGAGAATACAAATTGCGATTGCATGAAAAAACCGAGATACTGGTTAAAAGAATGAGATGGAAGGCATTTTTCTTCATAAATAACGAGTCTAACGGTATGAATAATATTAATAATAATAGTAATAATAATACCAGTTTTAGTTCTTATGGTATTAACACACCGCAATGTCCACAACAGATTAATGATATGCGTGCATTTGAATGCGATTTATTCAAATTAATTAAAAATATACAGTTTAGGATTGTTCAATGTAGCTTCCAAAACAAATTAAAAAAAGACATTTCTACTATTAGAAAATCAACGTATATTTACACTCACGCTGACAAAACATCTAACTTATATAAATTATCAAAAGACGAATACAATATGTTATTAATGAACGCCACTACATCTAATTATAAAAAAACCAACCCTATAATAAAAAATCGCATTAATAAAGAAGGAAAAACTATTCTTAAAAATCATGAAGTTTTTAACAAAATCAATATAAACAGTTCTTCCAATGGTTTTATTACATTAAAAGACCATAAACCTAATTTTTTAAATTATCCTACTGTTCGTCTAATTAACCTAGCTAAGAATGAGGTTGGTAGAATAAGTAAGCATTTTTTATCAGGTATTAACACCAACCTTAGAAATATTATGCAATTAAATCAGTGGAATAGTACACAAAATGTAAAAAATTGGTTCAAAAACATCAATGACAAACATTTTTATAAATTCTATTAATGAAAAGCTACTTATCGATTCCATAAAATTTGCAGAACAATACGTTTCCATTGGTGCTGATCATAAATCTTTAATTATCCACGCGCGTAAATGTTTATTATTTACCAATGACCAAGTTTGGATTAAAAAATCAAGTGGTTAGTTTGATGTTACCATGGGTGCATTTGATGGAGCGGAGGTGTGCGAATTAGTTGGTATTTTTTTTCTTTTCCATATTTCGCAATTTTATATTAAAACTGATTTTGGATTATATAGAGACGATGGCTTAGCCGTATTTAAAAACGCAAGCGTTTTCCAAAAATGGAAAAAATTAAGAAGCATTTTACTCAAATATTTAAACAAAACAACCTCAGTATTTCCATTCAATCTAATATGAAAATTGTTAATCACCTTGATGTTACATTTAATCTTAATAACAACACTTTTCAACCTTACCATAAACCTGATAGTACGTTAAATTATATCCATTCTAATTCCAACCATCCACCAAACATTTTAAAACAACTACCAATCTCAATTGGACATAGGTTATCTTCCAATTCTTCAAGCAAAAAAATATTCCAAAAGACTGCTCCAATTTATAATGACGCATTAGAAAAATTTGGATTTCACACCATTCTCCAATATCATTTAAATCTAAATTCTTCTATTACTAATAAACGAAAAAGAAATATTATATGGTTTAACCCTCCTTACAGTAAAAACGTGATAACAAAAATTGGACATATTTTCTTAAACTTAATTGACTTACATTTTCCATTACATCATAAGCTCCACAAAATATTCAACAGAAACACAATAAAAATTAGTTACAGCTGCATGCCAAATATTCGATCAAAAATTTAATTCACACAACCAACAAATTTTGCGCAACAAACTTACCGATAATTATATAAACTGCAACTGCATTAATAAAACCACATGCCCGTTAAATAATCAATGTCTATCAAAAAATGTTGTTTATAGAGCCACTTTAGAATCACCTAATACCAATTTTACCGAAAAATCCTACATCTGAATTAGTGAAAACACATTCAAGCTCATATTTGCAAACCATCTTAAATCATTTAATGCAACCAGGTATAGGAATGATACGGAACTTTCCAAGGAAATCTGGAAACTTAAAGACGCGGGTAACATGCCTATAATTAAGTGGAACATAATTAAAAGATGCCAATCTTTTAACCCATCTACAAAAAAGTGTAACCTTTGCATCAATGAAAAGTATTTTATTATGACTTTTGATAGTCGACTACTACTTAACAAAAAAAGTGAATTGGTTTCTGCTTGTAGGCATAGAAAAAAATTTTACTATCTAACTTTGATTCCGGCGATTAGCAAATATCATATCACGTACAATTGACGTCAGATGCCGTTGCAACGCTAAATTTGTGTTTTTTATAACGGTTTTTATTTTTTACTTGAATAATATGGCTGATGATTGCCGATTAGCATGAAACTTTTAGTTCCATCATAAAGTTGGATTTTTTTCATTTAAGTTATTTTATTATATACATATATATATATATATATATATATATATATATATATATATATATATATATATATATATATATATATATATATATATATATATATATATATATATATATATATATATATATATATATATATATATATATATATATAATATATATATATATATATATATATATATATATATATATATATATATATATATATATATATATATATATATATATATATATATATATACATATATATATATATATATATATATATATATATATATATATATATATATATATATATATATATATATATATATATATATATATATATATATATATATATATATATATATATATATATATATATATATATATATATATATATATATATATATATATATACCGCCCGAAATGACTGAAATTGCTGTTTTAACCTCCTAAAAAGAATTCTAGCCGGTCAAGGTTGACCGGTTGAAAAACCAGAGTTAGTCAGAAAAATCAGAAAAATCTTTTGTTAAACCCAATTTTAAAATTTTTAGATTTCATAACACCGTAAAACTTTGATAAAGCGTCTAAAACAAATTTTTTGCTGATATGCTGCTTTTTAAAGTAGAAATAATTAATAAATTAGCTTTTATTCACTTCGTTGTAAAGAAGCGAATTAAAATTCGCATCGCTGCAAAGTGAAATTCGTCATCGTTAATTAATACTCGCTAATGCTTTGACGAGTATTATATATGGCGTAAACTATATTAATTTTTTCGCTTCAGTTATTGAGATCAATCTTATTGAAAGTTTTTTACCTTAACTGATTTAAGTTCTTATTTTATTATTATTTTAATAATAATATAATATACAATAATTGATGATTTTAGCTAAGCACTAAATTTATTTTTGCTCTCTCGATATCTTTTTATTTATTTTTCTTATAATTTTTTGTTGCAAAATGCATTTAACAAATGACTTTTTTTTTTCTTCTTAATTTAAGTTTAATTTATTCATAGTCAATAAAATTTTAAATTATTAAGAAAGAGCAGCACAACAGGCCGCTCTGTGATGAAAATACAGTTTTTATATTTCAATTACGTTTATATTTTTGATGCCGGCGAAAAGAAAATTCGTATTTGAAATTTGTGAGGTTGTTTGAATTCCCGCATTTTAGGTCAAAGCATTCAACACGCTTTGAGTCTGTGTTGTCAAAGCGTTCAACACGCTTTGACAACATAGTTGGTGAGGAAGTTTTTTCTGAACAGTTTCGAAAAAACTGCGCTTTGAGTTGTTTTATGCGTCCTTGCGGTTAAAGACTTTTGTTTAAAGACTCTGTTTGATTAAAGCAGAGTGAATAAGATGTTAACTTTATTATTTAGATAAATTTAAAATTACCAAAAGCGTTTGCTTTTTTTTTTCATCTACTGAATTCTTAAACACATATATATATATATATATTATCAGTATAAATTTTCGTTTTAATTAACATGTAGTAGTATTATAGAAGTATTTCATAAAACGGTTATTAAATAATAAGTATTCAGTTTAAATGGTACTAACATTATCAACTAATTACCAGCAGCAGTTAATAAAATGATTTTTAATGAAACTTAAACGAATGAAAGTTATAAAATGATAAATAATACAAGCGATAAATATTATGAGCAATCGCTTTTCCAACGTTGGTAACGACTGAAGTTCTTATTTAACTATTATTTGAAGTTAATTTATGAGCTAAGAACATTTTCTATCTTTTTTTATTCAATCTTTTCATTTATTTTTATTGTGACCTTTCCCGCATTTTCCGAAGTCATTGCAATGAATGAGTTATTTTCAAATAGCAATTGCGCGTTTGCACATTTTTTTCTATTATTATATTGCGCGTTTGCATATTTTTTTTTATTATTATATAAGAAAATCATTAAACATCAACCTCTTAAAATGGAGGCGAATAAAAAGAGACAAACAACACTTTCATTTTTAACACAAGCAAGATCAGAATTAAAACAACCTGTTGAAAAGAAGAAAAAACTAAGTAGTAGAAATTTACAGCTAACAACAGCTCAAAAATGGATAAACACTACGCTTGCTAAATATAATGCAAATGAATGGCAAGAGATATCAAATAGTGGAAAATACGTTACAGCATTGAAATGTACTGTATGTCGTCAGTATGCTAGACAAATTGATATTTATAAAGGATATACGCCAGAGTGAGGAAGGGATGAAGGTAGTTGTAGGATACAACACTGTACTGCAATTGATCATGCAAATGGGTTGCGACATCAAAGAGCATATGAATTAGCAATGAAAAGTAAAGGAATGGATGTAAGCGAACAAAATGATAAATTTATCAACCTGCAGAAAGAAATGCGGCAAACTAACATTTTATCGGGCCTGAAAACCATGACCACAAAAGATTTAAATTTAACTCGAAAAAAATTTGAGGTAGCATACTTTATTTCTAAAGAAGAGCTACCACTCAGCGTATACCCAAAAATACTATGCTTGGAAGAAAATCATGGTGTAGAGCTTGATCAAGCGTAGAGAAATAAAGTAACTTGCGGAACTTTTATTGGCTATATTGGATTGAGTTTATCAAATGGTGTCAGGTCAGGAGTATAATCTTCATAATCATCCTGCTACTGTTAACATGTAACCCAGTGCAACCTGTCCCATGTTCTGCTGCCTTGCAGGATTTGCTTTCTAAGCAAAGGCTAGAAGGAGTGTTCTTCCTGTCATCAGTACTATCTTATATCAGTCATGCCTATAGTAATTTTTTTTTTTTTTTTTTCTCATATAGTTGGAGGTGCCTTAGTTACTGTATTAGCTCTCCTGTAATTTACGTTATATGTATGTTTGTGTTCTGTCTGAACCTCTGGCGCGGTGTTCACTCACCCGTAAGTTACTTTATGTTCTTTATGTATGTCTGTGTTCTGTCTGAACCTCTAGCGCGGTGTTCGCTCACCCGTAAGTTACTTTATATTTATGTTTATGTTTTTTATGTTTTTTTATGTATGTTTGTGTTCTGTCTGAACCTCTGGCGCGATGTTCGCTCACCCGTAAGTTACTTTATGTTTTTTATGTATGTTTGTGTTCTGTCTGAACCTCTGGCGCGGTGTTGACTCACCCGTAAGTTGATTTATGTTTATGTTTGTTTGTGTTCTGTTTATACTCTAATGCAGCGTGAGCTCAGTAATTAACTACTTACTCCAACTACAAAACCTACACTCACCTTAGACTCCTGTATTTTATTAGATGCAGTGTTTTTCCTTATGCACTTCCAAAATATCATGCCTGGTTTTCTCAAAGTACTGTTGCTGGAAGTAACTCCTTTTAACTACTCCAGGTCAGGTCAGGATAATCGAAATCAATCCTGCTACTGGTATCACGTAACCCAGTACCACCTGCCACAAGCCCTGCTGCCTTGCAGAGTGTGCTCTTCTTAGACAAAGGCTAGGAGAAATACCTTTATGGGTAAGCTGAAAAATTCTGCTAACCAGCCTCGAACCCCTTCTTCATCTATTAGGCTGGCGTAGATGTAACCTGTGTTACATTGTTTCCTGCCTGGGATGATGAATGCTATTTCTCCTTGACTCTACTCATAGAATTTTGCTTATGCCTCCTTGATAATGGCTATGCAACTCTTCCTGTTATCTCCATATGAGGGTACAGCTCTAAAACTCAGTTTAATGGTTCTGAGGCCGGCTGGTAGTAAGGTTTCCCGAACTCTGTGGTAGTTCTCAGAGAGGCTGATTCCATCAACAGCTGCAAAATATCAGAGTATTAACAGTGCCATGTTGCGCATGGATGGTGTCCCTGTTAATGCTTTTGGTGTGCATTGTCAAGGTCACATAAGGAGCCCTATGTCACGGCTTAGGGTTAATTAACAGGACTGAGACAACTGAATAGCTCATTGACTAGAAGGCTGTGCTCTATCTATGAATGAGTCAAGTTCTCATCAAACCCTAATCATGACCAAAGTAGCAAAAAATTTAAAACCTAAAAAACCATTCCCACTACCTAAATATTTTAATATATCTTTTACAAATATTCGCGGTCTACGAAGCAACTTTCCATCAGTTGAGTCTTACCTCCTGCAAAATTCACCAGACTTGCTTGCACTTAGTGAAACAAAATTAAATTCTGCAATTCCTTCTTCAGATGTCAGTGTTGATGGGTACTATCCTTTGATTCGTAAAGACTCTAATAGTCACATGCTAGGTTTAGGGGTATACATACGCATTAATTCCCCTATTAGTCGTGAAATCAGGTTCGAATCCTTTGAACATTCTTTTATGTGCTTTCGCCTAGCACCTCTTCACTCTATCACCTTTCTCTTTGTTCTTTATCGTTTTCCTTCTTCCCATGATTGCACTCTCTTAGATGTTATCTATGATCAAATTGACCATGCCCTCTCTCTTTACCCCTCTGCCAATATTGTTGTTGGTGGTGATTTTAATGCCCATCACACTGAATGGCTTGGCTCTAACACCACTGATCCTGCTGGCACTAAAGCCTTTTACTTCTGCGTTTCTCAATCTCTTACTCTGATAGTTAACTTTGTGACTCGTTTTCCTGACAACTCTAATCATTTACCTTCACTCCTTGACTTATGTCTTGTCTCTGACCCTAGCTTATGTTCAGTTTCTCCCTTTTCTCCTTTAGGTGGTTCTGACCATGCAATGATCTCTATAAATCTTTCTTCTCGTACTTCTTTTTTGGGCTCACCTTATCATCGCACCACCTACTACTACCCTAAAGCTGACTGGGATTCCTTTCGTGATTTTCTTCGTGATGGTCCTTGGGATGATGTTTTTTCTCTCTCAGCTGACAAATGCGCCTCCTACGTAACCTCCTGGATTCAGGCTGGAATGGAAGCTTTTATTCCTTCGCGTCGGTTTCAAGTCAAGCCTCATTCTACTCCATGGTTTTCTCCTTCTTGTCTGGCTGCTATATCTAATCGTAATCATTTTTTTCATCTTTTTCAAAAGAACTACTCTCTTGAGAACAAACGGCTATTTATTATTGCAAGAAATCGATGTAAAAAGGTGCTTTCTGATGCTAAACTCCATTATTCTCAGTTCACTAAATCTCGCATCTTATCACAGAAGTTAGGCTCTAAAGACTTTTGGAAAATCTTCAACAGCATTATTAACAAGGGTAGATCTAATATTCCATCTCTCATTCATGGGACTGATCTTATTACCTCTCCCAAGGATAAGGTAGAACTATTTGCAAAGAACTTTTCTTCTAATTCCACTCTTGAATCTTATGGACATTCTCTTCCTTCCATTCCAGTCAAACAGGTTGACCCATTGTTAGACATTAAAATCACTCTGGCTTCTGTTGCTAAAGTCATATCTCAATTAAACTCGTCTACAGCTTGTGGTTCAGACAACATTCCTGTCAAAGTCTTGCAGAATTGTTCTCCAGAACTTTTTTCAATTCTCTCTAAACTATTTAACAAGTGTTTGACTGGGTCTTGTTTTCCTGCTTGTTGGAAAATGGCATCTGTAGTTCCAATATTCAAAAACTCTGGAGAAAATTCTGACCCCTACAATTATCGTCCGATCAGTCTTCTTTCTGTTATTAGCAAGGTCTTTGAGTCTTAGATCAACAAATTCCTCACATCTCATCTTAAGTCAAATAAATTACTGTCAGACAATCAATACTGTTTTCGATCCTCTCGCTCTACGGCCGACTTGCTAACTGCTGTAACTGAAAGATTTTATTGTGCATTAGATGGAGGCGGTGATGCTAGGACTATTGTTCTCGACATATCTAAAGCTTTCGACAAAGTTTGGCATGCTGATCATCTCCATAAGCTTGCTTCATATGGTATTTCTAGGAAAGTTTTTGAGATTATCAAATCATTTCTTTCTAACCGATTTATTAAAGCCATCCTTGAACGCCAACACTCTTCTTTATATCCAGTAACTTCTGGGGTTCCCCAAGGCTCCATCCTAGGCCCTGTTTTGTTTCTTATCTACATAAACAATCTTCCTGACAACCTTTCATCTAAAGTAGCTCTTATTGCTGATGACTCAACTTTATACTCCTGTCTTGACAAAAAGTCTTCTCTTTTTGATCGCCTAGAACAAGCGGCTGATCTTGAATCCGATCTAACTTCAGTAATAGATTGGGGTTCCCAGTGGTTTGTGAATTTCAACTCTAAAAAAACCCAATTGCTTACTGCAAACAATTACCGTAATATGGTCAACATTCCTATATTAATGAATGGCAATCCTCTTACTGAGTCGTCCTCTTTACGTCTTCTTGGATTATCGCTTACTACTGACCTTTCATGGAAACCATATATACAATCGATTGCAAAATTAGCTTCTACTAAGGTTGCTTCTCTTTATCCTGCTCGCCATTTCCTTACTTCTGACTCCATTCTCTACCTCTACAAATCTCTTATTCGTCCCTGTATCGAATACTGTTGTTATATTTGGGCTGGTTCTTCTAACGATTCACTTTCTCTTCTAGACAAGGTCCAAAATCGCATTGTAAATGTTGTTGGACCTGGACTTTCTGCTAAGCTTGAACCTCTTTCCCATCGTCGTAAAGTTGCATCTCTTTCTCTTTTCTACAAATACTATCATGGTCACTGCTCAAAGGAGTTATCATCTCTAGTTCCATCAACTAAAATTCATTCTCGTTTTACTCGTCATTCAGCTAAGTCTCATTCGTTTACTGTATCTGTCCCTGCATGCTCTAAAAACTTTTATTCATGTAGTTTTTTTCCCCGCACTTCAATCCTTTGGAACTCTCTCCCATCTTCATGTTTTCCTGACTCATACAACCTTCTACTTTTCAAGTCTTCTGTCAACCGTTTCCTTGCTCAATAACTCTGTTCTTTTTTTCCTAGTAACTCCCAACTTAATAGTGGTTGCTTGCAGCCTTGTTGGAAGTGAATGCAAATAAAAAAAAAATAAAATAAAAAATAATCTTAAAAATAAATTAAAAACACGAAATTATTTCAGTATTTTAGTTGATGCATCAACAGATGTTTCTGTAATTGAAAAAGAAGCTATTTTTATTATTAGTTTTGATCCAACTCCTATAGGAAAGACCGAAATAAGCGTTGAATGTTCTTTCCTTTCTATTTTTGATCTTGAATATGGAACATCTGAAGGAGTTTTCAATAAAATCAGTCAATCCCTTGATTCAGAATGTACCAAAAATTATAAAACTAAATTAGTTGGTTTCGGTGCTGATGGCGCATCTGTAAATAGAGGAAATAGGACAAGTGTCAATGTATTGCTTAAGAAGGAAATTCCATGGATAACTTTCGGTTGCTGTGTTGCACATCGCCTTGAGTTAGCGTTAAAAGATAAATTTGGAGAAATAAAGGCGTTTAATGATGTCGATAACATCATTTTGAAAATGTATGCAATTTATAAAAAATCGCCCAAAAAGTTACGACAGTTAAGAGAGCTTGTTGCTATTCTTGAAGAGGGTAATGCATTTGATATTGCAGGTATTCGCCCCAAAAAAGCATTAGTTATATTGGATTTCATTTTAATTTTTTCTATAAAAAAGGCTTTATAAAGTAATACTTCATTACATGCTCGTCTTTTTAAACAACAAAAGTTATTTATAAAAAAGTATTTCGATCAATAAAAAAATTGAATTCGGTATAATATTATGCAATAAAAACTTTTTATAAAAGTATAAGTTATTTGTTTAATAATAAATAGGAAAACGATGGATTGCACATAAAATTCAAGCACTTGAGATGCTCTTAGACAAATATGGAGTATATATGAAATATCTCGAAAACATGGCTGCAGATTTCAGTTTTACCCAAGCAGAAAGAGCAAAGTTTAAAGGGTACTATCAAAACTGGAATCATGGACGAATACCTCTTTATATAGCATTATTTATAGAAATTTTATCGACAGCTAAATTGTTATCTTTATCTTTTCAAAGCAACGAAATTGATTCAGTAGCATCTTCTGGATTTGTTGAACAAACTAAAAAGCAGTTAAGTCGTTTGCAGAAAAAAGAGTTTAATGATTTACCAACAGTCAAACGTTTCCTATCAAAAGTAACAAATAGTAATGGAAAGTATTTATTTCAGGATGTCGAGCTTCATGATTTTACAAACGCACTAACTCTAGTTAAGAATTCGAAATCAATGATTGTAGTGTTAATTACCAAATCCATAGAAGACCGTTTGGAAGCACAAAATACAGTTCCTGATATGTACGGAATGTTATTACTAAACACTGGCGGTTGGTATCAAAATAACACAAATAATTCATTTGCAGATGATAACATCAAAAAATTGTATGACTTTTATAATATGCCGTTACGTTATGCTAGCTTCACTGGGAATGTGAACAATATGTTAGATGCTTGGCATAGTTTAGTTGATTATACTGTCAAATATTTGGCACCAGATAAAACCAGATAAAAAGTACCGTAAAGTATGGTATCAAATTTTTTCAAGTATTATGAAAAAAGAGTGTAGTCCAGTTCTTCTTCTTGTTGAATTGTTGTTTGTATTGCCTGTTTCAAATGGAAAAGTTGAGCGTCTTTTTTCTCTTATGAATAGAATTTCTGACACAAGAAATCGATTAACCGAAAAACGGCATAATAATTTAATTCGGATATGCACAGATGAAACAAACAGTGACGAATTTGATGTAAATCCTGCCATTGAGTTACGGGCCGAAGATGCGTTGCGAAGGCCTACACAAGAAAACACAAAAACTTATTCAAAAAAAGGAAAGAAAAAAACTATAAAAACATTAGTTAATTTGGAATCGTCATCAGACGAAACCTTAGATTTAAAATCGTCTTCCGAAGAAACTTTAGATTATGAATCAGGCAAAATGTATCTTTAAAAATATATTTTTAAGTAACAAAAAATGGTATGAAAAGAAACATGCATTCGTTAATTTTAAATCAAGTCTTTATTTTATTTACATGTCATGAAGAATAATTACTAAAATAAAAACTTTAACAAAGAAAAAAAAATTTGACCGCTCAAAAAAAAAATTTGACCGTCAGTTTTATGTATTAGCCGGTTAATTTGACCGCTCGCCTTTGATTTCTTATTTTCCACGCTGAATATATATATATATATATATATATATATATATATATATATATATATATATATATATATATATATATATATATATATATATATATATATATATATATATATATATATATATATATATATATATATATATACTGTACTGTCAAAATACTGTCTTTTTTTTAACTAAATTCATTTTAAAGGTCGAGGGAGAAAATACAGTCGAGTTAAAATAAATTTGAAATAAAAGTAAAAAAGAAGCACAAGTTTACAAGTTACTGAACTTTATTACATTGCGAGTAACTAGAGTTTTAAATGTAATAGATATCCTAAATGCTTCATGAGAAATTGACTCTACGGGTATAATTTAAAGCAAAATTTGAAATGACCTCGTTGTAGCACAGTTTTTTTGCAAGATCGTATTTAATAGATATAACTAAGAAATTGGTAAGCCGGTCTTGACTTATTGTAGATCTTAATGTTGTCTAGACTAAGCTTACTGAAAGATCTCTCATTCGGCAATGGAAACAATAATCGTGTTAAAAATACGTAACAAAATGCCTATTGATTCGAAGATAGACTCTAGACCTTTTTAATAGATTTCATTTAACAACTTCATTGAAGTGAGATATTCTTTTAGACTGAAAAGCTTGGTGTGCTTCAGAATATCCTGATGATGGACTTCTAAAATTAGTTTGTCTTCATCTACATTGTTCAAATAGATTTGCGCCAAAGTTTTACATTTCTCCTCCAGGCTAGGTGGTTCAATTCCGAGAACCATAGGAAGGAGAAACTGTTTGTCATATTTTCTGCAGCTCAAAATCTGTCTCTTATTTGTTTGATTAAATTATCGAGAGCGGTGTTCTTCAGCCGTTTTTCATAACACCTTAAGGTAAAAGAAATCAAAATCAACTTTTTTAGAAAATAAGCTTATTTAGGTGCCTGCAAAGGTTATTGAATAATTGTTTTTAAAGAACTTTGAAAAAGTTCATACAAATTATAATTTCAAAACAACGTTTTACAAAAACTTTCTTGTATTATTATTTTTAACTGCGTTTTTCTCGAAATACGTAAAAAGCATCTAAAGGTGTTTTGAAAAACGGGTACAGTGTTAAATACGTTCACCTCAAACTACTTTTCATTGTTTTCGTAGAAATGAACTTCATTCCTTGCTTTTTTGTAAAAGGTTTTCCTCTTTCTTTTCCTTTTTTGAACTAACTTTGACTAAAACCCACAACTAGCTAAACCGGAGGTAACCAAATGTGCTTCATTAATTAATTCGGGCCAAGAATATCTAAATTCATTAGATCCTTAATAGGAACTCTCATAAGCTTCATCTCTTCATCTAAAGTAATGTATCCTGATTGAAATGACACAATTGCTTGGCGCGCTTTGAACCAGAAGGTTGTCATGATAATAAACTTAAATGAATAAATCCATTTCTCCAAAGACCTTACGTCATTCAATAGATCAGCAGTTAAATCAAGTTCCTGAAGTTTCTGCAAAGTAAAAATAGTTTCTCTAAGTTGCTTAACCAACGGTTTCAAAGTCTCAATCCGTGCACTCAATCGGGTTTGTAAGGTTTAATTAAGAGACAAACCAGTTGTCTTGGTCAATATTTGACATTGTATAGGGCTTCCACTAAAAAGATTGTAGAGTAACCGATTCCGGCCAAAATAGTTCTTTATTTCTACAGAAGATTCAAGGGAATGAACACCAACTAGGTTAAGGTTATGAGCGCTGCATAGCATGTAGAAAGCTTAAGGATTTTTCTGAAGGATGATCGCTTTTACTCCTTTGTACACACCAGACATGTTGGCATTGTTGTTGTACTCTTGACCTCAATAGTTCTTCAGATTAATGTTATTTTGATCCTAGAAATCTATAATTATCTTGGCAATATCCACAACTTTCTTTTGTTTAAGATTTTCGACCTTTATAAAGCGCTCCTTAACTACCTGTTTTTTATCAATACCATTGTAGACAAAGCGAAGAACAAATGCAATTTGCTCAGTATAAGAGACGTCAGGCGTTCCGTTGACAAGAATAAAATAGTAAACTACTATATGCGCATTTTTAATGAATGCACCGTGGACGATTCTTCCGCACTTTTTTATAAATTCATTTTGGGAACTCCAAACCAAAAAATGCACAATAATTTGTTTACCTTCGTGTTGACACTAGGAAACTTCTTTCTGATGTAACTAAAGGGTCTTGTTATGCTTTGCGAGTAGCTCTAGATTTATATATATATATATACATTTTGATTATATATGTTCTTTTTTAACCTACCAGCCCTTGAAAGTATTTTCCCGCAACGGTTTTGGCTAGTGTCAGACTCCCGAACATGAATTCGGCTAATGCTGTATTGTTAAGTAAACAATTCATTTTTAAATTACAAGTTTAAAGAGTTTTTCATTAAAACCCTGTGTATCTATTTTATAATTAAAAAAAAAGTTTTTATTTGTGCGCCCCTTCTGATCCTGCGCCCAGGTAAAAAGTACCCAGTGACCTGATAACTCCGAACTGTTTGTACTGTTGCATTAATATATATATATATATATATATATATATATATATATATATATATATATATATATATATATATATATAATATATATATATATATATATATATATATATATATATATATATATATATATATATATATATATATATATATATATATATATATATATATATATATATAAATATATATATATATATATATATATATATATATACATATATATATATATATATATATATATATATATATATATATATATATATATATATATATATATATATATATATATATATATATATATATATATATATATATATATAACTAACATAAAACGAACGAAACAGCAAAAGTTAAACCCAACGCTTGCTATTTTCACAATTCTTTTTATCATTATCATAGTATTTTAAAACAAAAGAGTGTGTGATGCTATTTTATTTTTTGGTCAGAGTTGGCATTTTTGATTGAAATCGAGCAACATCAAGCAGTTTTTTTTCCCAAAATGATTTGTTTTAGAAAATAAACATGTTAGCTAAAATTTTAAACAGCAAAGCTATAAAAAACTTTTATTTTGCATGGTATTTTCTTAACAAAAAGGAAAATACGGTTAGTGGTGCTATTTTATTTTTCGCAACTGTATATATATATATATATATATATATATATATATATATATATATATATATATATATATATATATATATATATATATATAGTATATATATATATATATATATATATATATATATATACATATATATATATATATATATATATATATATATATATATATATATATATATATATATATATATATATATATATATATATATATATATATATACAGTTGCGAAAAATAAAATAGCACCACTAACCGTATTTTCCTTTTTGTTAAGAAAATACCATGCAAAAAAAAAGTTTTTTATAGCTTTGCTGTTTAAAATTTTAGCTTGCATGTTTATTTTCTAAAACAAATCATTTTGGGAAAAAAAACTGCTTGATGTTGCTCGATTTCAATCAAAAATGCCAACTCTGACCAAAAAATAAAATAGCATCACACACTCTTTTGTTTTAAAATACTCTTATAATGATAAAAAGAATTGTGAAAATAGCAAGCGTTGGGTTTAATTTTTGCTGTTTCGTTCGTTTTATGTTAGTGCGTATAAGTAGGAGACATTTTTATATAATAATGGGACACGGAAAACATTCTAGTGCAGAAAAATGAGAACTGATCCGAAAGTTGATATCAGCAAGGAAGTCTTATAGAGAAGTTGGTCGTTTAGTTGAGTGTTCCTATAAAATGATAAGAAATGCCATAAAATTTCAAGAAAAGCCTGAAACATTTCAACATTGATGGCCAATCGCTTAGTCCGACAGGCTAAAAAGGAACCTTTTAAAACAGCTACCGAGCTGAAAAAGGTCTTTAACATTAATGCAACAGTACAAACAGTTCGGAGTTGTCAGGTCACTGGGTACTTTTTACCTGGGAGCAGGATCAGAAGGGGCGCACAAATAAAAAACTTTTTTTTTAATTATAAAATAGATACACAGGGCTTTAATGAAAAACTCTTTAAACTTGTAATTTAAAAATGAATTGTTTACTCAACAATACAGCATTAGCCGAATTCATATTCGGGAGTCTGACACTAGCTAAAACCGTTGCAGGAACATACTTTCAATTTTGATTAAAATCGAGTAAAATATAAAAAGCGACAAATTATTGTACGCAAGCGCAGTTAGGTTAAAAAAAATTTTATAGTTTTAAAATGGCTACGGACCTTCGCTACAAAGTTAATTTTTAGATGAATACTAATTTTTCTTAACTCGTGGCGTTTTTTAGGATTGTCTACAAAGACAACCAGTTGATCCAATTCTTAATAGTGTTTCGGTAACTTAGGCTTTATTAGAAAGTAAGTAAAATAAAAAGAAAATATTTTTTTTGATTGGTGCAGACTTATTAAAAAATATAATAATAATAGTAATAATAATAATAATAATAATAGCAATAATTATAATAATAATAATAATAATAAGAGGTAGCTGTAACAACTGGTGTTAACAGTTGTGGAGCGCAATAACAGTTGATATTGCACTGTACCAGCTTTGCACAATTCCTAAATCTCTAAACCAAATTATCTTAAAAACAATTTTGTAATAAAATGTTTTTGCAAATATTTGATTTATCTAGTTTGTTTTTAAACTGATTTATTGATTCTGCTTCTATTATGTCACTCGGTAGATTATTCCATATGTTGACTATACGATTAGAGAAAAAATTTGATCTGATAGTATTCTTGCAGAATAGTTTTTTTAATTTGAATTTATGTTGCCTCAGATGGGGGCCTTTTTGTGACGCGGTATAAATTTAGTTTGAAACCCATTTTACTTTATCAAACCTATGTTGAATTTTATACTGTTGGATTAGATCGCCACGTATTTGCCGTTCTTCTAGAGTTGTTAATTTCATAATATCTAATCTTTTCTCATATGGTATTTTTTTTAATGCTGGCGCTAACTTTGTGGCTCTTCTTTGGATTTTCTCAATTTTATTGATGTCTTGTCTTAAAAATGGACACCAAGCTTGAATCGCAAATTCAAGGTGTGGCCGAACAAATGTTACGTACAACTTTTTCACCATATGTGTGTCAACGTATTTGAATGTTCTTCTTATAATACCAAGCTCTGAGTTTGCCCTGCCCACCGCTGTATCAACTTGAGTTTTCCATTTTAAATCAGATTGTATCATTATACCCAAATCTCTTTCAGTTTCAGTAACTGATATGCTGTGATTTAAATTGGTGTCAATATCATGCATTATGAACAGACGATTAGGATTTTTTTTTCTAATATGCATAATCTTGCATTTGTCATAATTAAATTCTGTTTGCCAAGTAGATGACCATGCCATGATATTGTCTATGTCTAATTGAAGTTTTTTAGCATCACATGAATTGCTTGTTATGTTATTAGTTTTACTATCATCGGCGTAAAGTTTCATGTTGTTATTCACATGATCCGGTAGATCATTTATGAATAACAGAAATAGTAACGATCCTAGAACTGATCCTTGTGGTACACCGCTGATAACTGGTAACCAATTTGATACACGGTCCCCAAGAACAACTCTCTGCTTCCAATTGCTTAAGAACTCTTCTATCCATTTTAGATAGTTGCCTATAATCCTATATGATTTTAATTTATGGACTAAATTTGAATGTGGTACTTTATCAAATGCTTTAGCAAAATCCAGATAAAGCATATCTATAGAACAATTATTTTCTAAAGCATCTGTGAGGATATATAAAGTCTCCAATAAGTTAGTTAAGCAGCTTTTATTTTTTTCCGTGTTGATTTTCATTTAGTAAACCATTCGTCAATAAATAATTCATCATTTCGTCTCTAATGATTGATTCTAACACTTTACATGGTATTGATGTTAGTGAAATCGGTCTATAATTTGATGCATCACTTTTTTCTCCTTTTTTAAACAAAGGAGTGACATTTGCCAATTTCCATAACTCTGGTACTTTTTCTTCTTTTAGAGATTTTTTGTACATTAGTATTAATGGTTCGCAAATGGTGCTATGTCATTTGTTTATTACATATGGACTAATTCTATCTACACCAACGGATTTGTTGATATCTAATTGTTCTAATTTCTTTTCAATTGAGTCACGAGTGATCAGATTGTCTACATCTATTTGTATAGTCTTATTAGTTTTAGTTGTAACAAGTGGAATATTATCTTTATTTTCATGAACAAAAACAGAATTGAAACTGTTGTTTAAGATATTTGCAATTGCTTCTCTATTTGTATGAAGATAGCGGAATTCATCGCAAATTGACGTTATGCCTGATTTAATTTTGTTGTTTGCATTCACATACTCATAGAAAACTTTAGGATTGTATTTTTACTTTTCAATAATCTTCTTCTCGTATTCGATACGGTTACGCTGAACAACTTTTTCGACTGATTTGCACTGTTGTTTGTGTTGTTTTGATAAATCTGATGACTTGAAAATATTCGATATTAAGTTCTTCCATAAATCTGTTTTCTCTCTAATTTCTGCTTTTGTAAATTTGTCAATCCACGGTGTTAATTTCTTATTAGTATTAATACGTTTTGGTATATATTTATTGGATAGCTCTTGATATTTTTTAACAAATATCTCATAACATCCATTGATATTTTTATTGTGGAACAGATTTGACCAATCAGTGTACTTGAACTCATCATTCATTCCATTAAAATTCCCTCTTCTAAAATTGAATGTTGATTTACCATATGATTCTTTTGTATTGATATGCGTTTGTAATTCATAATGCCAAAATAACACGTGATGTGCTTTATCAATGTTACCTAATGGTGGATTATGATGTATCAATGAAATACGTTCTGGTGCTTCTGTCAAAACTAATTCTAGTGTACTGCCTTCTGATGACAATGCAGTTAAATTAAATGTATGGTTTATTACATTTTGATGCAAATAAACATCATTTATGCTATCCAAAATTTTTATTGCTGATGCATCATTATTTGTTACTGTCTGAACATTTTCATCACTCCATTTTATATTCGGGTAATTGAAATCACCAGCTATTATAATACCTGAAAATTTCTTACTATCGACATAAGTTTTGGCTTTGTTCAGGATGGTATTAATTTTTTGATTTAGTGCTTCTGATGCGTCTCGTAGACGATATATGCAGCCAATTAATATGCTTTCATTTTCAATTTTAATAACGCACCACACTTGTTCAACCGATGTATCATTGAGAACTAATTCCTTTGGAGCATAAGCAACGCAATTATTTTTTACATAGATAGCTACCCCACCACCACGACATTTTCTTGAATTTGTACTGCACCAATTACTATTAAAAATATTATAATCTTCCACATGTATTAAGCTTAAGGGCATAAACCACGTTTCATTTATCATAAAATACATCAGGATTATATGTGGCTATTTCCAATAAAAAAAAGTTCAAATTTATTATTGAGCGAAGTTGCATTCGTGTACCTTCACTTAAAGTGAGATTTTAACAATGCTGTAGAATTTTCGTTCAATATCACTAAATTATTTGATAAACCATTATTTCTATGTCGATCTAAATCTAAATTACAAACATTTGAAACACCAACTTTCCTATTATGTACATCTTTTATCATTAAACTATCAGATAGAAGGCAGTCTTTATTAGCATTTAGAATTGAATTAGATACAGGATTATATGTTGAAAGGACAGCCATTACTGCAGGTTGATGCTAATTAAATGATAATTGCTATTGCTTTGGTTTTTTTATGAGTTTCACAATTTTAAAATTTCTTATAGTGTAGTAGTATTCATCGTTTTAATTTAGGCTAGCATTTAACAATTTAACTTCACTACGTAGCTGTTTAAAGAGATCTCTTTCTGATTCTGTCATATCTGAGTTAAAATAAATTTCGTTTATCTTGTTTCTGTTAATGTGTGCAGCTCTTAATACAGCTATTAATACACCTATTTTGTCTGATCTAACTCAATGATAACTGGTGGTATTTTTGATGTGTCTCTTGTTTTGAGTCGGATGACTTTTTTTATTTTGTTCTTGTCTGCATTTATTGAGTCGAAAATATCGTTTACCATATCTTCATCAAATTTTTTCTTGTCAATATTATCATGATTTGCTAATTTAACACCAAAAATAATAATATTATTTATTCTTTTATTGTGTTCTTTTTCCTCATGAAGAACCGTGTTTATAATATCATTTTGACTTTGATTTGTTTTATCTTTTCTTTTTACGACTTCACTCCAATTATTTAAATCTTTTGATTTATCTTGGTCTAATTCATTTTCTAATTCATTCACCCTTCCTTCAAGATTTTTTATCAAAACATCTTTCTCGTCTATTTTTTTATCTAATTGCTTGATTTTTTCTTGCATTTCTTGTAGTAACATATTTATGTCTGAATTTTTTGGTGGCATTTTAAGAGTGAAACTAAACCAAATCAACTCTTATCAATACATCAACTTCAATTTCTTTGATAAGAGGGCTACCACCCTAAAACAGTGGTTTACCTCTGGGTCGTGAACTTTTTTTTTCTTATTATTACCTTGCAAAGTGAAACTTTTGATTTTTTCTAAACTAGTATTAAAATGTTTCACAAGATGATGACGTCTAAATTAATCGATTCAATATATATATATATATATATATATATATATATATATATATATATATATATATATATATATATATATATATATATATATATATATATATATATATATATATATATATATATATATATATATATATATATATTTGCTTATAAATTTAAAAGTCTTTTTTTTTTTTTTTTTTTTTGAGCGTTAAAACTTAAAATTTTTTATAATTTCATATAAAAGAATCTTTTATCTTACCATTACTTATAAGCAAACTTAGCACTCAATTTTTTTTCTAATGAAAAAACACATTTTGGCTATAGCATTCTTATGAAGTTTATTGATTATTTCTTTTCTACGCAAATAAAATATGGGTTTAACAAATTGTGTTAAAGATGGTGGTTTAAACGATCTATTTTGAAAGTTTTTTTTATTTTTAGATGGAGACTCAAAATAAGAATTTAATTCTTCTTTGCAGGGTTTGTGGTTACTTAGTTGGGAAAAAATAAATATGAAATAAAATTGAAAAGGTGTTTCATGTCTTGCTATTAGATGAGATAGAGAATGTTCATTCGTCTAACATTTGTCACAAATGTTATGATACAATAAACAATGTCATCAAAAGAATGGCATCGACAACACTTCTTTTAAATATGAACTGGAAACCTTATTCTGATGAATGCTATTGTTGCCATCAGGCAGAAAAACTCAGTAAAGGTGTAAGTTTTATTAAATCAAGAAAAATGAATAAAAGACTTATCGGTCGCCCTGTTCACCAGACTGGTGTTTGTGAAAAAGTTTGGTTGTTTTCAATGATTGCTGACGTTAAAAAAAGCATTGTTGTAGTACACGACTCAGAAATAAATGTTGAAAAGCTAAAAAGTGAGTTTCACGTTTACAGCTTTGTCAGTGTAATTTATGTGGTAAAATACCAAAACAACCAGTAACTTTAAAAAAATGCGAACACTTATTTTGTTTTTTTTTTTTGTTTAGTAGAAGATATAAAAGTAAATCTTCTGAAGGAAACATTATGTCCAAAATGTAAAGTGTTTATTTTACTTGAAGATTTAGTGACCAGTGTTAAAACAAACTCTCTTTTAAATATGTTAACTGTTGAGTGTATATGTAAAAAAAAGTTCAATGTATTAAAACAATACAACTTATACACTAAGCATAAGAGTTTCTGCATTGCTAAATCATTAACAATAGCACAATAAACCATTATACCATTATACTCTTGTAAACACTGTATTTATATACATAATGGTATTTAGAATATACCCAAAACCGATCAATCTGTTTTTGTAGCAAGTTGGTTATTTATTATTTTTTTAAAACATTTAGCAAGTTATTATAAATGTTATTGAAATATGTATTAAAACATTAAATTAGTTAAATACTTATAAAGGAAATAAAAATCATTCTATTAACTAAATTTCAAGACATTACTAGTTATTTAGTATCTTTATTCTCCTCCCGAATGTCTATATTCCTTTATATTGGTATTTGATCTTTTATTTTTTAAAGCTTATGTTGTAAACTGCAAATTTCAAAAGCCAAAAGTACAAAGCCAGAAGCAAAATACTATATATAAAAATTATTACAACTATCCTTTTCTAAACTTTATTTACAATTTAGAAATGGATAGTTGTCAGGCAAAAAAAAAGTGCTACAGTTTACTAGATTTGTCCTTAAGTGCATACAACTTTAAAACTTAAAAAAAATTAAGTTATGTTCAAGCAAGTTTGCAACACGTTTGCTCATTCAATGAGAGAACATGTTGAAAACTTGTATGCATTTCACAAGGACAAGATTTGTTGGTAAAAATAACACTCGTGCTCATCTGTCTTTTGACAGGTTTTGAATATTTTGCGTCAGCTACAA
Source organism: Hydra vulgaris (assembly GCF_022113875.1). NCBI lineage: Eukaryota > Metazoa > Cnidaria > Hydrozoa > Anthoathecata > Hydridae > Hydra > Hydra vulgaris. The sequence continues at coordinate 12,918,978 of NC_061159.1, read as the reverse complement.
GTTTACAACATGTACCACCAACAGGGGTGACTATGAACAGCGGGTTGAAAATTAACATCAGTATCAAGTTGCTAAAAGGCGAAGAAACACACACAATAGAGCTATGTAATGTGTTACTTTGATTCAGTTTGCAATTTGCGTTGCAAAACTGAGCCGGTAAAACATCTTCAAGGAAAAAAAAAACTTGGTGGCGAAGACACTGTAATGGTTCTTAACAAACTTATTTTAGATATTTTAAGAACAACCCAAGTTTAGGTAAAAATCTTTTTTTTGCCAGTCCAGTTGATCAAGCTGATAACTTTTCCAGGAAGCTAGACAGTATAATGTTCTGATAAAAAAAAATGTAGTCTTCTATGATACAAAAATGTTTAAAAAGTGTTCATAGTCATCCTGATTGATAATAACTTATAAGGTTGCAACATCATGTTGCAAACTTGTTTAGAACATGTTGTAAACTTGTGCAAAATAGTTTTTGAAATGATATGTTAAACATGTTAGTAAAAAAAATTAGTTTGCAACATTGTCTTACAAACTTTGAATAACTTAATTGTCATAATAATTTTTATACTGATTTTTTTTTAATCAAAAATATTCTGCACATGTTTTTAATTTAGTGTAATTAATTAACATCATTTATAGTTAATGGAGTCCCTTTTTGCACTATAGGTAAAATGTGCTAGTAGACTAGTAGTAAAACATGTGGTCGCAACCAGTAGGTTGGGGTTCAAATTACCTCTGCTGAAATTACTGTGTTCAATCCACAGCGCTTTAGTTTAAAAATTTTAGTTGTTAATGTTGTTTGTTAGTAAAAATGGTAATGTTAAGGATTGAGACAAAAAAAGTTAAGCAATTTTTAATTTTTATAATTTTTTTTTTTAGCCAGTTGTGTTTTTCGCTTACTCCAAAGGCTCATGTAAGCAGTAACGAAGCATCAAAAACAACTATAAGAGTCAGAAATTCTTCAATTAAAAAACACATGGAGGTTATGTCTGGTACATCAAATGATGCAATATGCTGCCAATCATCAAAGCTGCTAAAATTATTTCAAACAGAGGGTTTGATATTGGATAATTTATATACTGAAGCAGTAGTAATTACTGCAAATAACATAGTAGCAATGAAAGCAGATTTGTGCATACCTTGGTAAAAGCTTAAAACAATATCAAAGTAGTTATATTTTTATATGAATTTTATTCTATATTGATTTTTTATAGCATGAAATATAGTTTTTTTTTGTTTCTGTGTTTGAAGGTGGCTAAAGAGCTTTAACATTAATACAGCATCATATTTTTCACAAAGATTAGTTGCTGAAAAATTATCTGGTGATGACTTAATCGTAGACAATGCACCATTTACTTTTGAAAAAGAAGAGAAAGGAAAATTTGAAATAAAATACGTATCTTGGGGCTATATTGAAAATTTCCCAATGCATATATTAAACATCTTGATCAATTAGAAAGGTGATTTTAACAACCAATAATTTACAATTTTGTTTTTAAATTTTTTTTTTTATTTTGTGTCATCTTTCGTGTATATTAATTAAAACTAAAACAGTTGCTAATTTATTATTTTATTATATAATTATTTTATAACATACTAGTCACTTATTTAGTAATGTATTATTTTTATGCAGTTGTGAAGGACTTCATTGCCATAATTTTTTTCCTGAGAAAGAAATACAAACTAAAATCGAAGGTGATTATGGTGGGGGCAGTTTTAAAATGACTTATCAGGTTGCAAATACCTTAAACTCAAATAGCAAAGACAACACTATAGTTTTTAGCATCTTCAAGGCGAAGGATTACAGAATCAATATAAAAGTAGCCATGTCAAGGTTTGAAAAGCAAATAGAAGATCTTCAAAAAATGAACTATAAGTACAAAAAAAATAATTAGTTTAAATAATTATTTATTATTTATAGATTATAGATTATTGTAAAGTAGTAATGTTTAATATAAATGTTAAATAAACAATATTTGTAATATTTATAATAAAGCATAACGGTTATTAAAATAAATTATCACAAAAGCTCAGGTCTTGTTTTAAAGCGTTAAACGTAGTAGCATTTTTAAGTAGCAAGCAATTTCAGTTAAGCAAAATTTTTTTTTATAATTATTCTAATGATATTTAAAAAAAATAAATCGCTCAACCTTAAAAAGAGGTTGAGAAAAGAAGGGAGGGGGAAGCTCTACGCCTAATACTCAAAACAAGGCCTGAGCTTTTATGATAATTTGTTTTAATAACTGTTATGCTTTATTATAAATATTATTATTACATATATTGTTTATGCAACATTTATATTAAACATTTTTATGCTACAGGGATAACAGTATTAGAGTATTTGTTTTTAAGACTATGAGTTTTTATGTGCACTCTACGGAATTTCAGGAGCTACAGGTGATTTTATATCTTTATAAATAATTGATAATCTGTTTTTTGTATCATGATTTTAAGTTATATAACTGTTGGCTAGACAATTTTAAATTCTAATATTTATAGAAGTTAATAACGATTTGTTAAACATTTATATACTGATAAAAAATTTAAAAAATCCGTAGTCTAAGTACCAACAATTTTAATGACTGGCAGGACTCCAGATAAAAACAAGGACTCCAAACTCCGACTTTGCAACCCTAAATTGCATATATATATATATATATATATATATATATATATATATATATATATATATATATATATATATATATATATATATATATATATATATATATATATATATATATATATATATATATATATATATATATATATATATATATATATATATATATATATATATATATATATATATATATACATATATACATATATACATATATATATATATACATACACTTACTAAAGCGTATTTTTATAAGCACTTGCTAACTTTTTTTGCTTACCTTAATCCATACAGCTTTTTTAGAAAAAGAACAAAAAAAATGAAAAATGATAAATGAAACAAGTGCTGCCCCATCCCAAACTCTCAGTCGATGTAGCAGCACTCCGCTGCGAGTCAGGCTATTTTCCAGTTAATGTAATGTAAACTTTTGTAATTAATCATTATTATTTAGTTAGTAATTATTTCTTAATAAGAAATTCTTATCAACTTTATTTTAAAGGAGGCATCGTTGTCTTTTCTGTTATGTGACAGCAAGTAAAATGAAATGTGGTAAACATGAAAAATCCTGAAATAAAAGATCGTACCTTGGAAGATCTATTTTCTGATCATAAAAAATTTATAGAAAGTGGAGGCTTAAAGAAAAATGTTAAGAATTTTAATAATGTCATTGAAGAACCAATTAAAAAAAAGAAAATACCCCTTGATCAAGTAATGTTGTTTTTATTTGTTACATTAACTTTGCAGTATGGCTTTGTAATAGTAGGTTTTTAGTCATGTACCTTTGATATTTATTTTTAGGTATCTTTACCTAGTCTCCACATGGCTCTTGGTATTTATATGAATTTTTTTAATTTGTTTGAAGAAGAAGTGCATCAGCTGGATATTTTAATTCCTGCAGAAACATTAAAAAGCAACACTAATTTTTCAGAAGAATATACAGTTTTTGTATCAAAACAAAAACAGCTGTTAAGTCTTCAAGCTAAAATTCTTAAACTTGACGATCAAATCCATTCAATCAATGATGTTGTTTTGTTAGCAGCTGTTAACAATTCTGAAAATTTTGAAAATATTCAAGAAATTGAGTTGCTTAATAGTGAAAAAGCAAAAAAGGTTTAACAATTTTGATTTTTTATTATTACGATTTTTTGATTTGGTATTATTATGTTTAGAGGTTTATGTAAAAGGGTATTTGTCTTTGTAAATGGAATAAAGTTTTAAAGGTGTAAACTGGTTAAAACAAAAAAGTTTTGCAAACATCTTTATGCTGGAAACTAATTGTAGAATGCTTTTACATCAACAAGTGTGAATGTATTTAAGATACTTGTTTGCAAGTTTTTGATCAAGGAATCTTGCAGTACACATAAACTGTACACGCAAACTCGCACATTTTGTGTGTGAGTTTAGGTGTACAGTTTGCAGATCAACATTCACTAAGTTGGTGATTTTAAAGTCAATCCTTTCCTACACAGATTCATCTTGTTATAACTGAATATACAATATACAGTTTTTTTGGTTTATTTTATCCCTTATTTTTTTATTTTTTTAAACGACTCTATACAATACTCTGCTTGGAAAGCAATCATTAGGGTTGGACCAGAGTCAATGCACAAAAATGATCGAGGCTATACTGCAAAAGCTAAAAGTACAACGTCAAGCGTATCACGGAAAAAGTTTTGTGGGAAACCATGTGCATAAAATGCTAAAAGTAATTTTCATGAACTACTATTTCTTTCATAAATTATTTTTTATAAGGGCTGTCCGTTAATTATGTCAACAAAATAGGGGGGGGGATGTTCTGAACTTTTTTGACAATTTTTGACTCAGGGGAGGTAGGGAGGTCAAGTAAAGTTGACGACAACATAGTTATTATTTTTCTTAGTTGCATAGCTTAAAAAACGGCAAGTTAGGCTGCGTTTGTAGTGTAGATTTTTTATTTAGGACGGGGGGGATCATAATTTAACATAATTTAAAAAATATTAAAGGTAAAAATTTGGTTGACTTAATTAATGGACTCATATTTGTAGAGCTAATGAAGTAATAAAATTTATTCACAATAAATTAAATATTTAATTTTAAAAAAATTATATGAAATTAAAATAAATCTCTAATTATGATATTTAATGTTTTCAAAAAAGGCAAATGCTTTTAGCAAGATGCTCTTTTGAAGTTAACCTATTAACTTTTACAGAAAAGGACTGAGTATTTTTATCCTAATATCATCACGAGAGAGATTTTGAGATTAACACCAGAGGTTTGTGACCTCCTTCTCCTTATATCCTCTATTATATCTCTCCTTATATCTCCTCCAGCCATTTCCTCGTGATTCCTTCAGTTAAGTTTTAAGGATTTTATATCATTATTTTTCTTCTCATAGGTAAACTACCTTCACCACGGCTAAAAAGCCTCATTTTTATGACTAAAGGGGGAAGAGGGAGGGGTCGACAAACCAGGAAAAAATCTCTGACATCATTTATGGACGGCTCCTTAGCAAAGTAGCTTAGCATTTTTATAATTAACTTATAATAAATATTTAACTGTTTATAAACAAGATTAAAAATAAATTTGCTATTTAGAAATCTTCAATACTTCAGCTATGTAACTGTATTCCGAAGCTTGTTCATGAAGAAGAATATTCAGGAACAAACGTGCACCTGTTAGCAGTTATTGTTAGCAATAAATATAAACAACTATTTGATAAATTTGCCCAGTGCTACAAAATATTTTCTTCAAGAAGCATAGTTACACCAGAAGATTTAATTCTTTTAAGTAAGTTTCATTAAATAAAATATTTTGAAATAAGTGTTTAAGTATACTTATTGGTTTTTTTATAATTGTTCTTTTAAATTTTTTTAGAAAAAAATATAAAAAGCTTAATGCAATTTTATCGTGCGAATCGGCCCGAGGCTTCAATTACACCTAAGTTGCATATTTTAGAACATCATGCTGTTCCGTTTTTGAAAAAATAGGGAGCGGGATTCGGCTTTTATGGAGAACAAGGCGGAGAATCGATCAATATGGAGTTTAACAAACTCAAAACTATTTATCAATCGATTCCTTGCCCGACAATCCGATTAAAAAGTATTCTCAAATTTCATTATCAAAAAACTAACCCAGAGAATATTCGTCTTAAGCCCCCTGTGAAAAAAAGAATATTTAGTAAGAAAGTTACTAAATGATTTCGCCAAGAAAGGAGTATCGATTTATCGATCATCTTATTCATACAATATGTGTAACAATTAAAAGCCTCCGAAAGAAGAACAAAGAAAAACGGCTATTTTCATAGCCTCAAACATATTAAAAGCATTATTTAGTATAAAATAAATTTGAATCGACGGTAAATAGTTTGTTGTTTTTTTAACACACCCATGCATACCAGACATTGGATATACAGTAGAATCCCGTTGACTCGGATCCTGGATAAGTCAGACAGATTTTCCATTCTCCTTGAACTCTTTATACATTCCGAAAGTATCCATATAGAGAAATCTTTATACTTAACTCGGATATTTGCTAAGTTAGACTATTTATCTATTCCCCTCAAGACCATTTTTTATTAAGTAACATATTCAAATCACAGGAAAGGGATTAGGAAAGTTATTTGGCCCAGGCCTTCAGTTGCGAAAGGGCTGCAAATGTTGAGATCACAAATTGAGGTTTTTTTAAGTCTTCTAATACCCATTTGGCTAACCAAGGTTAGGTTTTATATATATAATTTTGCGTATTTACTGTTTTTATATAAAATATACATTTTGAATTTTTGAAGCAACGCAAGCCTCTTATAAGTACTCATATATATAGAATCCGTTGGTTTTATTTGCTTAAATAGTATTTCGAAATCATAAAAAAATGCGTTAAGGTGGTAGAGCACAAAAAAGACACTTTTTATGAAAGATTTAAAAAAAAAATTTAAATATGCAGAAATGCTTTACTAAGAAAAATAAAATGTTTTTGCAAAAAAAAAATTTTGAAAAAGTTAACCAAAAATTCATAATGGCGCAAAAACAGTGTAAATTAAGACAAAATTCTTATGTTTTCAAAACACGTTATCTTGAGTTAGACTTAAAAACCATGAATCAAACTTTGCAGATCTGTTGATGACCTTATTTTACTCCATTCAACAGATAGATTTTTAATTATTCATTTTATATGTAAAGGTATGACCTTTTTTTTAAGATAAGTTAAGTTTTGTACAATTTACAAGCAGTTTAAAGAAGTTAAAACTAAAAAAAATGAGTTTTAAAAATAAAAAAAATCTATATGTAAAATGAATTCTTATGGTGTTGGGAATATGTCCTGAAAATTTCAGAACAAAAGCTTTATTCAGTTAGAAAAAATCATGTTTTGAAATTTCGATAAAATATGAAAAACTCAACTTGCAGAAAAAACAAAAATAAGTACAAAATAAAGAAAAAATCACATTTAAACAGTAAAATCTTGTTAAAATTCTCCTGAAACATATGAGTCTTGAGGTTCCTTTGCTTTAAAATTCTTACTGAATCCTTTTTTTATTGCTCTCAGTTTTTTCTCTGTTTTTTTGCCATAATAGTATTCTTACGTTTCATCTGTTACACTCTTACATTATCTGCTAAACTTGTTGTCAATTGTGTAACATTTCCTTGTATATTAAAATGCTTTAATACTTTAAATACACCACTTCTACCATCATTGAAATGTAAAATGGCAGAGTTTACACCCATTTCCACAACATCTTTACTAACAAATGTGATTTTACGTACCTTCGACCATATGAGTGAGTTAAGCGCTTCATTTGAATTTTGTGTTTGACCATGGAAACATTTCAGCAGTAAGTCGTCTTTCTGTTAGTCCATAAAAATGGGTGTAATGTGATTTTTGATGAATAGAGGAATAGATATATTTGGTTTGTAACTTTTACTTAGAGTCCAATATTTGCACCAAGATGAATTATTTCGTGGACAAAATTGATGTCGTATAGGATTTGGAATATCTATATAATTAAAACTATTGCATAAACAGCTTTCTTCATTGCATACAGATTATCAAGGTTATTTCTAATGGCGCAACCAAAGTAATTTTGCATTGAGTTAATGCAACTTTCAGTAAGTTTCCCTTTTCCTGAGAGAGGTGTTTTAGTGCCATTATGAGACTTGACAATGTTACGCAATCGAGTACCAAATCGTTTTTGGACATGAGCAATGCACTCCAACTTTATTGGCATTATATCATATTCATTATATGGGTTGGCTTTTACTTCATACATAAAAGAACTTGTATCACCATCTCCTAAGTATTCCTTATAAATAAGAGTGTTCTTTAAAACAGAACGCTTAAATATGTCAACTGCTCCAGCTGATTCCATTGCATCTGATGACCCATAATGGTTAATTTGGCAGTAATGGTTAATTTTCCAATGATTATATTCAGCTGCATTTTCTTTTCCTACCAACATTCTGCAACCATAGCATTGTCTTGATTTTATTTCTATATCAACACATTTGTCTGCTGCTATAGCAGTGATCACCCCATGCAAAGATGAATGACCACGCTTTTGCCATGATCCATCAATTGGTATCCGAACACATGGAATACCTTTGACAGTTTCAATTTGAGGAGCTTCCTTTGCTGCTGTTTGCATGCTATCGGTGGCAGTATTCTTATAAGCTTTCATAACTTTTTTGTTGATACGACAAAATCCATTTTTTGACAAACATTTACAGTTCATCAAAGATGCAAACGTACTTATTGATGAAAAACCACAGCCAATTACACGGAAAGCTATTACAGAACGTACATTTACCTCGTATGTATTTCGACCTTTAGTTTCCTCTTTCTTCTTTATCTCTGGGGAAGTATTAATTATTTTATTCCATAAACAATTATCACAGTTTATTGTTAGAACATGAGAGAATCCTTGTCGTTTTAAAATATTATCTTTTACAACAATGTTACAAAAACATTTTGGACATACAAGAGTTTGCAAAATGCTTTTGAGTAGGTAAAAATGCGCAATAATAAAATAGTCTTCTGTTTGTGGAGAAGATTCAGTAGAAAATTTAGTTTTTGTTTTTGAAGAAAGTTTCCTTTCACTTGAACATATAAATTTAATACAAGAATTATCAAAAACTTCAACATTCTTTGAAACTATGCCATTCCACACTCTCTTTTTTCTTCAGCTAACATTTTGTTTATTTGTTTTTTTAGATTTCATTTTCTTTCCTATTTATTATTTACGATAGGCTTTACAATTTATTAATAGTTGATAATAAATCTCTAAAACAATACTAACAACAATAGAGCCTAATACAACAATAACAACATGAATCTTTAACTTGTGCTACAGCAAAATTCTCAACATTCGAATTTGTTTAAAAGCAATGTTGATAAACAAACAATTTTAAGCATGATAAACATAACAAAAAGACAAATTAGCTTGCAATTTTGTTTAACATATATAATTAAACAAAATATGCCGTGGTGCAGTGGTAGCACACTTGCCTCAGAAACGTAAGATCCGCGGTTCAAACCCCACCTCTGGGCAAGTTTTGCGACATCGGTTGGAAAAGAGGCGTGAACTTCCTACTAAATGCTTTTCCGCAGTGCTCTGTGATAAGACCGTAAGGACTTCTTGGGGCACCTAAAATCAACATTAAAAAAAAATATATATATATGTTTGTGGTTGCTAGGGCGTTGCTAAGGTAAAAAAGAGATTTTTATCAAACTTCAAAAAATAATTTTTGTTTCATACATACATCAAAAGAAAGAGGATAAAATTTTGAATAAAATAAACTAAAATAAAATTTTTTCATATTTTGATCAAAATTTTGTATTTTAATTGTGCTCTACCACTTTATCGAATAATTTTTTTTTTTTTTTTTTGAAAAGCTGCTGTTTAGGTCTTTTTTCATTTTTATTATTAAAGTGCTCTAAAAATTTCTAACGATCTTATTACAGAGCACCATGGAGAATACCATTTAAGAGGTTGGCTCTCCTTTTTCAACTTTACCGAAAACGTTTTTGTGCCAAGGCGGGAAACAAATCCGCGATATTGCGGGCAGAGCCCAAATGCTACGGCTGCTTAATTTATTGTCAATAAAATAGCTACAGTCTTATTATAAGTATTTACATATTTTTTTAAATCTGAACATTGTGTAACTAGAAACTAAGATTAGCGTTGCAAAGGCGTAACCAGGGAGAGAATTAAGTTAATATACCTGCTTCTTTAAAGACGTGGATTTTTAACTTTAATTTATAATAGGATTTCTCCTAATGCCTTTAACATATAGAAAATTAGCGTATACTTGTTTATTTAAAATATATTCCAAATAAATTCTAACATTATTTAAATATAAAAATAAACATGAATTTTAACTTAACGAAAAACTAAATAACAATATAGAGGGACTTGATAATAAAATTACAATTTTTTTTTGTCCCGGTCATGTAAATATTTTTTTAAATATTGTTATTGTAACTATTTCAAACAGCAAAATATACATATATTAAAAAAAATAAAAAAATTTAGTGCATTTCATTACTCTTCCAGGTTTATTTCGTATTACTCTCCTTATTTTACTCTGTGTTCATAATCAATCTATTATTCTTTGGCTGCAAGGAATATTTATATGCTTTTTTTACAACAAAGTAAAGGTTTTGCTGCAATATTTCGATCTGCTGGACAACTTTTCACTTATTTACTTCAATGATTTAATTTTTTATTCTTTCATTACAAATTTTAATCAAAAAATGCCCTCAACAATGACAATTCTCTTAAAATATTCACACTTTTTCACTGTGTAGTACACCTTTTTTTTTTTCAATATTGTTGAAATGAACATATAGTTTTCAAGAAGCTTCCGAAGATCTTACAAAAAAAAAGTTAGACATGTGTGTTTTTACAAACTTTTTGTATATCTATATATATATATATATATATATATATATATATATATATATATATATATATATATATATATATATATATATATATATATATATATATATATATATATATATATATATATATATATATATATATATATATTTATATATATATGCATTTTAGAGTTTTCTTTTTTTGAGAAAGAAATTTAATTAAAAAATAGAATACTTTTTCTTTCTGCTGCTAGCTTTTCCTTTTGAAGCATGTTAAACATTACTACAAAAAAAACAGCTAACTTCACAACTCAGTGAAAGAAAAGCTTATATTATAGTTTATTTTCATAAAAAAAATGAAACATAATAAATCAGTTATTGTAGCATATTTTATAACAAATTCAATCAAAACTTTTTGGAAAAAAAACATGATGTCCTGATTTGTGATTTGAAACACATTTCAAATAAACATTTTGAAGTCCAAATTTAAGTATTTTTTATTTAATAATGTATACTTCAAAAAAAAAATTGTATAAATTCTTTTTTGATGCTTCCTGCTCTGGTTAACCTCTTTAATGATTAAGAAAGTATTTACAAATAAGTAACATTATTTTTGTAGCTTCAAAGCGCAGAATATCTAAAATACCCACAACAAAAACATAATAAGTAAAGATTTGATTTTTTTAAATTTTATCTCAAATCATATCTCTAATTATTTTTTTGATTCAATTCGATTCAAAATTTCGATTTGAAGCTTCGCAGGGCAATAATATATATATATATATATATATATATATATATATATATATATATATATATATATATATATATATATATATATATATATATATATATATATATATATATATGTGTATATATATATATATATATATATATATATATATATATATATATATATATATATATATATATATATATATATATCATATATATATATATATATATATATATATATATATATATATATATATATATATATATATATATATATATATATATATATATATATATATATATATATATATATATATATATATATATACATATATATATACATATATATATCAGGGATGCAGAGTCCCAAATGGACTCCAGCTTTATATCTCTACTTTTCCATATCTCTAGTAACCAGAAGCTCTAAACATGTCTGTTGACTTACGATCGTTTTTTGTTTTTGTTGTTGTATATGATTTTTGTGGATTTTTGACAATTGATTGACAATTTTTAATTTTGATGCAAATTTATAAATAAATTTGTAATTATTTTATGATTAGTTAAATAATTTTATGGTTAGTTAAATGGATAAAAAATGGGAAAAAGTATAAATTACATACCTTTATGACCACCTTGTCTTGCTGATCTGGAGTATTCAGAAAGCTCACCATACCCTTTCTGTCGCCTTTCTTCAGAAAGTTTTTCATCATTATCCATACGTAATAAACCTTTTAATAATATTTCAAATATTAGTTAAAATATCATTTTTTGCTCCTACAAAAATTATGTTACATCATCGCTTTTTCCCAAATAATAGCCCAGTCATTTTTTAATGTTATCTATAAAAAAATGTTCAATTGTTATTTTTAAGATTATTTACTTAAAATTATTTGCTTTGATATACCTAGCTATTGCTATAGAAAATTATATTGCTTTGAAATAGTTTGTATGGTTATACAACTGCTTCACATTTATGTAGATTTGCCCATGATCATAACTGGCTTATGATCATAAATAAATAATAAATGACTTATGATCGTAAGAAAAAAAATTCATGAGATTAAGTTTCTTGAAATTTATTGTTTTTAAGCTCAGATTCCTAGAGTCCTTGCCGCCATTATACCTAAGGACGGGTTCAAAAAATGATTGTTTCTCTAACCTAAAAGTCTTAATTTTTTTCCTATTAGTAGTCCATAAAGTTTATGGCATAAACTTATTTATATTTTTAGAGCTCTTGGATATCAAAAACTTGGATGAAGTAATCTTTTTGTGACTTTCAAATCCCGGAGTCCTTTTTGGGACTCTGCATCCCTGATATATATATATATATATATATATATATATATATATATATATATATATATATATATATATATATATATATATATATATATATATATATTTATATATATATATATATATATATATATATATATATATATATATATATATATATATATATATATATATATATATATATATATATATATATATATATATATATATATATATATATATATATATTTATATATATATATATATATATATATATATATATAAATATATATATATATATATATATATATATATATTTATATATATATATATATATATATATATATATATATATATATATATATATATATATATATATATATATATATATATATATATATATGTATATAATGAATCAATGTTTTTAAAAGGGCTGATTTGCTTACAACCCGTTTTTGAAAAAACTAATAAAAACTATAAATATATTTTAATATTAAATATACAGATTTTGTGTAATATATTTTTAAAAAAGATATGCAAAAGTAACATTTTATTACACGTTGATAATTATTATAACATTTCGTTTATATATATATATATATATATATATATATATATATATATATATATATATATATATATATATATATATATATATATATATATATATATATATATATGAATTAATAACAAAAAAAGTTCTCAGTAAGCATTAAGTTTCAGCATATTAATGTAGTTTTTCCTCAAAGTCACTATCAGCGAGAATCTCACATTCATTAGTTGGCCAGGAATACAGCTCGTTATAAAACTTGTTAAATTCTTCAGAAATGAATTCTTTTAATTTGTTAAAGTGTTCCACCTTCGCTTTTTTCAGTGTAACTTTGCCACTTGGATTAGCTGAACTATTCACCTGTGGTACAATACCCATATGTTTGGACATAAAAAATGTATGACATACCAAACCATTAACATTGGTGAATGCCTTAATATAACCTTTTTTATTATGCTCATATACAAAATGAAACAAGTTACTAATTGATAAGTGAACCTTATTTCCTTTTTGGTGTATTTTTAACCTCGGCTGCTGAAGAAATACAAGATTTTTTGTAATGTTTTAGGCTCCAAGTTTTAAAATCAAAAAATTAGTTTCATATACAATTTCTTTTACCGTAAACTTTTGTGATCCTGAGCTGCTAATAATAAGCTCAATGACTTGATGCATCTGAGAAAGATGGTCGTGTGTTTTTAAAACACTTGAAATTATACCAAAGTTCTTATCACAGGGGAGGAAACTATGCTCTCATTAGGAAAAACTGTTCGACTTTATTAAACCTTTCACTGTCAGTTAAATATAAAAAAAAATGTGATAAGGTCTGATTTTTATTTTGTCCATTACATTTGTCACAAAACAAACGTAATGTTTTATACTTTGATGGAACTGAGATCAAATAATTATTTAAAAAAGTCGCAACTTTATTAGGCCATTTTCTTCCTTGACCTTCATCGTATTTATATGTACATGGCTTTTTTCTTCTTTAATGTTATGTAAGTCCAGCTAAGTCCAGCTTTCATGAAACGGTTCCTTATTGTCCGGACAAAACCAAGTTTTTCATCAGAATCATTGTATTCTCTCATTATTTGTGCAGCTGTTAATTTTCTGTTTGACATAGATAATCTCGTAATACGACGATCACCATTTTAATCTATCTTTCTAGGCTGTCCAGGTAGTGGTAAGTCACAATATTGACCATTTTCCTTGAAACGCTTAATTGTATTGTGAACTCTATATATATATATATATATATATATATATATATATATATATATATATATATATATATATATATATATATTTATATATATATATATATATATATATATATATTCGTGTGTGTGTGTGAAATGAAAAAAATAATATTTCAATTTATTTTGAACTTTTGTACCTAAAGCCTTCTCTTTGTTTAGTTCAATATCGTTAATAATGAGATTAATATTTGTTTTTGAGTATATATAAATAAAAAAAGGAATTTGTACATTTGCTAAATCCTTATTTAATAAAGAGCTAAGTTTTACGCTTTAATATTTTACGTTAATTCAGTTCATGTCACGTTATTTTTGAGGAATTTTTATTAAGAGCATGATTATAAACAATTTTTATAATGAATAAAGAAAGATTATTTTAACAAAAAGTAAAACTTTTTACAAATAAACAAACTTGAGAATTATATTTTGATTAAACTGCAAATATTTAGATGAAAAAAAATGTACTTTTTATTTTTAAAATAGAAACTGAAGTCTTCATTTAATTTATAAGAAAACAAAATAGCAAGATGTTATCCATGCTCGTTTTGCAGCAATATGTAGTATTGCATTATCTGCTTTGCTGTAAGTCGTATATTATTTAAATTATTTATATGTTTATAATTTTCAACATTGAGCACTTCGTTGTTAACTAAAATATTTTACATAATTCACCTTAAGCATTTGTTCAAGTTTTACCCTAAAACGCTTTTGATTTTTTTCTATAAAGTTTTAGGTGAAAAAAAAAAGTTTAATTTAAAACCAAAGTAAACTAAAGAAACTTTTGTATTAGAAATTACAATGCTGTACATACATATTTAGTTCAGGTTTGGTTCAGTGACGGAACGTTCATATTTAGTTCAGGTTTGGTCCAGATCGGAAATACCAATGTACGTTCAAAATTAAATCTAGTGTGTACTTCCAAATTAGAACGTTAAATGTGTCTAAATTTGATTTCAAAGTTCGCGATGATAAAAAATTGAAACTATCAAAAAAAGATTTTAAGAAAATCTACTTTGTTCTGCCATTATAAATAACTATTTTAAAATGTTATCTCTGATCAAAGTATATATTTTTTAAACCTCTTTTTTGTGCCTTAAGTTCTTTTAGTAGTAAGCTTTAAATTAAAATTTAAAATTGAAATTAAAAACTAGACTTAAAAAAATCTAATTGTAAGCCGATTCGGAACCAAAGTTTATTCTAAAATGTTTTTTGAAACTTTGTTTTTTAAAATATTCAGAAACTATTTATTTAAAGGTGGTCCTATACTAATAAAATTAAAATTTTAAAGCACAGTAAAAGAAATAAAAGAATTTTTTTTTAGTCCAAATTTTGGGTCCATGAACCCTAAATATGGACTACGCGCTTCAATAAACAGCCTGTAAACTAATAACGGTATAATCATGAAATTTTCACAGCTTTCAAATATCAGATGATTACACTCACCCTGCTAAAATTAAATAATTTAACAAACTATTGAAAATTTTGTAAGAAAAACGGTTTAACGCCTAAAAAAATGCCCCGAAAAGGCTTAGAACCTAGACCTTATTTTTAAAACCAAATTTTTAGAATTAAAAAATTTTTAGTAAGGTGAGTTTGCGTATATATAATAAACAACTCCTAAAACTAATAATATTTAAACAAAATAAAATTATTGAATCAACGAAAAAAAGCTTGAATATGAAAAGATAATATACAATAACTATGTTACAAAATACATTAACTACCTTAACATAAATTTAATTTAAAAAATAACAACAAACTAATATCTAAAAACTCCTGCTTCATAAGATGCACCTTCACTTTCATTTACTATATTTATAAAACTTTTTTGTTGTGCACGAAGCAGCTTTTTAATTTGTTTTATTGAGTCAAGCGACTTCTTTTCGATGATCTTAATTTTTTCTTAGTTTACTTTGGTACTGTACTGAGTAGCAAGTATTAAAGAGTTTGGGACTCTAGCATTAATTCACATAGACAAGATTACTTTAATATATATTTCTTGAAGATACATCTCGTTATTTACAATTACAAACTTGGATCGCGCCAAGTGCTCAGCTTGTGGTGAAGAAGGAAGGGTAAGAGAGCGAGACTTGCTACGCGTTTAGTTAAATATTCAAAATAAAGAAGCATACTGGCTGCTGCGTTAGCTAACTAACGCAACACTGCGGCCGGCACTAATAAATTATTTTTAAAACGTTTAATGTTTCTCTCGTTAATAAATGTCACTTGAATTAACTGTTTTTTTATTTAAGTCGTGCCTTTCTAGAAAGTATAGTTTATTTGCAGTTCTTCTTAGAATAACTGGTTTGTCGCCAGAGACCACGCGTATTTCAGCAGAACGTACTTGACTATTACTTGAACTAAGTATATTTTGGATAACGCCCACTTTCCAAACCGAACGTGGAACTTTTGGATCGTCTATCAATACAAAATCTCCAAATTTCATATTAAACTCCCAATTTTGGTGTGTCACATTTGTGTGCATTTCTCGTAAGTTTATCATTTTTACATGTGTCACATTTGTGTGCATTTCTCATAAGTATTCATTTTTCCGTGGGTGCCAATAATGATCCAAAATCGCTTTTTGGTGCAAATACTTCTGCTTATCATTGCTTTGATTAACAGTTAAAATGTTATTAAAATTCACAGATTCTAAAGGTATTTTTCGTTCAAACACGAGATGATTTGGTGTTAGAGGCTCGTCGCCGGATACTTCGTACAGAAACGTAATCGGCAGGTTGTTTACATCAACTTCAATTTTGTTAGCATTTCTTCATAATTAATTGTTAGCATTTCTTCATAATTAATTCTTGATGTTTTTAGAACCTTTTTAAGTACTCTTTTGGTAGTTTGGATCATCCTTTCGAATATCCCTTTCCACGAAGGAGCAGCAGGAACATTAAAATACCATCGTATACGTCTTGAACTTGAGAAGATTTTTATTTCTTTAGCAGAAAAATTTGTACCATTATCGCTGATAAATTAAAAGAGTGTGTCAAAGCAGCTTATAAAACGACGAAGACCGCGAGTGCTAGCTTCCGCTGTACAATCGGAAACCAAATCTAAATAGAGAAAACGTGTACTACAACATATAGCAACACATATCTACGCTTTATACATCACATTAGTTTCAAAAATATTCTTAAGCATTATTGGTCCGCAAAGATCTACTCCCATTTAAATGCATATTCATCACTAACTCTAGATAGGGGTAGAGGAGGAGAGTTAGGATACTTTAAAGGTTTACTGTCAAATCTTCTACAAGTGTAACAATTTCTAACTATATTTTTAATTAAATTGCGAGCTTTTGTTAACCAAAACTTAGTTCTTAATTCATTAAGTGTTTCTTTAACACCACTATATTTTGTAAGACAATGATAATGTAAAATAACTAAATTGGTTAAGTAACTTTTATTTGGTAAATATATATGAAACTTTGAATTAAATGGAATTGGTGCTTTACTAAGACGACCTTGTCAACGAATTATCTCATCGGCTCTATTATATATATTTTTTTGAATGAATTTAATCCACTATATTTTTGCATTATTTAATTCAAAAGTAGTTAGTGTAGATAAGTCATTATTAAACTTTTTGTTATTATACTAATAAAAAATAAAACTAAAGCTGTAACCTTAAGAAGACGATTATATGTTTTAAAATTCTTAATGTTTATAAAATCTAAAGAATATTTACTAAAGAATATTGAGAGGTAATTAAAGTTATAACTTCAGACTAAAAATCTCCTTGTTTGCTTCAATCAAATGAAGGCCAAGAAATTAAACTATTGAATAAAAAACTAGGACCTTTAAACCAAAGGTCATTGTTTTGAAAGGTAATAAATTTACAACCATGAGATATAATATCCGCGGGATTTCTTTCACTTTCAATATAATCCCAAAACTTAATATCATAGAATAAACAAATTTTTTCAAGGCGCTTCGAAACAAAGGCTTCATATCTTTTATTTACATTGTTTACCCAATTAAGACAAATAATGGAATCAGAAAATAACTTAACACAAGAAATATTTAAAACACACGATAACTCTTTATATACAACTGAAAACAAATTAGCTAATAATAACATTGCCCTTAATTCTAATTTAGGAACAGTATTCTTAAGTAAAGGAGAAACTCTTGATTAAGAAGTAACTAGACAAGAATTCGCAACTCCCTCAGCGCTACTTCTTAAGTAAATACAACACCCGTACGCTTTTAGACTCGCAGCGCAAAAGCCGTATAACTCAAATTTATTTTGTTGGATGTTATTAACACACTTATTATACTATCTTGGAACATAAACGAAAGGTACAGAACTCAAATCATTAATAATATTGTTCCATTCAATCAAGGTCTCTTCCTCTATAAGTGAATTCCACCCTAATTTTAACTTACAAATCGATAAAAATAATATTTTACATCTTACTATAATTGAATTCACTAATCCTAAAGTATCATAAAAACTTGCAATGAATTTAAGAATACTTCTTTTAGTAGGTTTATTGTCTACTAAATATAATAAACCCTGAAAGGTAAAAATTAAATTATCTTCATTTTTATTCCACTTTAAACCAAGAACTTTAGTAATATTACTTGGGTTTAAATTGTCTTCTTTAATTACAAGGTTTTGCAAAGTTATAAGTGCATGTTTGCAAAGTTATAAGTGCACGTTTGCAAAGTTATAAGTGCACGCTTGCAAAGTTATAAATGCACGCTTGCGAAGTTATAAGTGCACGCTTGCAAAGTTGTAAGTGCAAATATATATTTTTGGAAATTATTTTTTTTAGTTTTAAAAAATGAAAAATATTGCGTAAAATATTAAAATAAATTACATCATAGCAATCGAAAAGTGGTTTTTTTTTTAATAAAAAAGTAGTGAAATTTTTTTACATTTTTACTTAATTTAGCATATTGTTATATATCAATAACTTTTCTAAATTAGATACTTACTTTCCTTAAGTTTTAAAAAGTAGTATACATTATTTAATCATAAAATTTTTTAATCATACATTATTTAAAAAAAATAAACAAATCATTTTAAATATTTTATTAATCTTCTCTTCTTATTGCCTTTTCAAACGATCTACTCATATTTATATAAAACACATTACACTGTTGACTACAATTATTATCAGGTTATAAAATATATTCTAGAGTTTTTTCAATGTCATATCGGGATTATCATTTCTTTTGGAGTTAAAATTGGATTTTAACATTGAAAAGAACTCCTCGATTGGGTTCGATTCAAGGGAGTATGGTAATAAAAACTTATAATATTTTTAATAGTACATTTTTTTCTCTTAGCAATTGAAATACTGCAGCTGCTTTATGAAATTTTGCATTATCTATTATATTATTTGGATTTACTTCAAAGAATAGTACTAGTTTGTTGGTATTGCATGCGCCGCTTTTTTATTGGAAACATTCAACTCCAAAATTGGAAGATAGGCACATAAGGCTAACATTCTCTTCTTTATTTGCAGGAATTGTCAAGTATGCTTATTTATGTTTTGGAGAATAGCCTTATGAGCGCATTTAATTGAGTCCAGTTTCGTCTAAAGGAAACTGGATTCAATAAAGTTTTTGAGGAATGATTTTTAAATTTTTTGAGGAATGATTGCTAACCTTTTTCGTGTCCAATTTAATTTCTTTAATTTACAGGAAACAAACGAGATCGGAACGTTTTTAAGGTGTTGTTCTAAAGTTTGCATTTGAATTTCTTTTTAAATTACGGGATTGTTTCAGGCCACGGAATTAAATATTATCTGTTCGATGTTTGTATTTATAGAACTTTTAATTTTATTATTTTAATTTTTACTGTAGATGACGTGAAGGGTATATTATCATCACTATTTTTTAAAACGCGACTAACAACATTTCGAGTTAAATTACAAGCGTTGGATATTTCCTTGATTGAACATTTTTCACAATCATATTTTTAGTTTCTTCGGTAATTGTTTTTCGTGCATTTCTTTCCATTAATATTCAAAATATAAGGATCAAAAATAATTTCATAATTGTACTTTTAACTTTGCAAACGTGCACTTATAAGTTTGCAAACATGCACTTATAACTTTGCAAAAGTGCACCTATAACTTTGCAAACGTGCACTTATAACTTTGCAAACGTGCACTTATAACTTTACAAAACCCTGTAAACTGCATAGTTCCTTTAATTTTGACTCGAATTTTTTAAGACAAAAATTTCCTTTTTTTAAACATGGTTTAGCTTTATTATAAAACACAAGTCTTTCAGATACAGAATCAAAACTCGCATTTAAATCATCCAAACGTAATGATTGAATTAATTTCTTGCTAAAATCAAATTCGTTCACGGCATAACGTTCAGTGTGATTAATTACCCGACGAGCATTTGTTTTTAAAAGTTACGATCTAAATGTCTTTTAAATGTCTTTTAAACGTCTTTTAAACATTAATGTTTAAAAGACGTTTAAAAGACTTTTAAAACGCATTTAGAACGTAACTTTTAAAAACAAATGCCCGTCGGGTAAAGTCACAGATAATTAGAAAGGAGAAGAAGTTACGCCAAACAAAACTCGACACAATCGATAAACATATAAATCACTATTTTTTAAACTATTGTCTAAATCAAATAAGTCTTTATACCATATAAATCTTACAAAGGTTCGATGTTTTTTAGCAAATGCAATGTTTAAAAATGCTTTCTCAATGTCAGCAATTAAAGCGATTCGCTTCGCACGAAAACGTAAAAATATACTATATAATGAAGTTGTGATAGATGGTCCTGAAAATAAGCACTCATTTAACGAAGGAGCGGATGTGCGAGCATTTGCATCAAAAACTATACGTACTCTTGAAGTCAGCTTATCTTCGCGTATTACTGGACGGTGAAGTAAATAGTGAACGTCACCAATATTACCTTTAAAATTAGAGACTTTTTCAATAATGCCTTTAGATAATTGATCCTAAATAATATTATTGTAAGACTAAAATAAATCTCTATCGCTTGCAAATTTTTTTCTAATGCTAAAAATCTCGACTTACATAAATTATAATTGTCACCTATCACCGGATGATCTACTTTAAATGGCAATTCGACCTCATACATAGTACCATTAAATTTAATATTTTTCTGAAAATTTGCATAAACAGTTTTATCACACTCGCAAATTTTGGAGTCATCCCATAACACATTTAAATCATTCTCAATTAAAATTTGCTCACTATTAAAATTTTACGCGACCTTCAAATCATGAGAGAACAAAACAGTCGAACTATCAATTTGATCTCTATTAACTATCACGGGACCGCTTAGTCAATATCCTTAGATATTGACTAAGCGGTCCCATGATAATTAGATCTATAACTTAGATTTATTCGCTACGGGACCGTTAACTCCCCTGATAATAGAATTTTCCATGAACTTCCAATAAAAATTAGCACCTATTAAGATATCAAATGATAAATTTTCTTTAGAATTTTTATAATTGGCTAATCTAAGACCCTTAAGATGTTTATAACTATTACATGCTATATTATTATGTTGTCCACTGATAGGTGAACATATATCTTTAACAAAACATTCAATGCTTATAAAATAACCATAAATACTTTTAATAGAAACTCTGACTTTATCCAAGACCTCAAAAATGCTACCGTGCCCGAATGTTTTAATGTTAATTTCTTTACTATCAATATGCTTTAGTTTAAGTTTGGCACATGTCTCAGGAGTAATGTAGCTTAACTGCAAACAATTGTCAAATAATATTCGACGTGTAGCAAATCTAGCATGATCTCGACTTTTAACAGTAGCTAGGGCTGTTTGTAATAAAACGGTTTCAGTCGGTTGAATAACAGATTTAGAAGCAGAAAGAAATAATGTATTTGCGACTGAAGTCAACTGGCCGTCTTTTTTATTATCTCTCATATTGTTGTTATACTTATCTCTGTGGTCACTGTCACAAATTGATACATGATGATAACGATTACATTTAAAACACTTTAATTTTGATGAACACTTGTTGCTAAAATGTTTATTACTAAGACAACGAAAACAACATTTTTTATCACTTAATTACTAATTTTTTAAAATTACTAAAGTTAGTTACTAATTTACACTGATGGGATTTGTGGTTATTTTCGCAAAATACGCACACGGGTGAATAAGAATTATTTCGTTTATAATTAAAATTTCTTTTATCATATTTATTACTTGAATTGTCTCTCGAATGAAACGTACAAAAAGTAAAGGGTAAAGTATTTAAATCAGAAGAATTGATGTGTTCACGCGCTCTTAATTAAGCTTTTAGTATATTGAACACATCTTTAATACCTCAAGTTCCATCTTCATTTAGTTTACGGCTTATAATTAAATTTAGCTCCTCGGAAAGCTTTTCAAGTATAATTGGGACAAGTAAAGACCCAACATCGAAGAATCAATATCAATATTCTCTAAACTACGTATTTGAATTTCAACAGTATCTAAAAGTTTTCTCAAAGAATTAACATTGTTGTTTAATCGATTAAGTTTCAAAAGTTTCTTCATATAAAAGGAAACAGTCAATTGTTTATTTAAAAATCGTTGTTTTAAAATATCCAGCGCAATAGTATAATTTTCGTTTGAAAGTGAGAAAGCATTTATTGCGGAATATGCTTGTTCGTGAATTAAGTTCCTTAGATTTGTCAGTTTTTGAATGTAACTTAATTTATCATTTTTATTTATTGCACAGTCGAAGTTTTCCCAAAAGGGTTGCCAATTTTCCCAATTGCCATCAAATGCTTCAATTTTACAGGTTGAAAGTTTAACCATTTTATTAGTTTTTAATGTTACTGTAGAACTTGCATCACCATTAGATTTAATAGAAAATTTATTTAAAAAATTGTTTATTTTAGAGTTTTCTCTTTTGAAGCTTAATGTAAAGTCAATAGCTAAATCATTGTCAATTTGCAACTCCTCCGCGTCATCTATTAAAACCAAAATTTTATCATCTAGAGTTTTAACTCTTTCAAATCTATCATTAGCCGTCTCTCTTAAATTAATTAGTTCTAATAAATTTTAACTATGATTATCGCCTTCCATTAAATCATTGGCTTGATCGAAAATTTTCTTTATAGAAATCACATTCATAGTTCGCGCTCTTCTTTTTGTTGTTAGTACAGACCACTGATCTCAAATTATAACTGGATAAGGGATTCTATTGTTTTTTCCGAAAGAAGTTCTAACCAAAATTGGCCTCCAAAGATGGCGGCAATTTTAGCTTCTAGCGGTGAAACCGATATAAATTTTATATGGCTTTATCAAAACTACGAAAGAAAATAATTAAATAAGACTAATACATTTGCTAAAAATAAAAGAAACAAATGAATTTTATAAATATTAGAGAAAAAAAAAATTATTTATTTGAATAATTGAATTTATTATTATATGCAACTTTAATTAAGTCTAATTTAGTTATGTATAATTTATGTACCTTTTAGTTCTTAGTTACCCAATGCTGTACGCTAGAAGTTTAATAACATAACAGTATAGTAAGCGGCAATTACCTCTACCTACAATTTTATACTTTCTATTTTTTGTATACCATTTTGTACAAATGCTGCATAAACTATTAACTGAGTGCTGTCAGTATACAAAAACTTAGGGGTTCTTTAAGAACTATATTATACTTGAATTCTATTATCGCATAAATTATTTGAATAAAATATTCTAAAGTGTCATTTATACTGGTTAAAAACCTGGTCTGAATTATAGTAATTTTTAACAACTTTTAAAGCAAATATAAAGTAAATAATAGTTTTGTATAATTTGAAGGATAATCACTCAATACAATTGAAGGAACAAATGTATGTAAAAATTCATTAGTTTGAAGAAAATGTATTTACATCTTTATATGAAAACGTTCAAAAAATTACCTCCTCTTTGAAATATCTCCTTAACTATAGTTACATATACTGTTTACCTGATGTTAAGTATTTTTGTTATAAATTACAGCTAGCTGACTTTTTTATATTAATGAACTGTATATAGCTATCAAATAATTTTATAAATATGTCGTTGAGTTTGTTTGCATAATAGATTGATTATTAAATTGACATATTAAATTCAAGAAACTGATATGCCGAAGGATACATGATTAATCTTGAAGAGATTACTAGTTCATACATTAAAAACTAGTTTCATTGGATATTTGGCAGCGATTAAATCTGTTTAAGGTATATTTCTCAATTGGGTTAAAAAAGAAGGTCCACCATTAAATTATTTATTAACATATAAGCTCATTAAAAACCATCTAAAGCTCTTTTTTGGTGCTGTGAGATCTGTAGAAATGCTTAACAGCAATATCAATTGCCAAAAATTCACAGTCACATATAAATGACTTTTGTTGATAAGTAGTGTTCAATGTTCATATGAAAACTGCAGCTTCAGAGATAAACTCATATATAATATGTTTTATTCTTTTGCTGACCCCAATAATAAAATATCCTTGGCTGAAATTTAATTAATAAGAAAATATGTATTGTTAGAGAGAGAACCAACTGTTAGTGATCACGATTATGCAGATACTCCAAACTGCAGCAATCTATTTGAATACAAAAAAGCTTTCATCTCATTTATTGCTGGATAGGTAGCTAAAATACATTAGTACTCCATTTTCATTCAAAACAAAATATCTTTTTAAAATATAAAGACCGAGGTTTGATTAAATCAACCATAAGTGTTATTATCATGCGCAAAGAAACTGAAAGGTGTTTCCAAATTAATTGGTTGCTTTAATCAATTGCCACTTTCCAATTGAAGTAGGCATTTAAAAGGCAATTGCAAGTGTTGTATTGAGATCAGCTGATTTCTCAAAAATATTCATTAATCTAGCTCCTTATGTTTGACTCAGCTATAAGAGATAACAATTTATTATCCTTGTTTCAGCTCATTTGGCTGAAAGTTAGGCTGCCAAAGTAACTAGAAAAAAATATATATATATATATATATATATATATATATATATATATATATATATATATATATATATATATATATATATATATATATATATATATATATATATATATATATTTAGGCATATTTAAAAATGTATTCTACAAAATAGAGAGCTCGATGTTCTTAAAAGAACAGAGCAATTATAAATTAGTAGTAGTTAGTTAAAAACGACCAACAATTTATACTATATTTATTATAAATATAATATATTTTTCTGATATATATTTTTATTTTTCTGATGAGTCTTTATTGATGAAACACAATGTGAAATTAAAAAAAAAAAGTTTTTTTCATTCTACGAAAAAAGTGATTTTCTACAAATTGACATTCAGTAAAATCCGATCTAGCCTTTAGGCAACCACCTATTTCTGAAGTTGGAAAAAAAAAGTTCATAAATACGAATTGAATTTTTTGTGATATTAGATTTATATTTCTACTTATAATATTGAAATATTATAAGTAGAAATATAAAACTACTATCACAAAAAATTCAATGTACATTTGAAAAAATGTTTTAATGTCAATATATATATTACGTAAACTTTATAAAAATTAAAAGTATAAAAATTGTTGTTTTTGTTATTTATAAGTAACCTATTGAATACATAAGTAATTGATTGTCATTTTTCACTATGCTACATCCATTATCATTTAGATAATCATTGTTTCTAAGTATGTTCTCAAAAATAATCACACATAAAATTTTAATAACCTAAATTAAAAAACAGTATTCAAATTATAGACATAGGGATAAAACTTTACTTATCTAAGTATAGTAGGTCTTCATAGGCACGCTTTATGAAGACCTACTATACTTAAATAAGTAAACTTCAAATTTACTGCTTTTTTATTTTAAGGAATGCCAACAGAAAATATACAAAAATTAAACCTTGCCAGACAACAAAGGCTTTTAGCGCAAGCGGTCTTAAAGCACAAAAATACAAAATGCAACATCTTCAGGAATGAAGTCATTTCTAAAGCAACCAGCAACATAGTCATTTCTAAAGCAACCAGCATCATAGTCACCAGAAATCAACAATTAGTTGCTCTAATAGTTGATGCTAGTCTCTTCGCTCAACATTACCAATGAATTTGCAAGCAAGCTAATAGCTTAATTTGCTTAATCCTTCGAACCACGGAGTTAACAAGACAAAGTTGTTTTGTTATCCTCAACTAGTTACAATAACAGAAAGAATAATAGAAGTACATCTACAAGCTTTCATAAATCACATAATCGTTTGTTTTTTGTATTGTTCAAGAAATAATTGAGAATTACGTTTACATAAATTTCATTAATACGATATTTTTATTAAAGTTGTGTATGACGAGTCAGAACCGAATAAATATAAGCAGACGTTTACAGACACAGTTTTTTTCTTTAAAAGTCATTTACATATTTCTACGATGCTGACGTAAATTTTTTTTGTTAGAGGGGATTCACAAAATATACTTTAAATAAGCCCTGCGACAAAATATGCTTGATATTGTCGACATATCAAGGTAGGTTTTGAAAAAGAAACTAAAGATTTATTCAAGTAAGGGTTCGTTCATAAAGTACGTAAGCTTTGTTTTCGTCCACCACCCCTTCCTACACATTTTGCAATACGTTTATTTGAGTACCCTTCATCAACCTAAAAGTACCTAATCTTTTAAACTATTTATCTAACATTTTACGATTTTCTTTTTAATTTAGTGTCTTCTTTTTTTTATAATTTTTTTTTTTTTTTTTTTTTTAATTTAATTCACCTCCTCAAGGCCGAGAAGGCCACTACAGACGAGGAGGCTACTTATTTGTGATTATAACCCTCTCTCAACTCTATAACTCCGAAACACAAACCTTGATGAACAAGGCCGCTGTGCGGAGAAACGAGTTGAGCGCGGTACTACCAGGGATGTGGTGGGGGTCGAACTCGGAACCACTCGTTTATGAAGCGAGCGCTCTACCACTACACCACTACCGCATAAAGGTATGGTGTATGCTGTAGTGGTAGAGCGCTCTACCACTACACCATACCGCATACCGCATGGCGTATATGAGATGGGAGCAGGTCAATTATTTAATATATTTTTTACATTTCATAAAAAATATATTCAAAGCTATTCAAGAATGCATAAACCCTTGTCATACAATTAATTTGATTAATACAAAGTCTACACAAAAAAGACTCGCGGACTTTACAATAAACAATTTAGATGTCGACCTGTAAATATTACCCTTTATAAAGTTTTGTTTCATAGCAAATAAGTAAGAAAACTTCCATTGTTTCTAGTAGACAATATTTGAAAGAGGCAGAATATTGAATATTATGCGGGGAAAATATCGCCAATTTGACACAAATATGGATTTGTTGAACAGACCTTTAATTATTTTATTGAATAAATTAATACTTAATTTATTTTGATGAATTATTTTAATGAATTTTTCAATAAAGATTTAATTAAAATTGACGTCTCACATCAATTAATTATTTTTTTGCTCTATAAATATTATATTAAACTAGTATCAATAAAATTACCCGATAAAATTTTTTTTAAAAAGTTGCTTTAGTAAAGCAAATTGTAGATTCCATTTAATAACAATCCTTCTTATTATTATTAATTATTTTTTGTTGGATTTGGTTTTGCGTTATTGTTTTTATTATTACTACTATCTTTTTCTGTATTTTATTATTTATTTATTTATTAAACAATTATCGTAAAGGCACAGGAAACATATGCATTTATTTTAGTATTTATTTTAGTATTTATTTATTAAATAACTTTCGTTACAACACTGGAAATAGACACATTTTTTATCCCATAACAATTGTGATTTATAATTCGTTCTTTAAAACATTCTTTAAAGTTTTTAATTCAAGCTTTCCTCAATACAAAGCAATTTTAAACAAAAAAGTATTAATTTAGCATGTTAAATCAGGACATCTTCCAAAGATAGACAATAATTTTATAAATTGAAAGCATGCCTGAAATCTAATTGCATTGCAATGGATGTGAAAAAGTTTTAGAAAAAGAAAGTTCTATGCACTCATCGGAAGACAAATTCAAAATATATATCATTGCCAGTAATAATGACTATTTGAAATATATATATATATATATATATATATATGTATATATATATATATATATATATATATATATATATATATATATATATATATATATATATATATATATATATATATATATATATATATATATATATATATATATATATATATACTTTTTCGATTAAAATTTACTTTTTCTAACTTAATGTAAAATTTTCTCTACCATTAATATTTAGATATTTAAATAAGCCTTTAAGTAAGAAAAATTTAATTTAATATTGCAATCAGAATTTTTTCATCCTTAATTGTTAATATGACGCACTTAACCTTGGTATAAAATAGACTTTGCCAAACTGAAGGTGCTTTTCGACTTATTCTGATGAGGTAATATAAATAATTGAAGAGTGGGTTATTAAATGTAGTTTAAAAGCTAATCAAATCTACTTTTTAATGACTATAAATAATAACTATAAGAAAATCTTATAAACTTTAAAAATCAGCAATTTAAATTAATGTTACAATACATTAAAAGTCCATTTTGAAGAAGCGGAACAAAAATCTGTCTAAAATATTTACTCCATTTTTCAAAAAATTAAAGTTTAACATGTATTTATATCAGTGGAAAAATAAATTGGCTGCCCTGAGCTGCTCCAAAAAAAAGATGTGGATATTGAAAATGTATCGTAGTATTAAAAATCCATTTTTAGAAACTTTTAATGCATTAAATAAATAATCATGGAAATTAAAAAGTAAACTACTAGGATATTTAATCTTTTATGGGAAATACAAAAGATTTGAATATCCTAGTCGTACGATCTTACATCAAGTTTTAGATCGGTACCTTATTCTAATGATGAAATATTACTATGTAATGACAAATTAACATGTCGCAAAAAATGTTATATCATCATAAATAAGAAAAGCAAAATCTGAATACCTCTAAAACCGTTACGATTTAGATCTTTTAACTTTCAAAGTTTTCAAGTTTTCATAAACACTAAAAACAAAAATTAGTAATACTCAAGTAATAGAATTTAAGTAAGTTGTAGGAGGTAACAATAATTATAGGATAAATAAAATTACTAAAAATTATTGGTTACATCAAGTTTGCTAGGCCTCAAAGAAAGACATGAATTTCCACGTCCAATGAATTCATCAGATCTAATTATAATTTTACTTTAGGTATAAAGTCCAAAAATAACACTCACATGTCCATAAAAACTTACTAATCTTTAATTACTAAAAAAAGTTAAAGTAAATTAAAGTTTTTAAAAAGAAAATGTTATGGCGAAATAATGATAACATATCATATAAGGACAAAGACGCTCATCGATTTAATGAAAAGTTTAACATAGATGTAGTAGTTACTAATGAATGGAATAACAAAATAATGATTAACAAAAAATTTCATCTTTAAAATTAAAAATATTCGGGAATCTAGAAAAAAAAAATTCTTTGTGAATTTTGTAAAAAATCATTTATTTGACCTCTTAAAAAACTTATTGTAAAAAATAGGGGAAGGAATAACACCTTCCATCCTTATAATGAAAAATTTAAGTTAATTGTTACATTTTTTTTTCTTACAATATTACAATATATATCTTTAATTTTTCTGGGTTTTGTTTTTTTTAAGTGGTTTTCTGGGTTTTGTTTATTTTTTTTTAATTTTTAATTTTTTTTTAATTTTCAGTTTTTTTATTTCTTTTTTATAAGTTTTTTGCTTGAATGTTTTTGTAACAAATAAATTTATGATAACTTAATCTTATATGATAAATATTTTAACTTTAACTTTTGCCTAATACTAAACTCTGTATTTCTGACTTATTTATTTATTTTATTTTATTTAGAAAACAAAATTTATTATCATTTTTTTGTATATTTACGCAACTTTTCAAGTGGCTAAGCAATAAGACATCTATCAGTATATATTATTAATAACATAATAAATAGGTAACATTTTACTTATTTTATATTAAACTTTTAATGCTCTGTTGATAATATCTAGTCACCAGATTGTATGATAAATCCATATTTGTTTAGATAATGATCATACATGTGTAGAACACCAAGATCACATTACATAAAAAAACATTTATTACACTTATTTTTTGTATACTTTTTATAACAGATATACTTTTCTTAAGAAATTTTAACTAAATAAACTCGAAACATATGATTTATAAGATCTTGTTATACAGCATAAAAATGAGTAACAGCACACTCAGGACAACATTATGGACAAAAAGAAAAAATAACACATAAATCATGTTGCATACCAATTATTTAAAGTAGTTGAATAATATCTAGGATTCAAAGTACATTTAATAACTTTAGTGTAAAACCTTAGCGATTTCTAAAATAATATACCAAGGACACACGCCTTAACATGTGACATCATCTGAAATAATCTACATATAAAAAACGATTTTTAAATTCAAGAATGGCTGCATGTTCAAAGTGATTAAAAGTTACACTTTATCAAGACTGGATTATATACTTTTGTTATTAATAAAAGTAGCCACTTCAGAGGATAATTAATAAATGATGACAGAAAGATAATCACATAGTGTCCCATAAGTTAATAAAAATATATATAAGAAAAAAAGAAGAGTTTTGTTCATCATGGACAACTATAAGACATTGGTTGGAAATGAATGATTTAATTGTTTTTAATTTATTCTAGATTCACATATCTCTTGTGGAATATATCAGCCAGTCATACTTAATAAGAATTAATTGAAATGTCAGTAGCAATAACTACCTATGCCTCTCTTTTTTATATAGTATACATTAAAAGAGTTTTGTAAGAGCTATTAGCATTTCAGCATTAAAATAAGATGAACAAAGCTTGTATATATTGTCAAAAATTAAGTTGTTAGACTAAAAGTAATTTAATAGAAGTTAGTTAACTAAAGGCTCAAAAGGCTTTTTTTAATTTTATATTATCTAGAAAGAGTCTAAAGTGCAATTTTGAAAAATAATTTAAAAATTGATCCATAGATTTCATTTCACAGCAGACAGTTATACTAAATTTTTGAAGCAAAAAATAAGAATCATACAGAGGAACAGGAAGAGTGGAGTCGTTAAATTCAAGAAATCAGTTGAAAAAAATTTTAGAAAATAGTTTTGGTGACATGAATAATGTCGAAAAATGATGTCGAAATAGTGTCGAACATATTAAAAAGGCCTAATGTTGCAACTAAAAAGTAGTTGTGTCGCAAATGAATTCAACGAATAGTATTGAAAATAAATAAAAAAAAAAAGAATAGTGTCGCAAATGAAATTAGGGTAACTAAATGGAACCTCTCCCACACCCGCACTGAAATTGATGTTGACAGGCTATTATTTGACACAATTGAACTATACATCATTAGATAGCTTATTTTTTCAGCTACAAAACTATGTAAAACTATTTAGATTTTATGAGAGTAGTTAGCAGTACCATTATAAGTTGTGCTGTGAAGCAAAAGAACTAATTCTCGCCCACTTAAACTCAATCTTGCCATGTTAATTTTAAGTCGCCCTATGTGTAAATTAAAAAATAAAATATGCTTGCTTAAGGCAACATTATATACAGGTGATACTCTTAGTTAATTTCTATGCTCAATTGCACTATTTTAATTAAAAAAGTATAAAACCATGGGGTTTTCGTGAATGCGAATTTTCTCAGAATCTAGATTCTGACTTGAATCTGGATTCTGAGATCAATCTTAAAGGTAATTGTAAAATGTGTAATTAAAAAATAGTTTCAACACATCAATGTTTACGAGCCGTAGTGATATAACAAATATTGTCTTCTTTTTGTCCCAGTCATGAATTTAATTTTTATATTGAGCAGCCGTGGCGTAGAGATTAGAGCGTGGTACTCATTGTATGACTCATTGTAAGGATTGCGAGTTCGGCTCCTGCTTGAAACACTTATACGTTATCTGTCAAGGTCGAAATGGGGAACCAACTTGTGGTTCCCCATTTATTTATTTTTCCCAAACAATGGTTAAGCCCTTGTGGTGGTGCTTAGTAA
Source organism: Hydra vulgaris (assembly GCF_022113875.1). Taxonomy (NCBI): domain Eukaryota; kingdom Metazoa; phylum Cnidaria; class Hydrozoa; order Anthoathecata; family Hydridae; genus Hydra; species Hydra vulgaris. The sequence goes on along the minus strand of NC_061159.1, from coordinate 12,886,641 downwards.
GAAGACCATCAGGTCTTATCACAAATATAATCATTAGAGTATTCTTAAATAAGAACAATAAGAAAGCTAAGATATTAGATAAGACAACATTGCTTGCATTTTTAGTTTTATTATCAAATATTTAGTACATATTACTCGTTATTGTTCTCGGGATCAACCAATGGTTGCAATTCAGATGATAATGAAATGAATTTCTTTTTTGTTGTTGCTATAGACTTGTTGACATGATTTTCTAATTTTTTTTTCTAAGCCGATACCTTTTTTTTCCTTTTTCTTTGAGTCGATAATCAGCATTAACAAATTGCAGTTGTTTTCTTTCGCATTTTTCTCTTTCATGTCGGATTTTGTCTTGGTGATATTTCAGTTTTGCTGAGTATGCTTCTTAAGTAGTTAAAACAAAGTATTTAAGCTGACCTTCTCTGTTTGCTATCTTTTTTCGTGCCTTAGGATCATCTCCATCACTTGCATTGATAAAAATTTATATATTCATTAAAAGAACAAATGTTGAAATAATTTGAAAAAAATTGAATTACTTTAAAACCCAAAATTTATTAAAAGTTGCATTATTGCTATGCAACTAATGATCACTTAATCAAATAAAATTAAAAAAAAAACTGTAAAATGATTGAACGGAAAATCTGAAACTCTAGTAGATTTAAAGTTTGATGGTTATATGATTTTTTTTTTTTTTTGCTTAGTAAGATTAGTAAAGCTATTCACAATGCAATCAACATTTTTTACTTTAACTGGATTGACTAAATATGCAAGCTGATTATTGCGAACAACAGTCACTACTTTGTAACTAACTGTGAGTTGCGTTATCTTCTTCATCGCTCTTTTGTAATTTTTCTAGATAATTAGCAATTTTTACAGCATCTATAGAAACGTCAACGTCTGAAAAATTATTTTCTTGAACAATTGATGTTTTGAATTCCTATGAAAAAAATAATAATACAATTGAAATGCAAGTTAGTAAACTTCATACTTCATTCAGAATATTTATCAATTTGTACATAAAATATTAGTCACAGTTGGTAGCTAAAGTATAAATGATAATTTTTTTTGTATTGCAGTATTAGCAAAAACACGATAGTACAATACTAACAAAAGAACAATTGTTTTCAGTTGAACTATCTGATATATCCTCAGGTATGTGTAAACAGTTTGGTAAATATGTATCACTAGGAAAAGCCTGAGCATTGAGTGGATATATTTCACACGACTTGAATGATGTAATAGATGTAATGTTAGTAGAAGTCATTGCTTTTGCCCAAGCTGAAGCAAATATATCTGCAAAATTTCAACGACAAGTATCAATTTCTGGAAATTGACCCATCAGATCTTGTGCTGTATAGAGCGATAATAATCCCTTAGTGGCTTGTGGTCGCGTGGTTGAAGCCAGTTTAATGTGCGTGAAGGCATTTCAAAAATATGTATCTGGTTCTGGATAGAAATATCAATTAGTTCAATAAAGTTGTAAGAATCGTGCCAATCCAGAATCAATAACTTAGGACGTTGTGAACCAATATTTTCTAAAAATGTTTTGGTAAACCATAAACTTGCTAGGCCCTGTTTAGTCCAACTATCGGAATAGCTCCGATTTGTTCTCGGTGGTTCGAACTCGGTGTTAAAATCCCATAAAGACCTGGATGTCTTTCCCATCACTATAACATGGGATGGAATGAACTTGCCCTTTGCGTTCGCACATGCAATAACATTGATTGACTCAATGTTATTGAGATTTTTTGTGCCTTTCTGTGTATTAACTTTTCTTGGTTTTACGTCAAGTTGTAGACCAGTTTCATCCATATTCTATATGTATTCTGGTTTAACGTTAAAACTATTTTTTCACTATGATCTCATTCAAAGCACTAAAGTACTTTGATACTTTATCTTTATCCATCCACTGATGTCGAACTAAAGCTGTACCCTCAGGTTGTCGCAGAGTAAATATATGCCCATGCCGGTGTTTAATCCTCCTCCACCATTGGTTGTTTAGAAGTGCAATTTTGAAAAATAATTTAAAAATTGATCCTTAGATTTCATTTCACAGCAGACAGTTATACTAAATTTTTTCCAGTTTCATTCATATTCTATGTGTATTCTGGTTTAACGTGAAAACTATTTTTTCACTATGATGTCATTCAAAGCACTAAAGTACTTTAATAGTTTATCTTTATCTATCCACTGATATCGAACTAAAGCTGTAACCTCAGGTTGTTGCAGAGTAAATTTATGCCCATGCCGGTGTTTAATCCTCCTCCACCACTGGTTGTTTAGAAGTCCTTTCTTGTAATTGAATTTATGTTTTGCGGCAAGTTTTCCAGCATAATTTAGGAACTATGACTCTCCAAAACCTACCCCTAACTTAACTCTATTGCTGACATATTCGATAAATTTTTCTTCCAGAGCAAAAGGTTAGGGTAGGTTTTCTTCCTCGCTTTGATCCAATAACAAATTTTTCAGAGAGTCTGTCTTTCAGTGTTGTTTGTGGCACATTATACAATATTGCTTCCTTAAGCACTAAAAATGATGGCTCTGATCAGACATGCTTAATTGCACTCATTATATTTCTTCACTCCATTTCTGGAATATTGCCCTGCTTCTTAACAGTGACTGATTAATCAATAGAATGATTGGAACCATTGACACGAGTTAAAGAAACATCAATTGTTGGTAGCTGTTTCATTTGAAAAATGTCAAAAGTATTACTACCAGATGTTGAAGGAGTTATATAGGAGGCTACTATATTTTAAAATACTATATGTATTATAAAATATATTAGCCTCTGTTACAGAAGCAATCTTTCCAACCGACATCCGGTGAAATCTTGGTGATGATCTACATTGCCCACCTCTTGTTTTAACCATGTTTTTTTTCAAGACAATACCAAATAAATTAAAATGCAGTATGAATGTCATATTAATTTAATAAAGTGCTCCGAATTTTTAAGAGCTACAAATAATAACACATGGTGAAAACCATATGTTATTATTTATAACCTAATCCAAACCCTAGAACGTCGCAGTATTTAATTTACAACGAAGTAAATAAGCATATAGCTAAGTAGTTACAAAAGTCTATTAAAGAACAATAAAAAACATTCTTATTATACATAAAATGAGTTTTGGATCTTTCGATCCTAACGTTTTGGACCTAATGTTTTAGTTATTTTAATAACTAAAACCTTAGTTCTTAAATTGAAAATAAATAAAACAACCGTAAATAAAGTATGCATTATTTCGAAACACTAAAAAATTATTTAAAAAATAAATACATAGCTTAAAGAGAAAAAATTACAAGTTCTTTCCTACCAATAATAATCAAGAAAAGAAAATGCAATAGCAGACAAAGGTTACTTTAAGCAGTACTTTATCTAGCCTTTTATTCAATTATTCAACGCAGTGTCATAGCAATTTATCTTTTAATTAATTTCCTTAATAACAATGCTCAGAGAATGAGTATTGTTTTGAAGGCAACCAAAATAAATTAACGTAGATTTCATTAACATTTGTCAAAACAATTATTAAGTAATTTTGGGGTTTATTTTTACGATAATGCCAAAGCTGTTGATTTAAGGGTAATTAATTTATAAAATAATTTCCTAAATAATATATAGAATAAAAATACATAAAAAACACTTCTTTTTGAGCATTCAAAAAGATTATGCTTTTAATATGTATCCTTACGAAAGTTTGTGATTTTGTTTTTCAATTATTTTTTAAATATATCATCTCGATTTAATAAAAAAATAAGGGGGGTCACGGACTACTGGTAGCGTAAGACTGCTGGTGCGTAAGTCACAAATATATTATGCCGCATCTATTATCGCACACCCGGAGAGAATAAATGCATTGGGTGACAATAAATTTATTTTATGGTCGAGATTGAATTAATTTGGTAGATTGAGCTGAACTGATATATAAGCATTTAAAGATGGTGGGCGAGATTGAGTGATGGGCAAAAGTATGTAAAGTTACCCTAATGAATATTGTCAAAACACACAAAAAAAGGATTAGTGTCGCAAATAGTAAACGGAATAATGTCGCAAACAGTAAAATTAGAATCGTTTCGAAAACGAGAAAAAGGAATAATGTCAAAACAATAAAAGGAATAATATCGCAAAAAGTAAAATCGGAATAGTCTCAAAAATATAAAAAAAAGGAAAAGTGTCGCAAGTAGTAAAACTCTTACTCTTTTACCGGCAATTACCGACCAATCCAACCTAGTTGTTTTTTTAAATTTTTTATTTTTTTATAAAATATAAAAAAATGTTTTTTAATTTTATTCATTATTACGATTCATATTACAAAAGCTGTTATATATTTCATATTATTTAGATAGTAATGCTATTCAAAGTACAAGGTATTAACATTTATTTAAAGATGTCTTTCGCTTCTTTTATCAAGGAACGTTATCATTTCCCTTGTCCTCTTCATTTTTCTTGCCACTGTCTGTATGATTTGCGTCAATTGAAACAGCTGCTTTCTTACATCGTCGCAGCCGACCACAAGAGCAATCTCTGGCTTTATTAAAAAACCCCGCAACTTTTACATCAATTTTTTTTGGTGTGCCGGGGAAAATGTGAACAGTTGAACTATAAATATATCATATTAAAATATTCACTTAATAATTATTATTTATTTAAGAGACTATTACATATAATCACATCGACAATATAAGTATGCGTATAAATTCAAGTAAGTTGATAATAACAATAATTGAACAACTTTCGCTACTTCATTTTATTTTTCAAACAGTGATTGTAAGTCAAATGGGTTACTAACAAAATTACTATTTAAAATTTAATATCAATATATTTTTATATCAAAATTATTTGAAGTAATTCTAAATTTCACTCAATTTTAAGCAGAATTTCCAGGTGATCCAAAACTTAAGTGTTCCATGTGTTCCGGGCCTATTGATCTTATTTTGCATGTCATGTGTCAGCAACTTAATAAGGGCTCTTGAAATATGGGCATGGGCAATCAAGCCTCCTTTATGCATCATCCTTAAAAGCTAAAAAAGATTAGAAATGTTTTATATATTTATTATTACATTCCAACATCAATAGTTTATGGCTTCTTGCATATTCAGAAATTCAGAAAAACATACCGTATTCTTTGGGCGCTTTTCAACTGAATATTGCATTACAGAATTAAAAATTGGAAACTGAATTTGGCTGATATTCTGATCAACAGGATCATTACAAAAGCGTTCTTTCAACCTTCCATGTCTTTGTTCAAGATTTGTCAACTTGGATTGAGTTAAATTTAGTTCACAAAAAATATATGCATTGATCAGAAAGTGACCTGTTATGAAAGAAAATGCCCCTTATGAAAGAAAATGACCTGTTACTAACGTTACTTAAAAAAAATAATACTCCTATTTTCCATGTAAAAACATTGTCAAATAGAAATACTAAGCCTTAGTAATATAAAATATTCAAACCTTGTTGCCTAAATGGTTCACCATTTAGACAATTGCAAATACCAAGCATACTACCATGCATCTGTTATAAACTTGAATCCTCAGAATACGTATATATATATATATATATATATATATATATATATATATATATATATATATATATATATATATATATATATATATATATATATATATATATATATATATATATATATATATATATATATATATATATATATATATATATATATATATATATATAAATATATATATATATATATATATATATATATAGAAACACTAAGACAATAAAATGCTATATCAAAAACTTATCATTTGAAAAGTTATAACTTTTCAAATGATATATGTTTATAAAATAACATTACATACACTTGATTATGTTTGAAAATTTGTTTCTTTTGTACTCTATATGTAGAAACTCGATGCAATACTTCAAAAAAATCATTTAAATAACATTGTCATAATTAGTTTTTAGCGGTGGGAGAGGCTTTAACAGCAGTATCCTGGGTATGCTGAGCCTAAAACATCAAAATATTTTATGTATAAAAAATTAGTAAACAAACTGTCTCAACTGTTGCAATAAATAAAATATTACCATTGATTCATAACAAAGTTCAGTATCAAAATTTGAGTCCTCCGAAGCTGAGTGAAGTGGATGAATTAAAAAAAAAAATCGATAATAAATTCTTTAAAAAAATATAAAACCATGAAGAACTAAACATTAAAAAATATTAGCATATATATGAAAATAATTTTGCTTTTCATATGAACATAAACTGGAAGAAGTCGTTGTCCATTTAAGCCATGGAAAGGGGTTGAAATAATTATTAATAAAAATTATTGTTTATTGCCTCCAACAACATCAGCAAAATTAAAAAATACCTGTGTTAAAGAAATTTTTTTGAGTTTTTAGTGTTGGCAGGGGCTTTAAAGCTGATTTAACAGCAGTATTCTGGTTAGGTTGTTCCTAAAATATAAAAACATTTTATAAATAAAAAATAACTAAACAAACTATCTAAACTGTTGCAATAAATAAAACATTACCATTGACTCATAGCAAATATCTGTATCAAAATTCGAGTCTTCAGAAGCCGTATGAAGTGATAATATTAAAAAAAAATTGGATAATACTTTCTTTAAACAAAACCAAAAAAATATATAAAAAACTAAATAAATAAAAGATATAAACATATTTATAAACATAGTTTTGTATTTTATATTTCCATTAACTGGAGGTAGTAGTAGTCTTTTTAAGCCACTGTTGTGGATTACGCCTTCCAAGATAAGTAGCAAAAATTAGCGGTTGTATCTTAATATAAACATTAATATATTTGTAATGATGCGGTCTTCTTAAAGATACTGGAAAATTACGCCAACCTAGTTTAATGATATAATATTTTGGTTTTGAATTTTATATAAAAAATGGATGATATTTGTAAATAATAGATTCGCAGTCATATGTAAATAAAACAACTATAAACAAACAAGTAAATTCATTAGTGTCACTGGGAAACGTTTAATAATTCCCCACACTAAAAGGTGGCAATCTCTACCAGGACCAAAGGAACCTCTAAATAATCAAAATGGATCAAGAGCGAAATTATCAGAGGGAGATCAACATGTTGAATATAAACATTAAATGCATAGAACGCAACACAGCAGCAACAAATCGAGCATAATCGTGGCTTTAGAGAAAATAACAAATTTGTTGGCAAGATTTGAAATGGCAAAAGATAAGCTGACCAGAAAAATGCTGGATGACGGCGAAAGGATTGATACGGTTGAAGAATGGTTATCGGTACCAATAGCGGAAATTGAAGCAGCGAATGCAATTAAAAACGAAATGGTAAATAAGTTGGATCTATTAAATAAAAACAAATGCGTCAAGAGATTCGAGTATGAAAAACAATTTATGGAACACCAGTTAACAAAAGAAGCGGAACAAGCTTCATTGCGGAAACTTCAAAACGAAGAAGAATGGTATCTAAGGAAGCTAAAAACAAAAGAAACATTGCGTAAATCTGTTGGAAACAATAACGAAGCTGTTCAGCAATCCGTCAAGCTTCAAAAGTATACTATAACAAAATTTGATGGCGATTATAAAGACTGGTTACGATTTTGGAATTAATTCACGGTGGAAGTCAATAACACTAACAAATCTAACATTAGCAAATTTAATTACTTAATGGAACTCGTCGAAGGAAAACCCAGAGAAGACATACTTGGTTTACCACACTCGTGGAAGGATACGAAGAAACCATGCGTATATTACAAGACACTTATGGAAAAGATATTCGGATTTGCAAAGCATTGATTAAAGATCTTGAAGAAATGATGGTTATACACAATACGCACAAAATTAAAGAAGTTCACGATTTTTATAATAAACTTGCAAGAACAGTGCAAAAATTAAAAACGATGCACAAACTACAAACTGCTCAATCATTTGTGTATTCATTAATGGATAAACTTAGACCGATTCGTGAAATACTCACACAAAACGATAATGGATGGGAAGAATGTGGACTAAAGCAACTCATCGAAAAGTTACAAAAATACATAGAAAGAAATTCATTGAACTCCGATTTCAACACTGAACAAATAAAATACGATAAAAAGAACCCAAACGTACAGTCAAAGTCTTATGAAAAGCAAATCAGTGCATTCAAGCAACATAATAGTGGTAATTATGATAAATCAATGATAACAAGTGTTGGTAAAAATGAATGTATCTACTGTGGGTTGCGAAATCACAAAAGCGAAAGTTGTATAAATGCGTTAAACGTTGCTAGACGCAAGGATATTTTAAAAAGCAAAAGATTATGTTACAACTGCATTGGTTATGGACATTCCGCGGCAAATTGTCAATCAAGAGGATGCAAAAAGTGTAACAAAAACCATCACACGTCAATTTGTCAAAATGTAAATGCAACAATGGACGATAAAAAAGAAACCATGGAACGGTGTTTAATGCGAGTACAACTGTTTACCCGACAGTAAATGGTGAAAAAGCAAGGATTATGTAGGATACGGGTGCTGGAAGTTCTTATATATGTACAAACTTGATAACAAAACTGAAGTTGAAACCTACACGAAGGGAACATAAAACCATCGAACAACTATATGGAACGGTAAACAAACGTGTGGAAATATATAATGTTACGCAAGAATCAATAACAATACCAGAATTTCACATCAAGATTGAATACATAAACGCAGAAAAGGAAATACTGACCTTTTTACCCAATCCGATGATTAAGGAGGTAAAAAAGCAATTTGCTAGACTTAGGAGACTGAAATTTAGTAATGATGGAGAAGACGATGAAATACAACCTGTTCACATAATACTCGGTGCTGCTGATTATCAACGAATAAATACTACCGAGCCGATGGTTCTCGGAAAAAATCCGGATAAAGATCCCGGAGCTGAATTGACTATGTTTGGATGGACTCTCTCTGGGAAACAAATGAAATTAAGCTCTGGTATTGAAAAAAGTATTTTATCAAACACTGGTGATGAGTTCGAGCAAATGTGTAGTCTTGAAGCTCTTGGATTGTCAGACGCAAAAATGAATCAATGTTCCACCAAAACTTTAGCGAAAAGCTGCACCAAACAAACGAAGGTTATTATGAAACTAGAATGCCTTGGACAAAAGATGTTGTTAAATTGCCGAACAACAGAGATCTGGCAATTAAAAGATTAAAAAGTACAACAAATCGATTGAAAAAACTTAACAAACTAGAGCAGTATAATGAAATAATGATGGAACAGATCAGTGAGGGAATACTGGAAAAAGTGCCAGAAAAATCTACAGGAGAAATTGTTTATTACATTCCTCATCAAGCTGCAATCAAGAAAAATGCTGAGTTAACAAAAATGCGAGTTGTTTATGATTGTTCAGCAAAAAAAGATGCTCAATCACTTTCATTGAATGATTGTCTAGAAGTGGGACCTTTGCTGCAACCTCTAATATTTGACATTCTAATACGAAATCGGATGAACAAACTCTGCGTTTTAGCTGACATTAAGAAAGCGTTTCTACAAATCCGAATTGAAGATATGGATAGAGATGCACAACGATTAATTTGGTATGAAGACTTAAAAAAAATGAAACTTATGGAGTGACGATTTACAAGAGTAACTTTTGGTTCCAGTTCATGTCCTTACATTCTCAGTGCTACAATTAATAAACATATATCAAAATACAAGGATATTTATCCAAAGACAGTAGTTGCTATGGAAGAAGATACTTATGTCAATGATCTGCAAGCGGGTGGAGAAACGGAAGAAAAATTTATCAGGTTTAAATATGAATCAACACAAATCTTGAACGAAGCTGGTTTTCAGTTGCACAAATGGCATAGCAACGTGAGAGAATTGGAAAATAATGTTAGAGACAAATCAACAAAAATACTTACACATCCTTGGAACAAGGAAACAGATCAATTGTCAATTGAATTCACTACTTGCATCAATAACGGAAATAAAGAAAATTTAACAAAAAAAAAAATTCTATCTGCAATCAACAGTGTTTTTTGACGTATTAGGATTTAGTGCATCTGTGTTAATCACTAGAAAAATACTGTATAGTTGACAATGCTTATCAAAAATTGGATGGGATCATCAATTACCGAAGAAACTTTTGGAAGAATGGCAAACTTGGATTAAGACGATAAGCAACAAAATAACTATATTGATTCCTCAGTGTTGTGTCCGGAAGAACTATTGAACTAGAGCTCCACGGATTCTCAGATCCAAGTAAATTAGTGGTATGTGCATGCATCTATGTTGTAACGAGCCACCAAAATTCGAAAACGAGCAACTTACTTGTAGAAAAAGCACGGATTGCACCAAAGGATCTAAGTATTCCAAGACTCGAGCTAGTAGCTGCACATACTTTAAGCAAGTTGATCAACCATGTCAGGAAAACATAAGTCAGTTATAACATTAGTAAAGTTTTTAATTGGGTTGACAGCACTGCTGTACTTTATTGGCTAAAGGAAAAAGGCAGTTGGTCACTATTTGTAAGAAACCGAGTTCAGCAAATCTTATTAAACGGAGAAGTAAAATGGCTTTAAGTCCCAAAAAAAGAAAACCCTAGCGATCTTGGAACAAGAGGAGTGAGTTCGGAAAAGTTGTCAAGCTTGTGGTTCAATGGTTCAATATGGGTGAGTTATAAAGAAAATTGGCCAAACCAATTGGAAATATTTGATAGCTCATATGGCACATTATGTAAAAGTATTGCTCTAAAGGAGAACGTTTGGATTGTAACAGAAGAAATAAAGGAAAATCGCACTTTTGAAGAATTGTGGAATAAATATAATTATTGGAAGATTTTAAGGATATCGTTGTTTATAAAAAGGTTCATTTACAATTGTAGCAATAAAGAAAAAATAGTCGGACCAATAAAAACGGAAGAGATGATAGAAGCCGAAACGGTCAATATTAAACATCTACAAGGATCTGTTGTGCTAAAAGCGGATGTGGAACTTAAACAGGATGAAAAGAATCTTTGGAGGTGTCATGGAAGAGTTACTGGGTATTGCCCAATATTTATACCAAAAGGGTTCCTACTAACTTTACGAATTATTGAGCACCATCACACCAAAACCTTACACGGAGGAGTCGGAGTTACCATGGTAGCATAAGAGAAAGATTCTGGATACCGAATTTGAGAGTGGCCCTTAAAAAAGTTAGATAAAGCTAATATAGACGAAGATTGCAAACTCCAAGTTTTATTAGTACTATCCGGTGTTAAAGCTTTCACAATAATACAGGATCCTCGAAGCTACAGAAGATCTCGAGGCACTTCATAAAATAGCGCTAACAATGGAATTAGCCACCAAAGATACTTTAAATTTGACAACAATAACGACAGCTAATACTACGCTACCAACTTTTGCCGCAAGTCGTAACCTTACGAAATCTCATTGTTACTGGTGCGGTAATGATCCACATCCAAAAATTAAATACCCAGCACAAAATTCCACCTGTACACATTGTCAAAGAAGGGGCCACTGGGCAACTGTCTGCCTCTAAAAGAAACAAAATAAGACCTACACTAAAGCAGCAGTTGTTAAGGAATATCAAGAAGAAAACGATAACGAAATAACCGTAGATACGGTCATAGCAGCAACAACTCACCTGATAGACTAAGTAACGTCACCATTAACAAAAATATAACACAGGCACTTAATACATACTGGCTCCGATAAAACGTTTATTACATCAGAAATTCTTCAACATTGGAACCTTCCTTACGATAATCAATCAACCTCGAAAGTAACTTTCAGCGTTCATCAATAATAGGTACAGTTCTACAAAACTTCTTAACAGAGCAGGATTCGACAATTTTGTACAGACGTCAGATGCGATTAAAGGGAGATCCACTTGTTGACAGAGTTCAACTATTAGAAACAATATCGCCTCATTTTGCACGCGTGAAACCTCAAAATGGAAAAAATGATTCAGTTTCAACAAAAGATCTTGCCCCACTACAAGATAGAAATCCCTTAACAGAACTAGTCCAACAACAGTCCGAACGCTCGAACAATGACGATACTGTCATTAATAACAACAACCACAATTCTGGAAATAGAAAACTATCAGATATTTGAAATATTACTATAAATATTCAGAAAACCATCAGATATTTGAAATATTACTAAATTATGTGAAAAATTGTTTAAATAACATTATATTTAAATATTTACAACATAAAATCTGCTATGACATAAAAAGAAAATTATCATTACATTAAAACGATGGACTCATTACAGTCATTAAGTGTCAACCCTTAATTATATTATTTGGAAACAGTATACTAATGTTCTCATTGCCTTTGTTAAAACAAATTCATTTATTTACGATCTTTAGACGAGTTACAATGATAATAGACAGAGGATAAATAATTATCATGCCACGATTGACAAATTACATCTTTTTTATTAAACTACTTTTTTATTATAAAATTAAAACTTTTGACAACTACCACGCCACGATTGACAAAAATCATTCTTTTAGAAACAGCGCCTTTACAAAAAATATTCTGTAAAATGTTTTTTTCTGAGTTTTAAAATTCCGTAAAATTTAAGTTGATTAAGCCCAACAAACACAATCAACGTCGATTTAACGTTAAAAAGCCGTTGAAACTTATAGTTCAAAATGGTTGATTTTTGTTTGAAATGGAAACACAAATCAACGTTGAAAAAAAAACGTTAGATCAACGTTGAAAAACCAACGTTAAATCAACATTGAATTAACCAACTTATACATGAGTTTGTCAACCTCAAATACAACTTATTGCGCCATGACTCCTTTAATCCAAAAAAACATATTTTTTGTACAATATTGAGTTGCAATGAGTAAGAAAAGAAACAATAGTTCTTCATCAACTTATAATAGCTGTCATAGTATAATATCTTATGCTATAATACTGCACATCATGTTCTCAATTTTTACAGCTTTTATTTGTTATTATTAGCAGTTTATTAATACATATATATATATATATATATATATATATATATATATATATATATATATATATATATATATATATATATATATATATATATATATATATATATTAGTGAGAGCAGCGCAAAGAAATACTTAAAACCCATTTTCTTTTGTTTGTTTTGTTTTAGATTAGGTTGAGTAAAACTTTGTTCTTTAACTTGCCATTAACCTGCCAAATCAAAATAAGTTTAATCAAAAAAAAAAGTGATAAACAAAATCTTATTTAAAATCTTAAAAACCAGGCATGATTACAACTAAGAGGTTAGATTATTAGACAAACTAATCTAGACTAGTCTATACAAATGTGATTAGATGCTCAACGGATATATTGAAATATTAAAAAAAAAAAAAGAAAGAAAGTTAAGGAAAAAGCTTGACCTTGAAGTTAAGGAAAAAGTTTGATCTTGAAGTTAAGGAAAAAGCTTGTTTGTAAACAGCTTTTTCCCTAACTTTCTTTCTTCTTTTTAATAAATTATTTACTGTTTTGAAGTCACTGTTAAGACATCTTAGCTCTAATTTGAGCATGCTGTTTTTTTATTAACTTTTTCTTTTAATAACTTTTAATAACTTTATCTTTTTTTTAAGTGCTAACTTTTTTACATATACTATAAATAAGTAAATAATAAATAATTAACAAAATTAAAGTAAATAAATAATTATAATATTAATAGTATCAATAATATAATAATAAGACGAAGAAATAAGAAATTTGTTTAACAAATTGTCATCTATGCAACTCGATAATTTAGATTATATTATGTGTAAAAAAACTATTAGCAGAAAGTTGTCATGAATGGTACAATATTAACAAATCCAAGACAACTATTTACGAAGGCAGAGTAATAAAAATTAACTAAAAAAGTCATGATTTACATTCGCTGTTACTTTCATAATGTTTATATAATGACATACATTCTATAACTAGAATGTTTATGGATTATATAACCAGAATGTTTGCTAAGTTTCAACTCCATCTGGCCCCTCTCTCTAGATGAGCATTATATGCACATGACAAAACAAAGTAGATATATTTAAAAATGACTTTATGGTACACTTTAGCTCCTATATTATTAAAGCCTACATTAACTAGTCTATTTTTTGATTTTTTAACTAAAGCTTTAAATTTTTTTTATGCTCTACCGTGCAAGCCATCTTTATTTTATTTTAATAATGCAACAAAATATAAAATAAAACAATGGTAAAATGAAAATACCAACCTACTTTGGAGTTAACGCCTGCAATCCAGTTTATATGTTTTTAGTTTAGTAAAGTATAATTTTATAGGAATTGACATTATACACGAGTATTTTAAAAGTCTTTTTACATTGTATACAATACTTCACATTGCATAATTTACAGCTGCGAAAAATAAAATAGCATCACCACCAAAAATTGATTAAAATTAGAATTTTTAACTTATTTTGATAGTTTGAAAATCTTTTAAATACATACTTAAAAGTAAAATGGCTTATAATTTTTATAAAAAACAAAATTTACAAGTTTTAATATATAGTATTCATTTATTAAACAAAAATTAAAAAAAAAATCAAATAAAACACGAAAAAAATAATGACACCAGAGCTTTAATGCGTACTTTAAAATAAGAAAATATTAATTATGAGATGAATTGTTTTAAACATTTTACAATAAATATTAGTTATTACTTAACATATTAGAATTTTGTAGCGCGACCTTAATAGACAAAGATGGTTACACAACGTTTTAGCATCGAGTTAACAAGTCCTGACATCGCTTTAAATTTTATTTTAATTCCGAATTATTAGTAAAATTGCGTCGGCAAACTCTCGTATCTAAATTTCAACGTAATTTCAACGTTATTTCAAAGTTTATTTTTTAACGTTAACTCAACGTTTTTTTTTAGTTGAAAATCAGCATTGAATCAATGTTGAAATTTCAACGTTTTTTTTTTTTTTAACGTTGAACTAACGTTAAAATAACGTTGAAATTTAAATCGTTAATTTTTTTACCATATATCAACCATTTCTCAACGTTAAAAAAAAGTTGAAATAACATTATGTGCTCGCTGGGAGGGCTAGCACTAACACCATTTATTTGGATTTGCTGTAAAACAAACCCTCGTGTTTAAAATTGGTCAATATAAACCAAACTTTATCAAAAAAGTAAGATAAGGTATTATAAATGTATAGTGATAAAAAAAAAAATAAATAAAAATTTTGCTCAAAAAAATTTTGCTCCTAATATACCTTTAACACTTGAGAGTTCCTTTTGTCATTTTAAGGTGGTATGCATAAGAGAGAAATACTAGACTTTTTTTAATGACATTTTTACTATTGTACTGTTATAACATTTTGATACAAAACTTTTTGTTTTCAAAATTTAAATAAATTTTTACAATGTTATTATTGTCCTTATTTTCAAAAGTAGAATGGTTTTAATAACTTACTATTAAATGATTTGTTAACTATAATGAAAAGTAACAACAAAAATTGGCAACAGTTTTGTATTTTACTGACATTTTTACAATGACAATCAAATGAAAATTGGCAAACATATAACCCACTTTAAAAATGTAAATCAAAATTTTGCGCATATTAGATCTCTAGTTACTTGTTTGTATAAGAGTATTTAATACAATTATTAAATAATTACTAATTTTTTTCTTTAAATATCTTCCCTTAATATTTATATTTATATATATAATATTTATTAATAAGTGCACTCTATGCACATTTTTGAACTCTGCTTTGAAAAAAAATTTGAAATGCTTATATGTACTTTTAATATTTCTTAGTTTTATCAAAAATTTTTTTTTTTTTTTTTAAAAACTGAGTTATTTAGAAAATCTATCTTGACTACCAAAATTAATTATCAAACAGAAAACTAAAAAAAAAAAAACATTTTTTATTTGAGTATGCATTTTGGTATGAAATATGCTTTGTATAAACTTTGTATAAACTACTTGTATAAACCGTATATCAGTCTACTCTACAGCTTTAATGGTGAAATTAAATATCAAAAAACTTTTTTTATTTTTTGCAGCTTTATTATCATTCACAACATTAACAACAGCTCAAATTTTAACAAATAACGGTAATTAAATTTATTCTAATTAGTTTTTTATTTATTCTATATTGTTAATACATTGGAACTATATTTTTGGAGATAAAATATGTATCTGTATAAATTGATGGATGCGTTAGAGCGCTTGCTAGCGATTCGGAAGCAAGCTGAAGAACAGGCGAATAGTATTTTTAATAAACGAATAGAGAATAGCGAATTGTAGTTCCTCAATATTTCGTACTAAACAAATAATATTATTAGAGTAAAAGAATAATTTTAATCTTACTATTATTATTTATTATTATATTAAACGAATAATATTTCGATATTATTAAAGAAATAATATTTCTTGTTAAACGAACTTAAACTAACAGCAAAAAACAGTTCGTACTCTATATTATGTATAATGAAAATACATATATGTACTCTATATTATGTATAATAATAATTAAATAATAATAAATTAATAATCATAATTTTAGTGTACATAAAAATAATAAGAATAAAAAATAAGTACAAAAATAAAAAAATATCTGGACTCTATATTACTTGTTGCTTTATATCCCAATAAGTAAAATTACATTGAAACAACGTTGTTCTACTTTCTTTTCAAATTTCAACCATATCTCAAATAATTAGTGTATTTTTTGTTTGACAATAAAAAATGAAAATATATGAAGAAGCTTAAAGAAGCAAACGTATATAATTATAATCATTTTCAGAAACTAAATAAGAAAACATTCGGAATGAACAAACAGCAACACCAGTAACACCACAAATACCAGGACTAACTTGCTATTTGATATTCACTTAAGTATTACTGCTTTTGAAAGATTATTGACTGTTATTCCTTTAGCAACATCATTTGAATTAGAAAAAACAATTTCTCAATAAACAGCAAAAGTAAGGAATCCGTCGCAAAAATTTTTTAATCAAATAAATAAGCAAAACACAATCATGACATAATGGAAAAAAAGATCATTTCTTTTTTTACTTTTAAAACAAATATCTTTGAGTTTGAATTCAGATTTCTGAAGAGTTTGTTTTTACAGGGGTTACTTTGGCAATGACAACATATTTTAATATATTTTGGTAAAACTTAAATTTATGGTACAATAAAGAAACTTAAATAGAACATTTTCAAAAGATGAAGAATTAAAAGTCATTTCAATAAATAGCTCTCCTTAACACCAGTGATTGCTTTATTAGGTTTTTTTTCTTCAAATCCAAACTACTTTTATTTTACTTGAAGGTTTCAAGAGCAAGTTACACTTAACTTTAATTTTTTTATATTACATCTTCTTACAAAAAAAAACAACTTCAGATTCAGCAATTTTTAATTGAAAAGACATACATATCAAGAAGCAGTCATTATCATTCATGTTTGTATCAAAAAAGATATGTAATAACAAAACAAAAAAATATTTTGGTGCAAATGTACACTTTGCTGATTATAAATACAAAAAATAGATTATGAGGTAAAAATCAATCATAAAATTGAAAAATGCCAGATATAGTTGAGCAATACGATAAAAAATGATTTTTTTTTTTCAATTACTAAAACGGTTAACAGTTAAAAAGTTTGAAAATATTTTAGCTTATCATTTTATAGTTAAAGTTTTTTTAGTCAAGCTCACGTTAAGTCGTAGTTCACGCAAAATCAAACATGATTTTGTTTATTGGGACTGATGAAAAATATATTGGTGAAACATTAAATGATCAATTGATATCTCTCTTCAATAATTATTTTTTTTATTAAATTACTTTCCACATCTTCCAGATCCTACAATTAAGCGTTTATCATTTCTTCATTTTTCAACAGATGGCATCAAAAGTAAATTAAAAAATTTAAACCAAATAAAACTAATGTACTCGACAATTTTTATTCGCTGATATCAAAACAATGTGCCAATGTATCAACTCAATTTTGCAATTTTATCAAATCACTATCGGAAAGATCAATTCCTAATGTTTATTTAAAAAAAGGGAATACAAGTGAATTAAGTAATTACAGACCAGATTCTCTCACATTTACTCATGTCAATTAATGAAAAACTTACAAGTACAAAATACAATTGTGAACTATCTATAAAAACTAAACTTATTGTCTTATTATTTCTTTATCTCAACATGGTTTTGTAAAGGTCAAAGCATGTGTTACAAACATTAAAATCTAATAATTACGTTTCAAAATCCTCAGCTAAAAAAAGTGCTATTGTTGTGCTATATCTGGAAATTTTAATAGCATTTGACGCAATCTCTCTCACTTTATCAATCTCCAAGTTAAAAGCTTTTAGTATTTTTAGAAACCTTTTTGATTGGATCATAGACTTTCTTGATAAAAGAAAACAGAAAGTATTACTTGAAGAATATATATCTAACCGGGTTTATGTTACTTGTGGTGTCCTACAAGGCTGTCTTTTGGGCCCAATACTCTTTATTATTTATATCAATCATATGCCTGATAGTTTGAAATGTGTCTGTAAACTTAATGCAGATGACTCTAGGTTAAAGAACAAGCTAAGAGTGAAAAGTATTTTTAATGATACTTTCAAACAGTATCAACCAATTCAAACAGATTTAAACAACTAATTCAAACACTAAGTCAAAAACAATCAATTCAAACGGATTTAAATGAAGTTACTGAATGGATAAAAGTTTAGTTAATAACGCTCAACCAATAAAAATGTAAAGTTATGGATATCGGGACAAAAAAAAACACTTAAAAACTATTGATTTCAAAATACAATCAATTATTTAGGTTACAATTTGGAAAAATTAGATATAGAAAATTTTCTCGGTGTATTTGTTTTAAGTGATGCTAAATATTTTCATCAAGTTATTTATGCTAGTAATAAAGCTAAAAGTATTCCTAATATGTTAAAAAAAACATTTATATTAATGGGTTTGCTGTTTTGGACTAAATTATGCAAAATATACTTTAGATCTTACACAATGAAAAATATAAAAATTTTTGAGAAAATATTAAATACAGACCATATGCAAACATCTTGGTTACACGGAAAGATGTATTTTGTTTCAAATTCAAAAACTGGAGAACCGTAGAAAAAGAGGAGACTTATTTTAAAAATTTATAATTAATAAAGATCTTGCTATCAATATTTGACACACTAAATCTAATATTCGTCCAGCTCAACTTGGTAAAAAAGAATAGCTTGTACAAAAATTTAATTATAATTATGAACAACGGTATACTTTCTTTAGTAAGGAGTTGCTGAACATTAGAATGCACTCAACGATGCAATTGTAAACAGCTTAATAATAGCTAATTTTAAGCAAATGTTGTACATGTCTATAGATAGTTTCCTATTATCATTTTATGACTTTAATGGGACCTTAATTTATATTTGTAAATCAAGTACTGTTACTATTACTATATTACTATTACTGTAATGTTGTATAACTGTTACTATTTTAGTTAATAACTATTATTATTATTATTTAATATTTCGTCCTGATAATTATCATTTATTATTATTATAATTGTAGTGTTATTTTTACTCTTGTTGTTGCTGTTTATAAAAATGAAAAAATAGTTTATACTTTATTATCATTTTTTTAATATAGGAAATTTTCATGTGACTTGCCCTAATGGTTGGAATAAATATGGAAAATACTGCTACTTTTTCTACAGTAAAAATTTCACTCAACCTGGAAAAAATTGGTTAGATTCTCTTTTATGGTGTTTGAATAATGGGGGAAATTTGCTAAGTGTTGCAGATGAAGCAGAAAACTCGTTTATAATAAACACTCTTAAAAGTGAGAGTATGGAAACCCAACGTTTTTGGATTGGTATGTAGATTTTGTTTTTAAATTTTTTTATATACCTTTTTGCGTAAAAAATTTGTATCCGGAAAATTTTGTGTTTTAAAAGGTTTTAATGCCCTTCAGAGAACGTTTGCGTGGTCTGATAATACAATCTCACATTTTTTTAACTGGAGACAGGGTCAGCCTAATAATCAGTTAGGGAGAGAAAGCTGTGTGGAAATAAATTCTTATGGATGGAATGACCATGTTTGTGATAGTCTTTTTGGATTTATTTGTAAAATAAAAAAAGGTATTGGCTTTTAAGTTTGAATATTTAAAGAACATTTGAAACTATACTAAAGATGTAAAAAATAAAATATAGCAAACACGTTTGCTAAAAAATATAACCTTTTTTGTACTAAAAAGTAGAAAATAAACTTTTTTATTTAAATTTAATAGTTTAAACTTTTAACTTTTGTTTTTTTTTTAAAAAAAAATTAGAACTTATTTAACACTGCACATAATCATATAAAATAAAATTTGATGTCAAATATTTAAGATTTGTTTCTAGTTAATATTTAATTGCATTAAAGCAAACGAGCAACTACTTTTCATTACATCCGCCGGCGGGAGGCAAACATTCCCGACTCCAATTTAGCGGCCGCAGCTATTTAGGTCTTCTGGTAAAGTGACCTCTGTATGGCAATTAGCTGGAGGAGGTAAAACCACAATACCAGAGCACATGTTAAGCGAAAGAAAAGATAATAAAAAAAAAAAAATTGATAATGTTTAAAAGTTTGTATATATTTTTTTTATTATTGTTATTATTATTATTATTGTTATTGTTATTGTTATTATTGTTATTGCTATTATTTTTATTATTATTATCATTATTATTATTATAACTATTATTACTATGATTTACACTGAAGCAGTTGAGACACAAGCAAGTATAAATTTCCTACTTTGTCAGCCGAGTCAAATATCATAGAAAGTTTTTATAAATGTATTTAACTTGTCACTTTTGTTGTACTATAAGTTTTTTAAAATTCTTTTAAAAATTTTATGTTGACAGCTTTTGTACTTGCAAGTCCTCACTTTATAGAACTCGTATAGAAACGCACAGAGAGCGAGGTGAAGCTATGAAAAATTATTTTCAAAACATTGTCCCGGATACGGTAACTTTCTACTAGGATGGCAAACTATTGCCGGCTCTAGATTCATCTAAATCTAAAGAAGAACGGCTTTCTATTTATTTCATATGACAATAACGAACAATTTATTGCTGTGTCAAATTCAGACTGCTTATCAGAAAGGGAACAGGCATATGCTGTTTAGAATGCTATTATCAACTGGAATCTTGAGGACAGAGTGCTACTACTGTTTTAATTACTTCAAAATTGGATTAGAAAAATGTTTGTTTTTACTTTCTGTCATCGCGTTTACAAATCAGTATTAATAAGTGTATGTATAAAGGAAAAATCACTCAAGTAACTACGAGCCCAGAAATTTCGTTGTTTAAAATTTTCCGAGAAAACTGGGGAAATGTCAATGCCAAAAGAATGCAAATCTGTACAGAAAATACTGTTTAAATGTCTCAGAAATCGATAACTTGCTAGAATTGAATTGACCAAAGAGAATATTAGAGATGATTATTGTGATCTAATTGAGCCTTGAAAAATATTTTTAGGTAGAGATACTAAGAAAAAAATAAGGATTTGGCCTCCAGGTGTTATGCACCAAACTTGGTGGATGGCGAGAGCTCTTTATTAAATAATTTTTTTTCTAAGCTCCCCTTTTAGAGTTCCAAGGAAAGATCAGGCTGCTCTGTCGGATGTCTGTCTATTTATCGTGACACCCAACGTCAAATTCTAACTCCAAGGCTTTTTAGCAGAAAAAGCACCTTATCAGGACTTAAAATTCTTAAAGTTTACAAAATTTGATAAAATTTTTTATGAAAATTTAAAAAACAACAGACAAAAGCATTTGGAAATGCTTTTGTCTGATGTTTTACGGAAGTTTTGTCAGCATGTTATTTGAAAGATAAAGTACCTGTTTTGTCTTTATTTTACGATAATGTCGATCAAGAAAGTAAAGAAAGAATGGTTGCTGACTTAGCAAAAGAAAACCCATCAGCTTACGATAAACGTTACATTGCATCCAAAGTAAAACTTTGTGGCCCACTATTTAGTATGTCTCATATGTAAGTTATACTTCAATTTTCTACTATAATTTACTTTACGATTAATAACAGTTCCTTCTTTTTCAACTTAATAGAAAAACATTGATGATTTTGCCTCTGTCAAAAAAAAGTTCTTAATTGATCGAAAATAAATTAATGAAATTTTTATGAAAAAAAAAAACTTTTTATGATCAAGTAGTGATTCGCTCCACCAAGCTAAAAAGAAACGATTGACACTTAGAGCATTATTAATGTTAATGATGAGCCAGAAAGAACGGTTAAAATAATGGAAATTTCCTGGTTTAATCACTATTAAAGATGAGTGAAAGCAGTTTTTTCTGAAATGAAAGAAATTAAAAACCATATTCAGACTTTTACATGCAGAGCAAATCATTATGGAAGAAAAGGTGATCCTGTACGTAAATATTTGTCCTATGATTTGGATATGAAACGCATGTTTTAACTTTTTTCGGATAAAATTAATACAGCTATTGCTCAAAATGTTGGCTACCATTACTATTATAGGGTATTTATAAACCATTACAATTTAGCATTTTGATATCCAGCAACAGATACATGCTCTACATGCCAATCGTTTAAGTTATCTATGAAAAACCAAAATATTAATGATGACTAAAAGAAAATAAATGCTGCACTTTTATTCTTCACCAAAGGAAAGATAGTAAACTTTACAAAGTAAAGTTTACTAAATGATATCCGCCCAAATGAGATGACTATCTGCTTTGACATGATGGAGAATCTTGTATAACCAAAATTATCAAAAGGAGAAGCCTACTTATCTTGCCAGCTTTATTTATATTCAAGGTATTGTTATTCACAGGGGCAATAAATCTCAATCTGTTAACGATTTATTTTTTTACGTAGCTTAAGTGTGAGAATCAAAAAAATTCAAATATGATCTGTTCAACTGTACAACATCTATTAAAAAATGATCTAATTCATAAATGTTCGGATGTTTCATCACTTTGGCTGTTTTTTGATTCATTTTATGGGCAGAAAAAAAACATAAACAAGGCATCTATGCTCCTTGCTTTAAAAAAGCTGTTTCAAGAAACTGCATATAACACATAAGTTTCCAGAACGTGAGCACTCATATCTGCCACCAGATCGTGTGTTTGGTCGAGTACAGCTCGATATAAAAAAATATGAATATCTTTAACCTAATGAATACATAAACATACTTAGCCTACATGGAAAAGTTACGGTTTAAGGGCAACACTGGTTAGCGCTTGATTTGCGCTAATCAGAATTGATCAAATCAGAAGTGGAATAGTTTGTCAAGAACAAAAAAACATTTATAATCAGTAAAGCAAACAGTTCTTTATTTGTTCTGGCAAGCTAGATGTGGTTCCATGCCGTTACCATTCTGAGCTCAATTCACACAGTCTCCTTAAAAAAGGTATTTCTGAAGAAAGTATTTGTTTTAACATTTTTATGTTTGATGTTTGCAGTTCATCTGTTAATTTATAATTTGTTAAAGGGACTTTGATTGATAAATTTGCTCCATTAGTAGAAAAAATTTGTTAAATTTAGTCGAAATTTCATTAGTATCATTAGCTATTTTATTTCCAACTTTTTTTGCAAATGGAAGAGAGGTTGTAATTACTTTTTGCTTTTCTTTAATTTCTTTCATTAAATCCCAGTCAAGTTTTAAGTTATGTTTGTGCTAAGTAAGCAATTTAGAATAATAATTTTTTTTAGAATATTTGCGGAGTTTTTCAAACAGATTTTTGTAGTTTTTGTAATTTTGTTAGTGTTTTTCGGATTTTGTTTTTAAATATTTATCAAACAACTTTTATTTTAGTTTTGAAAATTGTTTTATTCCCATAGTCATTGAAGGAGATAATATGTCTTTGTCTTGAGATTTATTTCACTTATTGGAAAATGAGTGGCATAGATTTTTAAGAAAATTTTAGAAAATGTGTTATAGAAAATGTAAATGTTATCATTAAAGTTTATGTGATTCTAGTCATGCTGTAAAGTTGGATCTTTGAATGATTTTAAAATTGATAACAATTCGCTTTTTATTATCATTCTGCCCTCCTTTTTTATTTGATAATCTGATTTAATAAAACAATGTATGGGAATATGATCAGAAACATAAGTTTTTATAATTCCTTTTTTTAGAGATTTATCAATATAGTCTGCGGTTAAAATATTATCAATTAAAGTCGACAAATGGTTTGTAATTCTAGTTAAGTCAGTCAATTATTGCTATGGTTCCCAAAACAACATTTTATTACATTTTATTTCAAATAAAATGTAATAAAATGTTTTTTATATTTTGGTTTTCGCTATATTCAAAACAATCTAAATTGAAGTCACCCAAAATATAACTTTTTTTCTCTTGACTAGCTTTTTCAATTAGATTAAATTTCAAAAAATAACCAAGATTTTCTGTTCTTTCTGTCGGAGGTCTATAGCAACAGCTGATTAAAATATTTTAAATACTCCTCCGCATTTTCAAAGTTATTATTGTTTTTCAAATTTTGTTTTTATTATTATTTACTTTTTTATTATTCTGTTATAAATAACCGTGAATATTCTTTGTTTTAAGATGGCATAGTGATTTTTTTATTGTACACAACTTTAGCGAATTTATCTGATGCTCGTTGATTTTTTGCTTGTCGATAAAGTTGTCTGCGAATACTAGTTTTCCGCTCGCTGAAATCTTCGTTTATAAACATGTTTACCTTCCACAATTTTTTTTTCAGCGTTTTTTGAGAATGTTTTCACAATCTTTAAAATTAAGAAACTTGACAACAATAGCTCGCTCTCTACGCTCACCTTCTTCGTGTTCTTTTCCTCCTGGACGATGCACTCTTTCAATTTGTATACCTTCTTAAATATTTAGTTTTTCTCTTAGTAGATTCTTAATCGATTCTTCAATTTTCTCCCAAGTTTTGCCTTCGGCTTCCTCAATACCCTCAAATCGCAAGTTATTTCTTCTACTTTGGTCTTCTAACTCAGCAATTTTTTTATTTGATGCTTGATTTTCTTTGTTTAAATATTTTTGATTTAGTTGACTCGTGCATTTTTTTTAGAATTTATTGATGTTTTTTTTATTGTTTTGTATTGTTCATTTGCTAGATAGTTTTATTTGTCTCATTAAGTTTACTTTCGAATTCTTTGTTCTCAACTTTTATAATAATTAGTTCGCTTTCTAATTTTTATATACAATCATTAAAAAATTTTGTTATCATATTTTGATGAACTTCTAAAAAACCCTTTATACGAAATTAAAACAATTTGTTTAACACTCTTTAAAAGTAGAAAGATTATAAAGATTATAAAGATATAAATGGATATATATGAGAACGTTTGCAAAACTAGAGCATAAATATATAAATATAATTATAAATATATAAATATATATATATATATATATATATATATATATATATATATATATATATATATATATATATATATGTATATTATATATATATATATATATATATATATATATATATATATATATATATATATATATATATATATATATATATATATATATATATATATATATATATATATATATATATATATGATATATATATATATATATATATATATATATATATATATATATATATATATATATATATATATATATATATATATAAATATATATATATATATATATATATTTATATATATATATATATATATATATACCCAGCAAACATCAAACAGGCGGACCGATAACGGACCGCTGTCAGCACTTATGCCGTGCCGACGTCGGCCGCCCGTTGCGTTGCTGCGTTGGCTTGCACATCGTATTTACATCGGTCCGTTAGCGGAAAACTGAAGGCGGTTCGACAGCAGACCTATGGCGGCAAATCGACAACGTTTGAACAACGGTCCGTCAGCGGCTAAACGATGATAAAGCCATAGCGGAATAGCGTAGGATCTATAACAAGTTTTGACTAAGGTTTGAATGCATTGATATAAATATAATTATTTTTATTTTTTTGTTTGAATAGAACGCACTTATTGTTAGCAAAAATCTTTATATCTTTCGACTCAAATTTTTAGTCTTAAAAAAATGCAAATCCTGCCAAAGCCTGGAAGACACATCAAATATCTTTTGACTTGGTATATAGACAAAATACGAATTTATTATACTAAAATTCTCCTACCACCGAAAAACACTACCCCAACTGTAAACTGTTAGGTCATACGTGGCAAGGCTTAAGCTTGGTGAACAAAAAGACTAATCAGAAGTTATAATAAAAATCATTTTAAGATTGCAATTTACAATTACAACATGAATATAAAAGTAACAATAATTTTTTTTTAAACTAAAACCAATTATAAAGTATATTTGCATCTATAGATTATTGCTTCACATTCAGCGAATGTTTAAAATATAAAATAGTTAATTTTCAACATATCTATATGTTCAGTTTATTCTCATTTCAATCAAAAACTAAATATATTCAGGAAACCATGTGTTGAAAATTGATTCACGTTGCAGTCTGCAGACTTCTAGCTTTCACCTAAAAACAGACAATGATATATAATGAAAACATTGAAACAGTCAAGTTTAGAGCTATTACAACAAAGATAATAAACTAACCTTCTCAGCCCTTAAAAAACGTATTTGTTTGAAATAGTCTGATCACCGGTTATTGACAAATAACTTCAGATACTAAGTGCATCTACATTGAATAAATATAAATTTAATTTTATTATTTAAGCATAATTTAAAACATAAAAAACAACAAAAACATTGTTTAAATTGAAAAGCTATAGAAATAACTTTTAAAAAAAGCTATATAAAAATAAAGTCATATTGCGTGCCTTTTTTAAAAAATAAAACTTCATATACAGTAACCTACCTTATTATACCTAATCCTATAAATATGCATGAGGGGTTTATGAACAATAAAAAAAAAGTTGTTATTTCATTAAAAAAAGTATCTTTAATTTTAATTTTAATTTAACAAAAAAAATAGTATTTAAAAATGAGATACTTATATGCCAGGTTGGAAGTAAAACCGTAAAACCCACAGCAACTTAAGGGCAATGGTGAACCTTTTGCAAAGCATAAGCTTAAGACACAAGTGCACATCTGAAAAAGAAAGAATCAGAGGCAAAACACATCAATAAAAATATATTTTGATAAACTAAAATATAGTTTGTAAATTGAACATAGTTTTCACCTTACAAAAAAAAAACATAGCCCAATATAATAAACTATAAAAACTCCTTGAAAAATATAAAAAATCAAATAATTGATTGAAATAAAACGGTTTAGTAAATAAGTATATAATTTTTTCTAATGAATTATTTGTAAGCATATAAAGAGCAAATAAATATGTTTAAAGAAAATATGATTTAAATCCAGTTTGCAAATCAAACATCTATCTAATACCCATGGCAATAATTGGATCATGGTCAACATAATTCTATGAAATATAACTCTGGTTGAGGTAAACGGTTTCCTGTAAAGAAATAATATTAAATCATAAATATAACATTTATTTACAAGCATGTTTGAACGGAATTGTTAAAGCAGTCCTTTAAAATAATGGCTTGTAAAATAAAAATTTGGTTAGATTTTTATTCATCTGCTTCACTGGTTAAATACCAAGTTAATTTAGCTTTCCATCAATAACTTTATATTTTAAAGCTTATAGTTATATTTAAATTTAATATAATCAAACAAATCAAACAGTAGACAGACTCGAGAACTTATATTTTGAATTTTTTTCAAAAATAACATTAAAATAATATCAAAATAATAAAATTAAATAAATATCAAAATAATAAAATTAATCTTACTTTATTTTCTGGTAAGATTCAATATCACGATTTAAATTTTCATCTACAATCTCATATACAAAAGGTTACTGTAAAAGGGAATGAATATGAAAAACACAGAAACAGTAATACTCATTGCACAAAAACTTTACTCTATTGAGTTTAAAAATCAAAATATTTAAAAATATATAAAATAGTTTTCAATAAAATAAAGATAACAAACTTGTAAATAAAGATGCTTATTTTATTTAACAATGTTATTCATTTTCTGAGCTAAAAAATGCCTCTTTATTTAATGGCATTGGAAAACTTGATGTAGGCATCACTTTTTTCTTGGCTTGTTTGTTTTTTTGGTTTTGTCTAACTTTTTTTCCGCCATTGCGGTCTGATGTACCACGCAAAAAACGCACAACCTCATATTGAAAATCTGATTTAGTTGCTGAAGTTGTTGCAGGATTTCTTTTTACAGCACCTAAAAATTAATTTAAGACTTTTATTTAACTATCTAGCAGGAAAACAAAAAATATATTTTTTAACTTAATTTTAGAAATATATAGAATTTTTGTTAAAGCTATTTATTAACAAATTTTATTTATCTATTTAATAATTTTTTTGTTTTTATATAGTTAATAAATAAATTTTTTTTATTTTATTTATCAACTATTTATTAACAAATAGATTAGTAATTACTAAATTAGACACAAGTAATTATTAAATTAGAGTAACAAGCCCCTACAAAAAAAATTACTTTTAAGCAAGTGTAAGTCTTTGTTTTACAAAGTTACTTTCATTGTCATTTAAAGTAATACCAGACCAGTTAAGTTTACAGCAGAGGTTGTTAGTGAATAACGCAAAAGACATTTTCTGGACAGTCTCTGGCCTCCTTTACTTGCCACAGCTATTATCTACAAAAAAAAATTAAAAATAGCATCAGTAATATATATAATAAAAAATATTTTTTAAAAAAATTAAAAAAAATAGATATCAAATTAATGCCATTAATTATTGCATAACATTTATTAATAGGCTTTATTTTATTTATTGTCCTTTATTTCCATTTATAAATGATCTAGCTGGTGTACCACAAATAAAAGCTGATATGGCAAACTTATATACTTTACCATTAATACTAATACTAGATTCAAATAAAGCAATACTTTCATTAACAAACATTTTTAGAATTTACATAAATTGTTTTATTTACTAAAGCTGGTACATATTTAAAAATGTATATATTATATATATATGTGTGTGTGTGTGTGTGTGTGTGTCTATATATATATATATATATATATATATATATATATATATATATATATTATATATATATATATATATATATATATATATATATATATATATATATAACTTCATATTAGTATAACATTGTTCTTGTTATATTAAAAGTCATATGACTAGTCATGTAACTTTTAATATAAAAAGAACAATGTTATACTAATATAGTTATAAAATTGTTACATAACTGTAACATTATTGTTAAAGTTATATTGTTTAAAATAAAATCAAATTAGAATTTTTAATTTTGAGTCTTATAAATATATATTGAGCCTATATTTATAATTTATATCTATACTTTATGTCTAAACAAAGTATAGATATAGATTTAATATATAGTAATCTATATTAAGTATAGATATAGATATAATATATAAGTATAGATATAGATATAAAAATAAATTATAAGTATAGATATAAATATAATATATTATAATATAATATATAGTAAAGTATACTTTATATTATATTATAATATATTATGTTTAAATCTATATTTATAATTTATAAATATAGGTAAAGGTATAAAATCATGTAACTTTTAATATTTATAAGCAATAATTATAGCTATATTTTATAATATAAAGTATAGATGTAGATTTAATTTATATAACCTATATTGTAAGACTTAAAAATAAAAAGACTAATTTGATTTTTTTTAATACTATTTATTTATTACTTGCTGTTTTACATAGACTATGTACTTCAGTATAAAATATAAAAATCGATCAATGTAAGTCTCATGGCGCTTGAAATGCTTGTTTTTGGTGTTTTTACGACATCTTACCGTTATCCGGGAGCCAACTTGGGCATTGTGTTGGCAAAACTAAAGCGTATCGTCATAAACTTACCGAAGCTGGCATGCCTATTTAAAATCGCGGTGTTTTATCGCTCTTCGGCCGATAGCAGAAAGCCAACACAAAATAGCATGCTGGTCCTACATCAGCTACCCGGCTGCGGCAAGCCGCATTAGCAATCACAAACATGCCTTCAGGGCGCAATGCGGTCCGCTGAAGGCGTGTTTGCTGGGTATATATATGTATATATATATATATATATATATATATATATATATATATATATATATATATATATATATATATATATATATATATATATATATATATATATATATATATATATATATATATATATATATATATATATATATATATATATATATATATATATATATATGTATATATATATATATATATATATATATATATATATATATATATATATATATATATACATGTATATATATACATATATCTATATATATATATATATATATATATATATATATATATATATATATATATATATATATACATATATATATATATATATATATATATATATATATATATATATATATATATATATATATATATATATATACATATACATATTTGTATATATATATATATATATATATAAATATATATATGTATTTATATATAAATATATATATATATATATATATATATATATATATATATATATATATATATACATATATGTATATATATATATATATATATATATATATATATATATATATATATATATATATATATATATACATATATGTATATATATGTATATATATATATATATAATACATTGTTTACAATTTGATGCACTCTAAAGTAGGGTGAGCACTAGTACAGAGAGGAACTTAAGTGTTTTAAGAAAACGGCCCGCGTTTCCAGACTAGTTAAATACTATGACTATGATGTATATATATATATATATATATATATATATATATATATATATATATATATATATATATATATATATATATATATATATATATATATATATATATATATATATATATATATATATATATATTTATATATTATATATATATATATATATATATATATATATATATATATATATATATATATATATATATATATATATACATATACATCATAGTCATAGTATTTAACTAGTCTGGAAACGCGGGCCGTTTTCTTAAAACACTTAAGTTCCTCTCTGTACTAGTGCTCACCCTACTTTAGAGTGCATCAAATTGTAAACAATGTATTTCGCTATAGATAAGTTACATATATTCTGGGATAAGTATTGAAATAGATGAACAAATTGTGATTTTTTTGGTTATTCAGTTTCAAGTTAAAATTTTGGATTGCATATATATTTTGTATTTCAAATAAAAATGATGAATATAGATTAAAATAAAGACATCAACTGTTGATAAATATAGTTATGTGACTGAGTTTGTAGTGGCATTAATGTGCATATTCAACCATATAGCTTATATCATATCAGCATTTAAATTATATACTATACGAAAATATGTTAGAGATGTAAACATTTCATCGATTGTATAACTTGATGGATGTATATGGGTATAAATGCTTTGTATTATATTCAGAGTATATTTATTTAAAATGTTAGCTAATAGAGCTTAATAAACTCTATATTCTATATATAGTTTACTTAGCTGGATTAGTTGATAATTGATATATCACTCTTTACACTATGTTGGTATTTTTTTAGGGAAACAAGAAAAAATCAGGTACAATTTTATCATTTTGAATGGTTTCAAAGCTAAATTAGATAATGTTGGTATCTTTTAAGATATGTGTTATACTCTTAACACAGCATATTTATCTACCTTAGAGAAAAAATTATATTTTAATTATTACCTTAATTATATTAAAAACAATGATTTGTTGTTTAATTTTCTATCTTACAAGGAAAAAATTTTTACCTTTAAAGATAAAAATTTTTATTTTGGAAGGTAGAAGATTTAACCTTACTATGTACATATCACATATTCTACTCTACGGTAGAACTTGTACCTTTTTTACAAGCGCTATACAACAATAAATGTTGTGCGATAATGTTTTTCTATTTTTATTAACAAGTAAAAAACTTAATCAGTAAAAAAAAAATAGGATTTTAATAAATACTTTAAAAATAGCTCCTATATAAATTTTTATTTTTATTAAGCTGTATTGCAATTTATGCTTTATTGCAAATAGCAAATAAAAAAAATATACTTGATGCAATAAAGATGATGCAAAAGTTTGCTACCAAATATTGCATCACTATCATACATAAATCAAATTTAATTTAATTTTATAAAAAAATTTAATTATAAAAAAAGTACAGTGTATTAAAGAAGATTATAGAATTTAAAAATTTTAATTTGATACGCTGTGGTTTAAAAATCACAGTGTATCAAATTATGTTACAAAATTTTATTTCAAATCTTAATTTTAAGCTATAATTTAATATCTATTTTGTTGAATGCAGAAAAATAATATCTCAAAATCTAAGGTTATCTTCAACTAAAATTAGATATTTCATGTTAATTATCTAGTTTAAAAGTCAGCTGCAGTGTATGATAATATACTTGACTAATTTAGATGATATACTTGACTTTTACAACTAGTGCCACTGCATGACAAATGTTTCTTTTGCTTTAGAAAGCAATCAAAATTTGCAAACTAATTTTCTTAAAAGTTGTTGCTTGTAACTTGCGATGTTTGTGCAAATTGCAAGTTGTTGAATAGGCATTTTAAATGATTCGTTTATGCCTAATTCACCACATTAAAATAAGAAAACTCGTTACTGTCTTAATTAAATATGGCTTATCCAACTTAAACATATGGATAAAAGAGATATATGTAAGGATGGTAAGTTTATACAGTGGAATCATGAAGACAGAGAATGTGGCCTTTGTATTTTACCTAAACTTAATTTTGAGCATATAAAGTTGACAAAATATTTATTAAAAAGTGTTAACCTTGCTGCCTAAGTAATATGTTTTTGCTGTATTAAAAATTTTATTACATTATGGAAAAGCTTATCTAAAGATTATTTCCGACACTAGCAATCACTTAGTGCTTGCAAGGGTAACCTATCATTTAATGACTTTCAATAATAAAAAAATTAAAAATATTTTTAGTAGCTGGAAATGTAATGTATTTACCTACACGGGTATTATAGAGTGGTAGTAATATAGTATTAAGTCATGCCAAAAAAAAAAAAAGATGTTATTAGATTTGTTCAAAACTAAATATTTTTTAGATATGTAAAATAGTAGTGTTGTCATTATTATTCTAAAATTAGAAAGACAATTATATTATTTTTATTATTTAATCTTTCATTGTTATTTTATTACAAAGTTACTACACCATAAAACTATTAAATATACATGAAGCATTTATTTTACTATTCTAGGAGCTAATTATATACCAATATTATTTTTAAAAAACATGTGGCTATGAAAATAGCCGTTATAGTAGGTTCAAGTCATCTCACTTTTTCTTTAATGTTCTTGTTCCAAAATATTCTAAAATATTCCAAAAATAGAGGGTGTTTTTTAATTGATGTTCTTTATATATTAATTTAGTTTGACTTTTTTGAATTTTGAAAGCTTTCTGGTTATATTTTGCAATGTACAACCTACGAACTTGTATGTAAAATGTTAGATGATCATGCATACTTAGCTGCAAGCAAATACGATCAACACTGCTCATTATACAACTTAGACATGTTAGAATTAAAACCAATTGTAAAATTAGAGGCACCAAAAACATTCCCACTAAGTCATAATAGAATGTTTTGTTTAGTAATGTAGAGGAATACATGCTTAAATGTTATAATATCATTGATAAAAAAGATGCCAGTCAAATAAACAAAGACAAGATTTGCAACTTCAAAGCATAAAAGAAATTGTTTTTTCAGAAAAAGTTTTTTAGAATCGATTCTACAAAATATTTTTTGAAAAAAATAATTTCTTTCACGTTTTGAAAGCAATCATGTTTTGAATGCTACTTCATGTTCTTTCATGTTTTAATCAGCGGTAAAAAATTTCAGCATTTCAAGCAAATGAAGCAGTTACATTTTATTAGGAACTAAGCTGTAATGACTTCTTCTGGAAATAATTGAAATATAATACTTGATTTTAAACTTTTAATGTCAGCTTGTAGCAAAGTACCATTTATCTGAAGTAAGCTTTACTGCAATCTTTATTAAATAATTATAAAATCTTATAGGTTGAAGAATAATCTTTGTTTTCTTTTATTCTTTACTAAATGTTTATCAATAATCTCGTCCTTGTGCTTGGCGTTGAGGTGACGAGTCACCGTGTAATATACATCGTTTCTTGCAAAACAAACACATAAATATTCTTTCTTCACTTTGGTTAGGATAAATTAAAATAGGTAGTGTAATGTTTGAACTAAAATTAAGATCTGCTTCCAACAAATAACATCTCAATAGCAGCTAAAACAGCATCGAATTCATTCAAATTTTCAAAGTCTGCGCTACAAAAAGTCATTTTAAAAACATTTGATGTACTCTCAGTCCGGTCACCCCTTAAAGCTCAAGTTATTTTACGAAATCTATAGAAAACGGCCCGCGTTTCCAGACTAGTTAAATACTATTACTATGTATACATATATGTATATATATAAATATATATATATATATATATATATATATATATATATATATATATATATATATATATGTATATATATATATATATATATATATGTGTGTGTGTGTGTGTGTGTGTGTGTGTGTGTGTGTGTGTGTGTGTGTGCATTATAAAATAGTCAAAAATGCTCAATGACATGCATTATCAAAATCAATAAGAAAATGGAACACTTTTATGTTTTCAGTTTTCAAATAAAAACCCACGTAGAAACTCCAAAACGGAACCTGGAACCCATAAGTAACACTTTTTTTTTTTACTGGGTAGCACCGTAGAGGATCAAGACAGTTTAACCAAAGTTTGTCCTCTCTTTTAGTTTTTATTTATTTTAGTTTTCAAATAGTAAATGACTTCCAATAACTTTCGATATTCTCCTTTTTTAAATGTGTCAGTGTTCAACACATCCTTGAAAAACTGGAAAAATTCCTCAAACTGGGAAAGAAATTATTACTGGCATCATCAAATTAAAAAGATCAACAATCTCTTTTATGTATTTCAAGTTTGTCTGAAAAATTTTAAACATTAAATATTTTGAAGCTGCAATTTTGTCTGAGTTTAGTTGCTTTTTGCAATGTTAGAGATAAAGCTCATAAACATGTTTTCTGCAGGCACGCTCCAATAAAATAATTTTCTGTATTTGACTAAA
Source organism: Hydra vulgaris (assembly GCF_022113875.1). NCBI lineage: Eukaryota > Metazoa > Cnidaria > Hydrozoa > Anthoathecata > Hydridae > Hydra > Hydra vulgaris. The sequence goes on along the minus strand of NC_061159.1, from coordinate 12,851,450 downwards.
ATTATTATTGGTTCCTGAATGTCTTTAGTGTTTCAAAACTACTTCAATATTTGAGGAAGTTGAGTCAAAAAATTTATGTTTCCATTACAATCAAAGCTTCATACTAAGCTGCCCCAGTTCCATGTTTCTTTGCTGGAATTGCAAGAAGCTTTATTTCTCAATCAATATTAGATGAAACAACAAACTTATGTCTTTTGCTTTCTTTATATAATAAATATATTCCATATATTTACAATCATATACTTTGGGGAAAAGTTTTTCCTCAGTAATTCTTTTTTTTTTCCCTCCTTGTGTTGTTCATCAACTAGCTGGACGCTTTACTTTTGCGCTCACCAAATAGGTGATTTGACATTGAAAAGTATTCAATATTTCCACTTGATCTTAAAGCCATTTTTGTACACACATGCATCAAATCTCATTATGAAATATTTTTTAAAACTGAAGCCATGGAATTATATTTGAAAAAATCCTTGGCTAACTGTGGGGTGCCATTACTTAGACTTGGCTGGTCGAAATCAAAAGAACAATCTAAGATTAAGCTCATAGGTAAATAAAGAAAACTCAGGCTCTGTAGTTATTTCTCTGTACAAACTGTTCAACATTATGTACTAACTATTCACGTTTCAAATTTTGCTGTTTTGTCTCGTTTCTCCAACAATATTGTTTGTCTTTTTTACCCAGAATCATTTTACAATTGGCCATTTAATCGCTCAAAAGTATCATTTCTGTATGATATAAGTCACACAGTTATGAAAAAGAGCCTAATACAGCAATTCTTCTTCAGAATATCTTGAATATTTGATTTAGAAATCAAAAAGTCTTCTAATCTTTCATTTTGAAGCTTTTTCTAACTTTTTCTGCTTCTTTTGGGTTCTTACGCATACTTTTCTTAAAACTCTCCCAGCTGTTGAACAGATTAATAATATGCTTCCTATAGTACTATATTTGAAAGGTTTATAATATATTATTTTATGCTGAATCTTTTACACTTAATTTAGTTATTTAAAATGTAAACTTGTACTCCTAAGTTGTGTTTAATAAAGTTCCATCAGAGATAACAGTTGCATTCTTTTTGTAAATTCTTGTTGTCATTTTTTAACAATATCTTGGGGAAAAAATTTTCAATGCTCATACATTAATAACTAAATATTATTCAGTGAATATAGTTTACAGGCATAACTATTGATGACCTTTCCCAAAAAATGGCGACCTTTCTTTTTAATATAAGTGTTATTTTCTTTATCAATGAGTCAGTCAGTACCCTATCCTTGTATCCACCGCCTATCCGAAGTATCCTAACTGCAAATAGAATAAACAAAAAGACAGCAGAAATAAAGTGCTTTTGAAATGTATCAAATCTTTGTACTTTATCGATCAAGCAATATCTGCAAACAACTTTAAACTTTTTTTGGAGCTAATGAAACCATTATGTAAGCCATTGCTCCTTCAACAAAATAAGATTTTTTTCCACAGTTCATAATAAACATCAACAAATAAATCTTAAATAATTTTTAGTGAAATACTAAATAATGAATATTTACAAATAACGTCATTTAATTTCTTTCCTCATGTCTAAATTAAAATTAACAAATTTAATAAAAAACTAAATTTTAATTTTCTGAGGTTTTATATAAAATATTAGTATAAGTATATAGGGTAAACTGGGGTAAAGTGAACTAGGGGTAAAGTGAACTATTTTTTTAAACTAAAAAGTTATCATGTTTAAAAAACTTTTTGTTAAGTAATTTAGCATTATTTTTGCTTAATACAACATTTTGAAATTTTTTAAATAAAAAAATTAATAAAATATAGCCTTTGTTTTGATGTAATAGCCATTTTAAAAAGCGAGTTTGGCGGAAGTTTTAAAATTACGATCTCAAACTTTGCTATGGGTTTTAGTAAATTCATGATTTGTTGTTATTAATGCGAACATCAGTTATATAATTTATATACATTTTAAAGATAATATAATACTGTTAAAAAAAAATTGTAGTTTTTATCATAATATAAAAAAGCTAAGCTTTTAGTTTGTAAATCAATTTAGTTCACTTTACCCCTTATTTTTCTGCCTATTGGGGGTAAAGTGAACTAGTCTTTTTCTTATATTTTTTCATCAAATATTTTTAGTAGAACTGAATATATAAATTGTAATTACTTAACTAAATTGTTTACTCTTAAAATAAGTTGTTTTTTTTTTAAATATTCTTGAAATTATTTTCAGAAATATAATATATTGAAATAATGCCAAGAAACTACATTAAGAAAAAAGAATCTCGAAGAAAAACATATGCACCTAATTTGTTGCAAAATGCCATTTCGAAAGTTAAAAATAAAGAAATGACTTCGTATGCTGCATCAAAAGAATATGGTGTTCCAAGAAGTACAATTGCAAGACATCTTCTAGGCATAAAATGCTCAAAAGTTGGTGAAGGGCGACCAAACCGATTATCTGCTGATGCTGAAAAAGATCTTGTTTCACTTTTATCTGCATTTTCTGATTTTGGATTTGGATTAGATAAAAAACAATTTATGAAACTTGTTCAAACGTATATTGAATTAAACGGATTTCAGAAAAAATTTGTTAATGGTGTTGCTGGTGATCAGTGGTTTTGTAATTTTTTAAATCGTTGGCAGAAAGAAATATCTATAAGAACTCCAGAGCTTTTGACATTAACAAGAGCCTTAGCTTGTAATAAAACTGTAATTGATGCTTGGTTTTTATTACTTAAAGCAACATTGGAAAAATGTGACATTATGAATAGACCTGCCCAAATACTAAACTGCGATGAAAGTGGGTTTTGCACTAACCCAATAAATAAAAAAATTATTTGCAAAAGAGGTATTAAAAACCCTGTATCTATTGCTCCTGGATCAGGAAAAGAACAGTTTACTGTACTAGCAACAATATCAGCTGCAGGAAGAAATTTTCCTCCATTTATTTTATTTGCTGGGAAGAATTTGTATAAAGAGTGGATGACTGGTGGACCAAATGGTTCCTTATATGGGGTGACAAAAAACGGTTGGATGGAAACAGAAGTTTTCACTGAATACTTTAACCATCTTGTTTTATGGTTGAAAGACACACCCAAGCCTGTTTTGCTTATCTTTGATGGTCACATTAGTCATATTTCTTTAGAAACTGTTAAAAAAGCAGTTGAAAATCATATAACTATTTTGTGTTTGCCAGCACACTGTTCGCATTTGCTTCAGCCACTTGATGTAGGAGTCTTTCGCCAAGTTAAACATGTATGGCGTGAAATTCTGGCCAATTGGTATACCGAGTCAAGGCTGAAGGTGGTTGGGAAATCTGTTTTTCCATCTTTATTAAAAAAACTTTATGATACCTCCTTTAAGCCAGCTCATTTAGTACAATCCTTTGCCAAAACTGGAATTTTTCCCTTTGATCCATCTGCTATAGCATCTGACAAGTTAAATCCTTCTGAAATCTATGAACACCCTTTTTCTCAGAAAACAAATAACTATAATAATAACGTCCCTCAAAACATCGTTTTAGACACCAATGTCAATGATCAGAACGATACTTGTGAAAATTTTTCTATTGAATCAACAAATAAATACAATTCACAAAAAACTATAATATCAGTAGGAAAAGACTTAAACAATGAAAAAATAAATCAACTATCAATATCAAATGTAGATTGTTCTACTGGAAATAAAATCATTAGAGAAATAGTGAAAGAACAGTTAATGGCCACAAAGGGTGATGGTCGTTCATACAACAAACGACCTACAAAAAAAATAAAAAGACACTATGGAGGTGAGTGTCTTACATCAGAAGATGCATTTAAAAGATTAAATGATGAAGAAAACGAATGCTTTAAAAGAAAGATCAAGCAGCAAGGCAAAATACAAAATAAAAAAACTAATTTATTAGAAATAACAAACACAAAAGAGTTAAAGATGAAGTAGTTCACTTTACCCCAATGTGGGGGTAAAGTGAACTAGTGGACATGTTTTTTTTGAATATATATTTAATATTGTAAAAGTAGCTTTTAACATTAGTATTTTGTTTTATATTGTACCTAATACTTTAAATGGTATAAATTTTGAAAACTGCAAAATGTTTTGGCTTTTATTTTGAAAATATTTCCTTTAAATATCAAAAACAGTTCACTTTACCCCAGTTTACCCTATTAATGAAAAATATAAAAAATTTAATTTTAGCTTAAATTTACTTAAATAATGCTATTACCTATGTGTGACAGACAAGGACTCTCTGACAGATCAGCTTCAGTTTTAGAGTCAAAAGTTTTGACTCTATATATATATATATATATATATATATATATATATATATATATATATATATATATATATATATATATATATATATATATATATATATATATATATATATATATATATATATATATATATATATATATATATATATATATATATATATATATATATTAGCAAATTTTAGCAAATCCGGTTTAAATTTTACCGGATTTCTGAACTTTGATAGGATATGTATTACATCTTTCTTGCCCTTGATAACATGTGTAGGGAAAAGGCGCTTATGATGGCATATCGCCTATGATGGCATACCAGTCATATTTTCATAAAAATTGGTTTTGGTGAAAAAGTGCTTAGACCTACATGACTATACGGAATTTTACATTAGTTTTAGTAAAAATAAGTCCCTTTTGCAAAAATATTGTTTTTATAATCAAGAAAAATTGATTTTGGGATGTGCTGCTGCAGTTTTATTACCTTCATATGTTTAAGATCGTGATTTTATTTTTAACTATGCAAAAAGGAAATTTTCATGCATTTTATATCTAATTTTTGTGCATTTAGTGGAATACTTACTTTAATTTTATCTTTTGAACAAGGCAGACACAGCTTGTTTTAATGAAAATGATGACTTCTTCCAATTTTTTTTTTTTTTTATTCATTTATTTCGTCATATATAAGCATTTTACAATGTTCTGGTTTCCAAGTTTAATAAAATAAATCAAAATATAAAGAATGACAGGAGCAAGTAGAAGACATAAGTCTTCCAAAGACGGCATACTGACGAGTTGGGTGTGTTGCAATATTGACGAGTTGGAAAAACCTTTTTTTTTTTATAAGAAAAACTTATTTTTATGTAAAGTAAAAAAAAAAAAGCGATGCTTCAAAAAAAAAAATTTCATAATTTTTTAAAAATTTTTGGTCATAAAACGCAATAAATATAATGCGCATGGGCCAAACTTTACAATGCTGTTGTGTAGCATGAAATGGTAAATTAGGATGGTTCCGAGTTATTTCTGGCTTTTCAGAGGGAAGACTCTAAGGTTAAAGGAAATCATCAATTTACCCTTGATCCTAAACAGCTCCATTCCGAGGGTTATTATTGTTCTACATGTAACAAGGAATGCATTCATGTCAAAACTTTTATTATTGGTCTTCAGGATACTGAATAATGAAGCTTCAAAGTTAAGTATGCCATCATAGGCACCCTTTCCCTACTCATTATTATATTTTTACAAATGTTTTTAGTAATTCTACAGTCTATGAACTTTATGTTTATTTTGGTACCTGTATTTATATTTCTTTACAATTTAACTAAGTCTATTTCAAACAGCAACGCAACAAAAAATTCTGAAGGAAGGACACACGATATTCAGCAATAATGCAGGTGTAAAGACTATGAATTCAATCCTAATCAAGTCATTGGATGAGCGTTTTAAAGGCATTCAGGAGAAACCTTTTTATATAGAGGTGACACTGGCTGACCCATAATTTCAAACTAAACTCTTCTCATTACAGGCAAAACTGACGAGTGAAAAAGCAAGATTGAAGTCAATCTGACCATGCTGTGCAGCAGATTGACAAAACTAAAGAAAATCCCGCAAAACAAACCCGGATAATTCTTATACATTATCACCATTACAATGGCAATATATATAGATGAAATTATTCAGTCTACGCCCGCTTCTGGCACAGCACATGAACAACAATTACCAACAGGCATTGACACTCAGCTAAACAGCTAAAAATTAACGTTCTAAGAACGTTGCCGTAACGTTCGTTTAGGTTTGAATAACATACGCTCTAAACATTCTTTGAACCAACTTTTGTGAACTTCAATTTACAGTTTATAAACGCTCGCTGTGAACGTTCAAAAAACACGCAACGAACGTTGATCTAACGTTCGCTAGAAACGATAATTTGATAGTTCTTGAACATCCACCCCATCTAAAAATTAACGTTCAAAAAGCGTTACCATAACGTTCATTTAGGTCTGCATAACGTACGCTGCAAACGTTATTTAAACAAATTTTTGTGAACTCTAATTTACAATTCTTGAATGTTCGCTAAACGTTCAAATAACAAAAAGTGAACGTTTGCTGGAAACGTTACTTTGATAGCTCTTAAACGTCCACCTCAAACGTGTTATTACAAACACGAACGCTAACCCAACTTTTTTTTTTTCTTGTCAATGTATAGATTTAAACATAATTTTTGTTTAAACCTTTGTTTGGTAGTATTTGTAATGTAATGCTTTTTTGAATTTACAAAACCTATTTTTACTTAATAAATACAAATTCACCAAGTTTTATAGTTGAATTATTCCATATGAAGCTTATACGAAAACCGACGATTTAAATATTACCTTTACAATTTAATATACATTTCGACAGTTAGCTGAGCTGATTACAATTAAGAAAAATAATACTTCTTGCAATGAAAAAGTTGATTTATTAGTACTAGTTAGCGATATATAGGACATAAATAACAATTTACATCAATTTAAACTAAGTTTTTACAAAACAACATCAACAACATAAAAAATAAAAACATATTATTTTAGGGGAAAGTCCAGTTAATTCCACTAGAACATTAAAAAAATGCACGTCGTATGTAAAATACCAAACCTTACCATACACCATAATAATAAAAAACAATTCCTAATTAAAAACAAAGCTATAGTTTTTTTAACTGTAAATAAAAGTACGTTTTTACAAGTTTTGAATAAAAATTAATTCATATATATATATATATATATATATATATATATATATATATATATATATATATATATATATATATATATATATATATATATATATATATATATATATATATATATATATATTAAAACAAATATTGTTGTTGAAATTTAAATATTATTTTTGCTACATTATTTTGAGTACTAGATTGAGTACTTTAAAAGAACTTTTTTTTTAATATAAGGACACCGTTGAAATGTTAAGTTAATTAAGCTGTTACCTAACATAGGAATAATGCTTTGAAATTTGAAGGAACTCTTTTTTTCTCAATTAACAACATTTAAACATCTAGCCACTTAACAATAAAAAAAAAACTTTTTGATCTGGTCATATAACATAACATATGCTAGCCCGTACTGTTAGAACTTTCTCTAAAATGTCGCTGCAATAGAAAACAACTGTCACATGGTATTCTGAATAGTGAACATTGTTGACCTTATTTCTCTGTACAAACTGTTCAACATTATGTACTAACTATTCACGTTTCAAATTTTGCTGTTTTGTCTCGTTTCTCCAACAATATTGTTTGTCTTTTTTACCCAGAATCATTTTACAATTGGCCATTTAATCGCTCAAAAGTATCATTTCTGTATGATATAAGTCACACAGTTATGAAAAAGAGCCTAATACAGCAATTCTTCTTCAGAATATCTTGAATATTTGATTTAGAAATCAAAAAGTCTTCTAATCTTTCATTTTGAAGCTTTTTCTAACTTTTTCTGCTTCTTTTGGGTTCTTACGCATACTTTTCTTAAAACTCTCCCAGCTGTTGAACAGATTAATAATATGCTTCCTATAGTACTATATTTGAAAGGTTTATAATATATTATTTTATGCTGAATCTTTTACACTTAATTTAGTTATTTAAAATGTAAACTTGTACTCCTAAGTTGTGTTTAATAAAGTTCTATCAGAGATAACAGTTGCATTCTATTTGTAAATTCTTGTTGTCATTTTTTAACAATATCTTGGGGAAAAAATTTTCAATGCTCATACATTAATAACTAAATATTATTCAGTGAATATAGTTTACAGGC